>CM060631.1:36045667-36420667 GCA_030578275.1 Meda fulgida | reverse complement strand
TTTTATCTCTAGATCATTCAAGAACACAATACCAGGACTTCACGAAAATGTATTTATTTGTTAAAATAATTAATGTGATTGGGTGTAAAACTTCCTGCTTCCACATTATCAATAAAAAAAAAGTACTTGTATTGCTGTATGGCCAGTCCCCTACGGACGCCACGAGACGCTGAGGCTTTTCCACACGGACACAGTATTTTTATAACCGTGACTTTTTTTTTTACGCGATTCGGCCGTTTGTCCAAACAGAAACGCAATGTCAGATCACTGAAACCGAACATCTTTGAAAATCCCTGCCGGGGTGAGGATTTTCGGAAACACCGGTTGCAGTGTTGTTGTGTAGACAGTAAAACCAGGGTTTTTGCCTTGCGATGTCAGAGTGTGTGCCGTTATCTGCTGTGTTTGACGTCAGAGTGTGTGCCGTTATCTGCTGTGTGTGACGCGAGAGTGTTCGCCGTTATCTGCTGTGTGTGACGTCAGAGTGTGTGCCGTTATCCGCCGTGTGTGACGTCAGAGTGTGCGCCGTTATCCGCCGTGTGTGACGTCAGAGTGTGCTCCGTTATCCGCTGTGTGTGACGTCAGAGTGTGCGCCGTTATCTGCTGTGTGTGACGTCAGAGTGTGTGCCGTTGTCTGCTGTGTGTGACGTCAGAGTGTGTGCCGTTATCTGCTGTGTGTGACGTCAGAGTGTGTGCCGTAATCTGCTGTGTGTGACGTCAGAGTGTGTGCCGTTATCTGCTGTGTGTGACGTCAGAGTGTGTGCCGTTATCTGCTGTGTTTGACGTCAGAGTGTGTGCCGTTATCCGCTGTGTGTGACGTCAGAGTGTGTGCCGTTATCTGCTGTGTGTGACGTCAGAGTGTGTGCCGTTATCTGCTGTGTTTGAAGTCAGAGTGTTTTCGCCGTTGTCTGCTGTGTTTGACGTCAGAGTGTTCGCCGTTATCCGCTGTGTGTGACGTCAGAGTGTATGCAGTTATCCGCTGTGTGTGACGTCAGAGTGTGTGCCGTAATCTGCTGTGTGACGTCAGAGAGTGTGCCGTTATCCGCTGTGTTTGAAGTCAGAGTGTTTTCGCCGTTGTCTGCTGTGTTTGACGTCAGAGTGTTCGCCGTTATCCGCTGTGTGTGACGTCAGAGTGTATGCAGTTATCCGCTGTGTTTGACGTCAGAGTGTGCCGTAATCTGCTGTGTGTGACGTCAGAGTGTGCCGTTATCCGCTGTGTTTGAAGTCAGAGTGTTTTCGCCGTTATCTGCTGTGTTTGACGTCAGAGTGTTCGCCGTTATCTGCTGTGTGTGACGTCAGAGTGTATGCAGTTATCCGCTGTGTGTGACGTCAGAGTGTGTGCCGTTATCCGCCGTGTGTGACTTCAGAGTGTGCGCCGTTATCTGCTGTGTTTGACATCAGAGTGTGCGCCGTTATCTGCTGTGTGTGACGTCAGAGTGTGCGCCGTTATCCGCTGTGTGTGATGTCAGAGTGTGTGCCGTTATCCACTGTGTTTGACGTCAGAGTGTGCGCCGTTATCTGCTGTGTGTGACGTCAGGGTGTGCGCCGTTATCTGCTTTGTGTGACGTCAGAGTGTGCGCCGTTATCCGCTGTGTGTGACGTCAGAGTGTGCGCCGTTATCTGCTGTGTTTGACGTCAGAGTGTGTGCCGTTATCTGCTGTGTTTGACGTCAGAGTGTGTGCCGTTATCTGCTGTGTGTGACGTCAGTGTGTGCCGTTATCTGCTGTGTGTGACGTCAGAGTGTGCGCCGTTATCCGCTGTGTTTGAAGTCAGAGTGTTTTTGCCGTTATCTGCTGTGTGTGACGTCAGGGTGTGTGCCGTTATCTGCTGTGTGTGACGTCAGAGTGTGCGCCGTTATCCGCTGTGTGTGACGTCAGAGTGTGCGCCGTTATCTGCTGTGTTTGACGTCAGAGTGTGTGCCGTTATCTGCTGTGTTTGACGTCAGAGTGTGTGCCGTTATCTGCTGTGTGTGACGTCAGTGTGCGCCGTTATCTGCTGTGTGTGACGTCAGAGTGTGCGCCGTTATCCGCTGTGTTTGAAGTTAGAGTGTTTTTGCCGTTATCTGCTGTGTTTGACGTCAGAGTGTGTGCCGTTATCTGCTGTGTGTGACGTCAGAGAGTGCGCCGTTATCCGCTGTGTTTGAAGTCAGAGTGTTTTTGCCGTTATCCGCTGTGTTTGACGTCAGAGTGTTCGCCGTTATCCGCTGTGTGTGACGTCAGAGTGTATGCAGTTATCCACTGTGTGTGACGTCAGAGTGTGTGCCGTTATCTGCTGTGTTTGACGTCAGAGTGTTCGCCGTTATCCGCTGTGTGTGACGTCAGAGTGTGTGCCGTTATCCGCCGTGTGTGACTTCAGAATGTGCGCCGATATCCGCTGTTTGACGTCAGAGTGTGCGCCGTTATCCGCTGTGTGTGACGTCAGAGTGTGTGCGTTATCCGCTGTTTTTGACGTCAGAGTGTGCGGCGTTATCTGCTGTGTGTGACGTCAGAGTGTGCGCCATTATCCGCTGTGTGTGACGTCAGAGTGTGCGCCGTTATCTGCTGTGTGTGACGTCAGAGAGTGCGCCGTTATCCGCTGTGTTTGAAGTCAGAGTGTTTTCGCCGTTATCTGCTGTGTTTGACGTCAGAGTGTTCGCCGTTATCCGCTGTGTGTGACGTCAGAGTGTATGCAGTTATCCGCTGTGTGTGACGTCAGAGTGTGCCGTTATCTGCTGTGTGTGACGTCAGAGAGTGTGCCGTTATCCGCTGTGTTTGAAGTCAGAGTGTTTTCGCCGTTATCTGCTGTGTTTGACCTCAGAGTGTGTGCCGTTATCCGCTGTGTGTGACGTCAGAGTGTGTGCCGTTATCCGCCGTGTGTGACTTCAGAGTGTGCGTTGTTATCTGCTTTGTTTGACATCAGAGTGTGCGCTGTTATCTGCTGTGTGTGACGTCAAAGTGTGCGCCGTTAGCCGCTGTGTGTGATGTCAGAGTGTGTGCCGTTATCCGCTGTGTTTGACGTCAGAGTGTGCACCGTTATCTGCTGTGTGTGACGTCAGGGTGTGCGCCGTTATCTGCTGTGTGTGACGTCAGAGTGTGCGCCGTTATCCGCTGTGTGTGACGTCAGAGTGTGCGCCGTTATCTGCTGTGTTTGACGTCAGAGTGTGTGCCGTTATCTGCTGTGTTTGACGTCAGAGTGTGTGCCGTTATCTGCTGTGTGTGACGTCAGTGTGCGCCGTTATCTGCTGTGTGTGACTTCAGAGTGTGCGCCGTTATCCGCTGTGTTTGAAGTCAGAGTGTTTTTGCCGTTATCTGCTGTGTTTGACGTCAGAGTGTGCGCCGTTATCTGCTGTGTTTGACGTCAGAGTGTGTGCTGTTATCTGCTGTGTTTGACGTCAGAGTGTTCGCCGTTATCCGCTGTGTGTGACGTCAGAGTGTGCGGCGTTATCTGCTGTGTGTGACGTCAGAGTGTGCGCCATTATCCGCTGTGTGTGACGTCAGAGTGTGCGCCGTTATCTGCTGTGTGTGACGTCAGAGAGTGCGCCGCTATCCGCTGTGTTTGAAGTCAGAGTGTTTTCGCCGTTATCTGCTGTGTTTGACGTCAGAGTGTTCGCCGTTATCCGCTGTGTGTGACGTCAGAGTGTATGCAGTTATCCGCTGTGTGTGACGTCAGAGTGTGCCGTTATCTGCTGTGTGTGACGTCAGAGAGTGTGCCGTTATCCGCTGTGTTTGAAGTCAGAGTGTTTTCCCCGTTATCTGCTGTGTTTGGCGTCAGAGTGTTCGCCGTTATCCGCTGTGTGTGACGTCAGAGTGTATGCAGTTATCCGCTGTGTTTGACGTCAGAGTGTGTGCCGTTATCCGCCGTGTGTGACTTCAGAGTGTGCGTTGTTATCTGCTTTGTTTGACATCAGAGTGTGCGCTGTTATCTGCTGTGTGTGACGTCAGAGTGTGCGCCGTTATCCGCTGTGTGTGATGTCAGAGTGTGTGCCGTTATCCGCTGTGTTTGACGTCAGAGTGTGCGCCGTTATCTGCTGTGTGTGACGTCAGGGTGTGCGCCGTTATCTGCTGTGTGTGACGTCAGAGTGTGCGCCGTTATCCGCTGTGTGTGACGTCAGAGTGTGCGCCGTTATCTGCTGTGTTTGACGTCAGAGTGTGTGCCGTTATCTGCTGTGTTTGACGTCAGAGTGTGTGCCGTTATCTGCTGTGTGTGACGACAGTGTGCGCCGTTATCTGCTGTGTGTGACGTCAGAGTGTGCGCCGTTATCCGCTGTGTTTGAAGTCAGAGTGTTTTTGCCGTTATCTGCTGTGTTTGACGTCAGAGTGTGCGCCGATATCTGCTGTGTTTGACGTCAGTGTGTGCCGTTATCTGCTGTGTTTGACGTCAGAGTGTTCGCCGTTATCCGCTGTGTGTGACGTCAGAGTGTGTGCCGTTATCCGCTGTGTGTGACGTCAGAGTGTATGCAGTTATCCGCTGTGTGTGACGTCAGAGTGTTCGCCGTTATCCGCTGTGTGACGTCAGAGTGTATGCAGTTATCCGCTGTGTGTGACGTCAGAGTGTGCGCCGTTATCTGCTGTGTTTGACGTCAGAGTGTTCGCCGTTATCCGCTGTGTGTGACGTCAGAGTGTGTGCCGTTATCCGCCGTGTGTGACTTCAGAGTGTGCGCCGATATCCGCTGTTTGACGTCAGAGTGTGCGCCATTATCTGCTGTGTTTGACCTCAGAGTGTGTGCCGTTATCTGCTGTGTTTGACGTCAGAGTGTGCGCCGTTATCTGCTGTGTTTGACGTCAGAGTGTGCACCGCTGACTGCTTTGTTGACGATTCTGTGCAATGGCGGATGTAGCCCAAATATTGCTGCTAATAACCGTGCTAACAGGGCTCATAACATGTATACAGATACATGCTCTATGCTTTGCCATACATGCTCAGTTCTCTTACTATATTGCGGAACAGAGGCGTCAGAATACAATTCTACGCTGGGCACTGCTAATGACAACATGGCTTTACGATTAGGGTTATATCTCTGCCTGCTGGTGTGGCATGCTCTTGATAGCGCTTGATGGCATGTTTTTGCGTTTTCATGTAGACAGAGATTTATTTTAAACCGAGCATGTGTGGACGGGATTTATTTTTTACACGCAAAAAAAACCCTCCGGTTATGAAAATCACCAGTCAGAGTCATCATCAGCACACTGTCTATCACCAACAGTGCTGACAGCTGATATTCATATTTTGTTGGTTTTCATTTTAAATCATGGTATTAAGGAACCAATATTCATCATCTTACGTCAGAATTGCTTGTCAGGATCCCATCACTTTATGCATTATTAAGCTCGCCATTAAAGTTAAGTTGTGCTCGTCTTTTCTCCTCTATAGTCCGATTTCGAGGCCGATGTCACAGTTACGTCACAGCGCTAGCTGGAGGCAAAACAAAGGGAAAACTGGAGGCGACCAATACAAACCAGCACAGATTCGGCTACATAATAAGGAGCTTAAATTATTATTATTATTATTATTATTAAATGTTATCTTGTTGTGTTGTTGGATGCAAGAATCGACGGAGTATAGGCTCCAATTTTAAATTGTTTCGCTTAATATTTTCTAAATTATTGTGATTATGTGTGTGTCACGATTAGTCACTCACTTCCTGGGTTATCACGGACTACATTTCCCATCATGCACATCCCTGGACTGATTACACCAAACACCATACACCTGCACGGCGCTGATTACACACACCTGCATCTCATTCACACACACACATATAAACCACTTCCACGCACCACACCAGTGCGAAGTCTTGACTTTCCTGGCTGTCATTCTGAGCGTTTATTACTGTGGATTATTTATTGCCTTGGACTGTGTACCCCGTTTCTGATCGTTCTCTGCCTACCTCGACTTGGATTGTTACTGGAGCTTGCTTCTCGCCGCCTGCCCCGACCATTGCTTGCTATCTGGTTTATCTCTGCCTTGTCTCCATTGCCCTGTTTGCTGTTGTTGATCCCTGCCTGTTTGACTACTCTATAAATGCTGCAAATGGATCCCCTAGTGTCTGCTGCTTCATTACAGTGTGAATCTATTGTAAACATTGTTTTGATTGTTGTGACTAGACTTTTTGAAGAACCTGGTAAGAAAGGGTAATCAAATACATAGTTAAAAAATGAATATGCTGTGACCTGTCTGGAATTTTTATTTCTAGAAAATATTCACATCATTAAAATTGCACCTTAATGTCATTCTTTACATTGTCGTCTTCTTGGCGCTGGCTATACTGCGGATCGTACACACAAGTCTTGTACATGACCATTCAGCACATAGTTATAGGCATCTAAAGATTTATATGCCCTCAGTTTCTCTTTATGCTCGGTTTCTCAATCGGGCGTTAGTGTTGACGTTAATCCTGTCAGATCGTCCATCATTGAATGAGCGTGTACGGGTCAGCCAACCTGGTTCCGTCCGTTAAAATTAACTTTTGCAAATAACAATCGTGGTCCTGGACAGGGAGTGACCTTGCACCTTAAGATAAAATCGGATTTTCTCCAGTCATTATTAAAAAACAAGCTAACAAAACTTGCAAACTAACGTCAGTGAAGTGGCCAGAGGGATCGTTCTGCCTCCAGCTAAGCTCCGCCCAAAAAAAAATCACCATGTTTACCAACTGAAAAGGGGTCTATAGTGCCGTATATCTGAGTGAAACACTTCTGGAATAAGAACACATGTGGGCGGGGGTTGATTCTGTCAGGGGGAATTGATTGGATAGTTGTGGTCCAGTAACGGCTGCGATCTCATGTGAGTGACAGGCCGAGTGAGTGAATCGTCACCGGTGAAAACGTCTCAGGTTACGTGTGTAACCCTGGTTCCCTAAGAGGGAACTCGACGCGGTGGGAACGCTGCGTGATTGCGTCCTGAAGCACATGTATAATCAGTCCAATGGAGAGACGAGACGTCATAGGCGGGTGACGTCATCGACCAGGAAACTATTAAGCACCCCTGAGAACAGACCGCAACAGCTTCTGAAAAGCCGAAGCAAGTTGATCACAGGCATGCAGAGAGTATCTCAGGGAACCAGGGTTACATACGTAACCTGAGACGTTCCCTTTCAAGGAAACTCGAGCTGCGTCGAGACACGGTGGGAATACCATACCCACAACACCATAATACCAAATGCCTGTTCTGTGTGAAATCATTGCGCACACTAAGAAGCAAGCACCCTAGACTAGACCCTACACCCTAGCACCCACACCTCCGGAGTGGAGTGGTTTAAGTCATAAATCTAACAAATGTATGCGGTAAGGAACCAGCCTGCCGCATCACAGATGTCATGGAGGGAAACCCCCGATAATAAAGCTGTTAAGGCAGCCATACTCCTAGTATCTTGGTCACACGCCTCACAGCGCCACGAAGGAAACTTAGTACAGGGTGTCTCCCCAAGGATACACCACTTAAAGGGACGTGGTAAGCAGCTAAGGCCGCCATGTACACCTTTAGTGTGGAGGGGAATAGACCTGCGGAGAAGCACTACTGCAGGAACTCCAGCAGTGCAACCACAGGGCAGATAACTGGGTCTGTACAATATCCACTTCAAGGTGTAGAGTTTCCTCGTGGAGTGAGCTCTGGAGTGGAAGATGGTCTCAACAGCCTCAGTTGAGAGACCTGAACTTATGAGCTGGGCCCCCTCCGAGGCCAAGCCTAAAGTCTCCACAATTCTGGGTGGGGGTGAAGGATCAACCCGGTCGCCTGAGAGAAAAAGTTCCCCCGGGGGGAATCTCCAGAAGAGAGCCGTCGAGGAGACTCTAGGTCCAAGAACCAAAACTCAGGCCTGCCAAAGGGACTATTAACAGAAGACAGACCCCGTCCCGGCGAACTCTCTCCAGAACTCCCTAGATTATGTAAGAGACCACCGATATGTTGTCAGTGTGGACAAGCATATGGTGACCTCTCGGGTCTGTGAGGAAGTGCTTGAGAGCTCAAAAAACCGCCATCATTTCTAGACGATTTATGTGCCAAAAAAATCGATGGTCCTGCCAAAGACCTTTTGCCGAGTGACCACTCATGATCGCCCCCCCCAACCTGTGAGGGAAGCATCTGTCGATAGCGTACACGTCAACAAGAAGCCCCAAGCACTGGGCCTTGGACAAGGAACCAAGGAGACTGGTCTCTAGTATAGCTTGAGAAGCCAATCTGGCGTCCTGAAACGGATGACCGGCAGGAGATAACCGAACTGACCCCTCTTAAACCCCCCTTCTGTGAGTCAGACACTGAGACTAGAACACGCTGGAGGGCACCGAAGGGGGATGGGCACCATATAATGAGGTGTTATCCATTTCCCCCTGGGAATTAACCATTAATTTCCTCAGAATTAAATGACTCCTCAAAGATAAGATGAGTACACACACTTAATTTTCTTAATTGAATACAGCCAAATATCAAGCAGACAAGTAAACACGGTCTAGATGAAAAAGCGGAATAGTATGTTAATACAGACATTTAACTCCTCAAAAATTAGATGAGTACATATTTAATTTTCTCAAAAATTAAATGCAGCCAAATATCAACCAGACAAGTAGAAACGGTCTAGTTGAAAGGCTGACTATAGTGTATTAATATAGACCTATTATAATCTCATACAAAATTACTTTGCACACAATCATAAGAGAACGAGAGAAAGGAAATTTCCCGTCTGCTCAGTTCCCTGCGCATATTATACATTGCGGACCATTATCACTACACGTAGCCTCGGTAAACGTGAGAAGAGCCACTTTATTTTTGCAGATATGCAGACCCATAATCTATGCGCTGGGCTCAAAAAACGCGAGATCCGAGCCACATCTTTATTGACTTTCTTTCCTTCAGAAGAAAGCCAACAGGAGCAGAGCTAAAACTCTCGATAGTGTTTATGTTACACGTCAGGAATTTATGAATGAACACTGTCAGCCCCAGTTTACTAGAGCGGACCGTGCATGCTCCACTCCCAAACAAACAACACATGAATCGCGTGTGTCCCCACTCATAATGAAGCGAGGGCAGGGACGAACACATGATCCAAAGCCGTTTGCGCGCCATACTCCTGTCTAATATATATAAATATATATGCTTGTGTAACAGTGTTGTCTCTGCGTTGTGTTGTATGTTAACTCAAGATGGACACCAAATCCCGCTTTATGGGTTTTTATTCTGTTGTATAACATAGAACAGCGGTGATCAGTTTCAGCAATCACCCTCGTGCATTCGCAGCCATTCACTCTCTAGGCTGGCGCGAATCTAATTACTCATTTACATACGATTTAAAGGGCCCATACATGAAAATGTAGCAATAAATGTAGCAAGTGGAAACACATATTTGACCCGTTACACTCCCTCCTGCTGAATTCCACTTGCTTCACCACAGAATAGCTCCAAAATAATGACAAAAAAAAATCAGGTATCAGGTACATAACCTCAAGAACCATATATACATTAGTAAGAGAGGAAAAAAAAAAACAGTGTTCAAAATTTCATGAAATTGTCAGTTCAATTCAGTGTAGACACTATTCCCCACAGGAATTAAGGTGGAAAGAGGGGTGGCCAATCCCCTAGGCACTCTTAGACAAACATGCCCGTTACATGTTAGCTAAACAATCACAATTCCTATATTTGAACACACAAGTTGCTCAGCAGCGAGACTTCACTCCAATCTCAAATTAATGTATCAAAATCTCTTAAAACATCAATATAAACGTTACAGTAACATTTGCATCAACCAACATAGCAAAATGTATACCAGAAAGAAGAGAAAAAAAGAAAAAGATGAGATATTCACTCAAACATCATATTCACATTTACCCCAGAACTTTTTGCTGGTTCATTATCTCAATGAATCTCGTCACTGGTTTAAACAATCTACCTGCTCTGGATCTCACACAACTTAGTGAACTTCCAGCAGGAAAGTTACGAACAGTGATATTCGACACTGAATTGTTTTCTTCAAAAAGACCACCAATAGGCGTTGAAAAACTCAAAGAAACAGGAGCAGATTTATCAACTTTATTTATCTGCACCGGATTCAGGTACACTCCTGTCCATACTCTCAACATCCTTATAACCCTCTGGTCCCAGATGGGTAGTGTTAGAGCTGTCAATCACATTATGGTCTAATTCATTAGCCTGAGTCACATCCACAGCCTGTGTCGGTTCAAAAACATCTTCAGTTTCCTCCACATAGTCCAAGTCTGCATCATCAGAAGGTTGCTGTGATACCCACTCGCGTGTCCTGTAATTGGTAGCATCCACAGACACATCAGCAGCCTCAGAATCAACAGTCTTTGAGCCACTCAGGTGGTTTTCGGACAGCTCAACTTCCAAGTCATCATCAGGAAGTGGAAGAAAGTTAACTGGCATTATAAGGTTATGATGTACAGTCTTTACAACACCAGTACCACTGTGCTGAATTCTGTAGGTATGACTGTCTGCGTTAAGTCCAACAACAGTGTACACTGTGTCCTCCCAAAGGTCAGCAAGCTTCCGTTTTCCACGTGCTCCCTTGTTGGCAAGCAAAACTCTATCACCAACATCAATTGGTCCTCCCTTGACTCTCCTATTATACAAGTCAGCATGGCTCTTAAGCTGTTTCTTGGCAGATGCCTGTGCGACGCACATTGCCTCCTTCATATCTCTCCGAAGAGCCTGGACGTAATTGTCATAGTTCACAACATCAGGATCGTCTAGAACAGTTCCAAACACCAGGTCAATGGGCAGGCGTGGAATCCTTCCAAACATCAACAGGAAAGGAGCATACCCCGTGGTTTCGTGGATGGTGCAATTATACGCTAAAGTCAGAGATTTGAGTACTTGCGGCCATTTGTGCTTGGTCTTTGCCGGCAGAGCACGTATCATATTGCCCAACGTCCTTTTCATCCTCTCACAAGTTCCATTCCCCATAGGATGATATGGAGTTGTCCTCGATTTTTGGACTCCAGCGATTTTCAACAGCTCCGCAATCAGAGCACTCTCAAAGTTGGCTCCTCGATCAGAGTGAATTCGGCCTGGGAAGCCATATATACAGAAGTAGTAATGCCACAGTTGGTGCGCCACTGATTTGGACACAAGAAGGCATTAGCCATTTTTGTGAAGTGATCTGTAACAACAAGTACATCCAGGGACCGGTTGGCAGAGTCCTCCGCTGACCAAAAGTCTATGCAGACGAGTTCAAGAGGCTCTGTCGTAAGGATGTTCTGCAACAGTGCACGACCTTCCGGTTCAGGTGTCTTGCTGATCACACATCGACGACAGCACTTTACGTACTCCTTTACATCCTTCTCCAGGCCAAGCCAAAATAATCTTTGCCGAGCAAGATACAGAGTCCGCTGCTGACCTTGATGTCCTGCTTGATCGTGAATGCCTTTCAGAACCATGGTTTTCACTGCATTAGGCACAACATACAGGTAGGTTTTTCTCTTGGTGACACCATTCTTTGACACCCTGTACAACACACCATTCTTCATCATCAGCTTTCCCCAGTGCTTCATAAGTTTCAAGACAGCTGTCGGCTCATTCCTTCCTTCCCTCCTATTTGGTCTCCTTCCTCTCTCGACAAAACAAATCATCCTGCTCAAAACATAATCTTCCTGTTGTCTCTTCATTAGATATTCATGGGACAGCACATCAACGTCTGGTGATTCAGATGGCATTATTGCTTGTGGAAGGTGAGGCAGTAACAAGGCATGAGACTTGGTGTTATTACTATACCTACATGAGTGCAGCACAGCTTCCACTTCCTGCTTTGACATTGTACCAGGTAAGGAAACTTTAACTGTATTACAAGCAACGGCTATTCCTCCAGTATCGGAAGAACTGTCAAGGGGGTGAGTAGACCAACGAAAGACATCTTGAACACAGCCTGTGTGCACAGCTGAAGTTTCAGCCAGCAATTTATCATAAGGAACTCTTGTCAGACGATGGAGTACACTAGGGTGCACAAAGGGCTCTCGGCTCAGGGCGTCAGCAACTACGTTTTTTGGACCAGGAATGTACTTAATATCAAACTGGTATGGTGCTAGTTTAGCAACTCACCTGTGTTCACAAGCATCCAATTTTGCTTTGGACAGGACATATGTTAATGGGTTGTTGTCAGTCCAAACAGTAAATTTCTGACCACTGAGCCATTGATGGAATTTGTCACAAGTTGCCCATTTCATGGCATAAATTTCTAACCTATGTACAGGATATCTCGACTGAGCATAGGTAAGCAACTTACTCGCAAAAGCAATAGGCCTGGCCGTCGTCCCATTGCTAGGAACCTGTGACAATACAGCTCCAAGCCAACTAATGACTTCATCAGCTTGTTCTTCGATTGGCATCCCTATTTTGCGCAAATATGACAGCACTATGGCTTCCCACTCATGTATAGTGTATGACTCAGCCCGATCACCCCTGAAACAAACAGGTTCCTTGATTTCATATTTTAGAACTCTGCTCAAAACAGATGAGTCTGCACTACTTGAACTGCACACTTTAGACTCTAAACAGGAAGCGATGCTCTCCCCAATAGAGCGTCCCATTCGTTCTACCATCCCCACTATTAATTCCATCGACTCATCCACTCTCAAACTGGGTTGTTTAAGTCCATTTTCACTGAACTTGGGAGGTTGAAGACTTGAAGTGTCATTTATATCTTGTACAGCCTCTAAGGCAGACATTGGAGTAGATGTGACAGGAGTATAATCAAGTCTGCTTCTCCCAACTGATGGCATAGGTGAAAACATGAATAGACCTCTACCTCCTCCAAAACTGTTGTCTGAATCCATATCATATATTGGCAGTAGCAATGAAGAACAAAAAAAAATTATATATATATATATATATATATATTGTGGCGGGAGAAAAGAGGGCCAGACTCAATGCGTGGTGAAATTACCCCTATGGGGCCTTTATTGAGTGACAAACAAAAGGTGGGAGTTAGTGCAAGAGCTCCAAAGTTCAGGAAAGCTGAGGCTTCAGTGAGGTGGTGAAAGCGTGACAATTTGCTGGTGAACTGCAGCCTGGGTTCCTTAAAGATCACTGGAGCCTACAGGAGAAAAGAACCAGAGAAAACGTTAGTCTGGTCTTGGGATATCTCGTCTCCCCATAAGCTTCTTTCTGTTGCGCTTATATCCTCTTCTCCTGATGGCTCTCAGGTGACTCTCATTCCCTGACTCCGCCTCCTGGCAATTGGATCCACTCCGTCTCCATGACAACGCTGACAAGTGCTCGGGGAGCTTGCCCGCAGTCCAGGACTGCCCACTTTATGGCCAGGGCTTCCTTTTCCACCCTAGCATAACGGGACTCCGCAGGGGAGAGCTTACGGCTGATATAGACGATGGGATGCTCTCCTCCTTCCTGGACTTGAGACAGCACAGCTCCTACTCCTATTTCGGATGCGTCTGTCTGTAAAATAAAGGGACAACTGTAGTCTGGGGCATGCAGAACTGGCGAAGCGGTGAGAGTTGCCTTGAGTTCCTGGAATGCTCGTTCCTCCTCTTTCGTCCAGTGTACCCTCTCTGGCTGCCCTTTCTTTGTCAGGTCTGTGAGAGGACAGGCTATAGAGGAGAAGTTAGGAATGAAGCACCGGTAATAGCCCGCCAACCCAAGAAAAGCACGTACCTGGGTCTTGGTAGTAGGTGGTTCATACTGGCTCACTGCTTCTACTTTCTGCTCTTGTGGCTTGATGAGGCCTCTTCCGATCCTGTAACCCAGGTACTGTGCCTCTGACAGGCCCAGGTGACATTTTTTTGGGCTAGCAGTAAGTCCAGCTCTCCGTAGTTCCATCAAGACTTTCTTTAGGCGATCCAGGTGGTCCTTCCAACGTTCCGAATGAATTACCATGTCATCGATGTAGGCTGCGGCATAAGCTTGGTGCGGACGTAGTACAATGTCCATGAGCCTTTGAAACGTTGCTGCCGCCCCATGTAGGCCGAATGGTAGTACCCGATAATGCCAGTGCCCCCCGGGGGTGCTAAAAGCAGTCTTTTCTCTGGCCTTTTTAGACAACGGAACTTGCCAATAACCCTTAGTGAGGTAGAGTGTTGAAATATAGGGTTAGAGACGTTCGACCAACTCGTCTACTTGGGGCATGGGGTAGCTTTCAAATTGGGACACCTCGTTCAGCTTCCGAAAGTCATTACAGAACCGGTGAGTCCCATCTTTCTTGGGCACCATAACTATAGGGCTGGACCACGGACTTCGAGATTCCTCAATTACCCCCATATGGAGCATTCGTTGCACTTCCTCCTCTATAGCCTACCGACGAGCTTCTGGTACCCGGTAGGGCCGCTGCCTAACGATGGTTCCAGGAGAAGTGCGAATCTCATGGGATAGGATGTCAGTCCGGCCCGGGGTCTCTGAAAACACGTCTGAATAGTTGCTTACCAGGGCTTCCAGTTCTTTCTTCTGGACTGCTGAGAGTTGTGTCCCCAGATCCACCACAGTCGGTTCCTTTATGGCAAGCGCTGCATCTGGTTGGGTGGCTCGACCCACCTCTTCAGCAAGTTAACGTGGTAGATCTGTTCGACACGTCGCCGTCCCGGCTGGCGGACTCGATAATTTACCGGCCCCACTCTCTCAGTCACTGTATACGGTCCCTGCCAGGATGCAAGAAATTTACAAGCAGCATTTGGGATTAGCAGCAATACTTTGTCCCCTGGAAGGAACTCATGTGCTTGAGTGGGGCAGTTGTACGTTCGTTGTTGGGCTCTTTGGGCCTCAGTAAGATGCTCTTTTACTAGGGGCATCACTCCTTCTATTCACTCCTTCATCTCCTGTATATGCTCAATTAGAGTTCGGTTTAGGCATTCTTGGCCCTCCCAGGCTTCTTTGGCTACGTCTAACAGCCCTCGTGGTTGCCGCCCGAACAGTAACTCAAAGAGAGTGAATCCAGTAGAGGCCTGGGGAGCCTCCCGGATCCCAAACAGCACATACGGAATCATGAGGTCCCAATCGCGCCCATCTTCGGCTACAACCCGCTTCAGCATTCTCTTAAGGGTTTGATTGAAGCGTTCGACCAGTCCATCTGTCTGGGGGTGGTAGACTGAGGTATGTAGCTGTTTTACCTTCAACAGCTTGCACAAGTCCGCCATAAGCCGAGAGACAAATGGAGTTCCCTGGTCAGTTAATATTTCCTTGGGGATGCCCACCCGGCTAAACAGAAGGAACAACTCCTTAGCAATGTTCTTGGAAGTGGCTTTACGGAGTGGAACTGCCTCGGGATACCGGGTGACATAATCCATTATGACCAAGATGTGTTCATGCCCCCGGGCTGATTTTGGCAACGGACCCACCAGGTCCATCCCGATACATTCAAAGGGCACCTCTATAATGGGCAGCGGGATCAGGGGGCTGGGGGGAGGTTTCTGCGGGGAGGTGCGTTGACACACCTCGCAATTTCTGCAGAAACGTCTCACGTCTGCATTTACTCCTGGCCAGTGGAACCGATCCCTGACCCGCTGGAGAGTGTTCTCAGGACCCAGATGCCCCGCCAATGGATGAGAGTGGGCCAGCATCAGGACCATTTCCGTCTTGGCACGTGGCACCACCAATAGACGCTTTTGATCACCCCTCCTGATCGCCACGCAGTAGAGCAGACCATTTTCCACAATGAAGTGTGGCGTGGGATGAGGCTGGGGTAGAAGCTCTTCTCCATTAATTACTCTGACCTGATCCCAACAGTTCTTAAGGCGCTTGTCTTCTCTCTGCTCTCTGCCAAACGAACCTCTTGCTGTTACCTGTTGAAACAGATCAGAGTACACATTTAACTGGGAGGCACGTGACTCACCCTCTTGTTCACTGTCGGTGGCGAGCATCACTGGCTGCTGCGGAGCATCCCTCTTTGTTCTTCCTTTATATTGTCGGCGCCGTCTGGTAGACTGCATTGTGTTTGACAGAAGGCGGTCGAATCCAGGCCAGTCGCGACCCAGCAGGAGGGGTACTGGCAGATCCTGTACTATTCCCACATCCATCTGCCAGCTTCCGGGGTCTGCGTCAATGGTAACCATACAGGCTGGGACATACCGGGTGTCCCCATGCACACAGGTGATGGGCATCACAGTTCTACCTCTGCCTTTCGTTGGTACAACATCTGGACGAGCTAGGCTCACTGAACTGCCGGAATCCAATAACGCCTTCACTGGGCGCCCATCAATCCTCACTCTCCTTTCTGGTGCCCCAGAGGGTATAGCATTGGGCATTGCATATGCATATGGCATTGGCTCATCGCGGGGCCCTTTCATGATTGGTCTACCTACTGGCCTAGGGGTGCCCTCTAACGGTCGTCTGTCACTCTGCACCCTCTGGGGAAATCCTCCGGCACTCTCTCCGATGTCCCGTGCTTGGGCCGCCTCCGCTAATTCTACCGCTTGAACCAATTCACTCAGTGACTCTGGATTTCGCATCCCTACAGCCTTCCGGTGTACTCGGGGAAGAGATCGAAGCAGCTTGTCTACTACCACTTTTTCAGCGACTTGTAATGCAGTGGGTTGGCCCGTGAGAAGCCATAGATGGGCTAACCTGGAAAGTTGGGCCGCCTGTACTCGAACCGGGGAACGAGGGTCATACGCCCACTCGATGAAACACTGTCCTGCACACACCGGTGAAAGCCCCACCCGAGCCAATATCTCTTGCTTTAGCGCTGCATAATCTGTAGCCGAAGCTGGGGATAACGAATAGTAGGCACGTTGCGCTTCCCCTGTTAGAAAGGGCGCAATAATTCCTGCCCACTCTGTCTCGTCCCATCCCTCCCTCTCAGCCACTATTTAGAACGTGTGGAGGTAGGCCTCTACGTCATCAAGGCTCGGGTATTGGGGAGTGGTGTTCGCTGGGCGGCCTCGAGGTGGATCCGTTCAATCGCATTTTCCGCCATTTCCTACCGTGAAGCCAGCTCCTCTGCAAACCTTTGCTGGCGTAGTGAGACTTCTGCCAGCTGGCGCAAGATGTCCTCCATATTGCAACAGATATAGAATGAGAGAGAGAGCCGGGCCTGTAGGATGATGAGAGAGAAAGTGAAAAAACAAACAAAAAAAAAAACCCCACGTCAGAATCTGTCCTCAATTCTCACTTGCCCGCATTCTCCACCAGTTGTGGCGGGAGAAAAGAGGGCCAGACTCAATGCGTGGTGAAATTACCCCTATGGGGCCTTTATTGAGTGACAAACAAAAGGTGGGAGTTAGTGCAAGAGCTCCAAAGTTCAGGAAAGCTGAGGATTCAGTGAGGTGGTGAAAGCGTGACAACTTGCTGGTGAACTGCAGCCTGGGTTCCTTAAAGATCACTGGAGCCTAAAGGAGAAAAGAACTAGAGAAAACGTTAGTCTGGTCTTGGGATATCTCGTCTTCCCATAAGCTTCTTTCTGTTGCGCTTATATCCTCTTCTCCTGATGGCTCTCAGGTGGCTCTCATTCCCTGACTCCGCCTCCTGGCAATTGGATCCACTCCGTCTCCATGACAACGCTGACAAGTGCTCGGGGAGCTTGCCACAATATATATATATATATATATATATATATATATATATATATATATATATATATATATATATATACAGGTCCTTGTCAAAAAATTAGCATATTGTGATAAAGTTCATTATTTTCCATAATAATCCATAATTGCACACCAACTGAAATATTTCAGGTCTTTTATTGGTTTAATACTGATGATTTTCGCATACAGCTCATGAAAACCCAAAAGTCTAAAAAAATTCGCATATTTCATCCGACCAATAAAATAAGTGTTTTTAATACAAAAAAAAAGTCAACCTTCAAATAATTATGTTCAGTTATGCACTCAATACTTGGTCAGGAATCCTTTTGCAGAAATGACTGCTGTTGTAATCTCTTGCTTGCTGATAAAAGAAACGCGTATGTGTGACGTATTGGGCCTTTTGGGTTTCCGTAGAAAAACAAAGTGCAGCTGTGTATCAGTCTGAGTTGACGGAGCGGACTATGCAGTAGTGACGCAGTCCATGTCTGTGTGAATGTTAGCAAGAAAAGTGCCTTTCATGCCGTGAGTGTGCATCGCTGTGAACAATAAAGCCCGAACCTGTTGAAACCAACCGACGACTGCAGTGTGTGCTTCAGCTCTGTTAGCCGGACCGCTATAAGCAAGTTACCTGCTACGAGCCTAGTTACAATGATACCAGTTCGCTCCTAACTACGGTTTGGAACGTGAAAGCTGAAAAGGTAACACTGCTTCAATGTGGTGTGGCATAGACGCAATCAGCCTGTGGCACTGCTGAGGTGTTATGGAGGCCCAGGATGCTTCGCTAGCGGCCTTAAGCTCATCCAGAGTGTTGGGTCTTGCGTCTCTCAACTTTCTCTTTACAATATCCCACAGATTCTCTATGGGGTTCAGGTCAGGAGAGTTGGCAGGCCAATTGAGCACAGTACGTCTCTCCTTTGGATTGATTATACACGTGCTTCACGACGCACTCACGCAGCGTTCCCAACAATCGAGTTCCCTTGAAAAGGAATTTTAAATGTTCATTCTTGGAAAGTCACTTTGCCAAATCAGATTTATTGACAGAATAATTAACTGTTACTGTACATGTATATCTTTAGTTCCAACAATATTAACAACAGTTTTTATCTTTAGTTTCTCACCAACAAAAAACAAACAAACAAACAAACAAACAAAAAACAAACATGAATTTAACATAAAAAAACAAATTTTGGTAACACTTTACTTGAAGGGGTGTACATAAGACTGACATCACACCTTCATAACCATGACATGACATGTCATGAATATGAAGTAGGGTTTATGCAGTGTCTTTCGCTCAATAATGACATTTTGAATGCAAATATGACATTGTTTAAGATGTCTTTGTCATGACATCTTGACATAAATCATAACTTCATAACCTGTCAGTGTCTTTGTCATGACAACTTGACATTAAATTAAGTTAAACTGTCATGTGGTTGGTTTTGACATTGGCTGTCATCAGTCCATTATAACTGTGTCATGAATATTTTTCGTGACCTCAACTACAGTGGTACAAATTGAATTTGTCATTAAACAATTATAATGGCTTCATGACAGCCAATGTCAGAACCAACCACATGACAGTTTAATGTAATTTTAACCAATAAAGCTAAGTTGTTTCTTAAGTTTGATAATTAATCTGCTATGTCATGTTTATGACAGGTTGTGTTGTCTTAGTAAGGTCAAGTTGTCATGGCAAAGTCACTGACAGGTTATAATGTATTGGTTTATGTCAAGGTGTCATAACAAAGACATCTCAAACAATGTCATATTTGCATTAAAAATGTCATAATTGAGCGAATTACACTTAATGACATTTGTCACAAACATGCATAAAACTTCCTTCATTTCATAACATGTGTCATGTCATGATTATGAAGGTGTCATGTTAGTCTTATGCACACCCCTTCAGTAAAGTGTTACCCAAATTTTTTACATAAAAAATAAAATAGCTATTTAAACAGCAGATATAATCAACCAGTTTTTTACACAGGTTTCATTATTAGATTTTCTGAAAGAATACATTCCTTTTAAATGAGGAATGCAAATGTGAATGAAGGGTGTTGTCTTTCCTCCAGATGCTGAGCTGGAATGAGGAAATCCCGGCAGTGAATCAGAGCTTTGTCTTTGGTAGACGTGTTGGAGGACTCCTGTGACGTGCAACCGTGGTTTTATCATGCTAAATCAAACTGAAGCCACTAGTTGCTAAGTAAAATGTATTCTTAGATACGGTACACAAGTAGGAGTATTAACTTTCAGGTTCATAGCCAGACATGTGGGCGGTTTCTTATTAATTCACACGAAGCCTGGCTGGACTGGCAGGGTGAGTTTTGAAGACTGAAGACTTGTGCTAGCACACAAAGGTTGAAGTCAAGTAAAAAGGGTTTGTATAGCGCTTTTCAAAGCTTTAGGCAAGGTACACATTCATACACAATGGTAATTCAAAGTGCTTTACATAGAATAAATTGAAGTAATCAAAAGAAATAAGATGAATTAAAACAGTTTAGAATAAAAAAGGGAAAATAAAATACAGTAAAAACAGTCGGCTGCACAGTCGCTCAGAGCTCGTTCAGTAAATGCACAGCTAAACAGAAGTGAGTCTGGATGCGAGTGAGACTGCAGGTGCACATCTGATCTCTTCTGGAAGCTTCCAGCATAATAACTGAAAGCAGACTCTCCTTGCTCTGAGTGAACCCTTGGTGTCCAGCTGATGTGATCCTAATGATCTGAGTGATCTGTTGGGTTTATATTCAGTGAGCATATCTGCAATATATTGAGGTCCTAGGCCATTGAGTGATTTATATACCAGTAATAATACTTTAAAATCAATCCTAAATGTAACTGGGAAGCCAGTGTGATTTAGTTATTGCTTTGACATGACTACTGAAACTAAGCTCTGACTCCAGAGTCACAAGAGATTCCTGACTTGATTTTTAGTTGTTTGACCCCTAGAATGAAGGTATGCGTTCACCTTGAGAACTTCATCTTTGTTTACAAAACACAATGACTTCAGTTTTGTCTTTGTTTAACTGAAGAAAGTTTTGGCACATCCAATTGTTTACATTGTAATTGTGGTAGATCTGTGTGTCGTAGATCTGTGTGTCGTCTGCATAGCTGTGGTAGATCTGTGTCGTCTGCAGAGCTGTGTTAGATCTGTGTATCGTAGATCTGTGTGTCGTCTGCATAGCTGTGGTAGATCTGTGTGTCGTCTGCAGAGCTGTCGTAGATCTGTGTGTCGTCTGCATAGCTGTGGTAGATCTGTGTGTCTTCTGCAGAGCTGTGGTAGAGCTGTGTGTCGTCTGCAGAGCTGTGGTAGATCTGTGTGTCCTCTGCATAGCTGTTGTAGAGCTGTGTGTCGTCTGCATAGCTGTGGTAGATCTGTGTGTCGTCTGCAGAGCTGTCGTAGATCTGTGTGTCGTCTGCATAGCTGTGGTAGATCTGTGTGTCGTCTGCAGAGCTGTGGTGGAGCTGTGTGTCGTCTGCAGAGCTGTGGTAGATCTGTGTGTCCTCTGCATAGCTGTTGTAGAGCTGTGTGTCGTCTGCATAGCTGTGGTATATCTGTGTGTCGTCTGCAAAGCCGTGGTAGATCTGTGTGTCGTAGATCTGTGTGTCGTCTGCATAGCTGTGGTAGATCTGTGTGTCGTCTGCAGAGCTGTGGTAGAGCTGTGTATCGTCTGCAGAGCTGTGGTAGAGCTGTGTGTCGTCTGTTTAGCTGTGGTAGAGCTGTGTGTCGTCTGCTTAGCTGTGGTAGAGCTGTGTGTCGTCTGCATATCTGTTGTAGAGCTGTGTGTTGTCTGCTTAGCTGTGGTAGAGCTGTGTGTCGTCTGCATTGCTGTGGTAGAGCTGTGTGTCGTCTGCATAGCTGTGGTAGATCTGTGTGTCGTCTGCAGAGCTGTGGTAGATCTGTGTGTCGTCTGCATAGCTGTGTTTCGAAGATCTATGTGTCGTCTACATAGCTGTTGTAGATCTGTGTGCCGTCTGCTTAGCTGTGGTAGAGCTGTGTGTCGTCTGCATAGTTGTGGTAGAGCTGTGTGTCGTCTGCATAGCTGTGGTAGATCTGTGTGTCGTCTGCAGAGCTGTGGTAGATCTGTGTGTCGTCTGCAGAGCTGTGGTAGATCTGTGTGTCGTAGTTCTGTGTGTCGTGTGCATAGCTGTGGTAGATCTGTGTGTCGTCTGCCTAGCTGTGGTAGATCTGTGTGTCGTCTGCATAGCTGTGGTAGATCTGTGTGTCGTAGATCTGTGTGTCGTCTGCATAGCTGTGGTAGATCTATGTGTCGTCTGCATAGCTGTGGTAGATCTGTGTGTCGTCTGCTTAGCTGTGGTAGATCTGTGTTAGATCTGTGTGTCGTAGATCTGTGAGTCGTCTGCATAGCTGTGGTAGATCTGTGTGTCGTCTGCTTAGCTTTGGTAGATCTGTTTGTCGTCTGCATAGCTGTGGTAGATCTGTGTGTCGTCTGCATAGCTGTGGTAGAGCTGTGTGTCGTCTGCAGAGCTGTGGTAGATCTGTGTGTCGTCTGCTTAGCTGTGGTAGAGCTGTGTGTCGTCTGCATAGCTGTGGTAGAGCTGTGTGTCGTCTGCATAGCTGTGGTAGAGCTGTGTGTCGTCTGCAGAGCTGTGGTAGATCTGTGTGTCGTCTGCATAGCTGTGGTAGATCTGTGTGTCGTCTGCAGAGCTGTGGTAGAGCTGTGTGTCGTCTGCAGAGCTGTGGTAGATATGTGTGTCGTCTGCAGAGCTGTGGTAGATCTGTGTGTCGTCTGCATAGCTGTGGTAGAGCTGTGTGTCGTCTGCAGAGCTGTGGTAGATCTGTGTGTCGTCTCCTTAGCTGTGGTAGATCTGTGTGTCGTCTGCATAGCTGTGGTAGATTTGTGTGTCGTCTGCATAGCTGTGGTAGATCTGTGTGTCGTCTGCTTAGCTGTGGTAGATCTGTGTTAGATCTGTGTGTCGTAGATCTGTGAGTCGTCTGCATAGCTGTGGTAGATCTGTGTGTCGTCTGCTTAGCTGTGGTAGATCTGTTTGTCGTCTGCATAGCTGTGGTAGATCTGTGTGTCGTCTGCATAGCTGTGGTAGAGCTGTGTGTCGTCTGCAGAGCTGTGGTAGATCTGTGTGTCGTCTGCTTAGCTGTGGTAGAGCTGTGTGTCGTCTGCATAGCTGTGGTAGAGCTGTGTGTCGTCTGCATAGCTGTGGTAGAGCTGTGTGTCGTCTGCAGAGCTGTGGTAGATCTGTGTGTCGTCTGCATAGCTGTGGTAGATCTGTGTGTCGTCTGCAGAGCTGTGGTAGAGCTGTGTGTCGTCTGCAGAGCTGTGGTAGATATGTGTGTCGTCTGCAGAGCTGTGGTAGATCTGTGTGTCGTCTGCATAGCTGTGGTAGAGCTGTGTGTCGTCTGCAGAGCTGTGGTAGATCTGTGTGTCGTCTCCTTAGCTGTGGTAGATCTGTGTGTCGTCTGCATAGCTGTGGTAGATTTGTGTGTCGTCTGCATAGCTGTGGTAGAGCTGTGTGTCGTCTGCAGAGCTGTGGTAGATCTGTGTCGTCTGCTTAGCTATAGTAGATCTGTGTGTCGTCTGCATAGCTGTGGTAGATCTGTGTGTCGTCTGCATAGCTATGGTAGAGCTGTCTGTCGTCTGCAGAGCTGTGGTAGATCTGTGTGTCGTCTGCTTAGCTGTGGTAGAGCTGTGTGTCGTCTGCAGAGCTGTGGTAGATCTGTGTGTCGTCTGCATAGCTGTGGTAGATCTGTGTGTCATAGATCTGTGTGTCGTCTACATAGCTGTGGTAGATCTGTGTGTCATAGATCTGTGTGTCGTCTACATAGCTGTGGTAGATCTGTGTGTCGTCTGCAGAGCTGTGGCAGATCTGTGTGTCGTCTGCAGAGCTATGGTAGATCTGTGTGTCGTCTGCATAGCTGTGGTTGATCTGTGTGTCGTAGATCTGTGTGTCGTCTACATAGCTGTGGTAGATCTGTGTGTCGTCTGCAGAGCTGTGGCAGATCTGTGTGTCGTCTGCAGAGCTGTGGTAGAGCTGTGTGTCGTCTGCAGAGCTGTGGTAGATCTGTGTGTCGTCTGCAGAGCTGTGTTAGATCTGTGTGTCGTCTGCATAGCTGTGGTAGATCTGTGTGTCGTCTGCTTAGCTGTGGTATAGCTGTGTGTCGTCTGCCTAGCTGTGGTAGATCTGTGTGTCGTCTGCATAGCTGTGGTAGATCTGTGTGTCGTAGATCTGTGTGTCGTCTGCATAGCTGTGGTAGATCTGTGTGTCGTCTGCAGAGCTGTGGTAGAGCTGTGTGTCGTCTGCATAGCTGTGGTAGATCTGTGTGTCGTCTGCTTAGCTGTGGTAGATCTGTTTGTCGTCTGCATAGCTGTGGTAGATCTGTGTGTCGTCTGCATAGCTGTGGTAGAGCTGTGTTTCGTCTGCAGAGCTGTGGTAGATCTGTGTGTCGTCTGCTTAGCTGTGGTAGAGCTGTGTGTCGTCTGCATAGCTGTGGTAGAGCTGTGTGTCGTCTGCATAGCTGTGGTAGAGCTGTGTGTCGTCTGCAGAGCTGTGGTAGATCTGTGTGTCGTCTGCATAGCTGTGGTAGATCTGTGTGTCGTCTGCAGAGCTGTGGTAGAGCTGTGTCGTCTGCAGAGCTGTGGTAGATCTGTGTGTCGTCTGCAGAGCTGTGGTAGATCTGTGTGTCGTCTGCATAGCTGTGGTAGAGCTGTGTGTCGTCTGCAGAGCTGTGGTAGATCTGTGTGTCGTCTCCTTAGCTGTGGTAGATCTGTGTGTCGTCTGCATAGCTGTGGTAGATTTGTGTGTCGTCTGCATAGCTGTGGTAGAGCTGTGTGTCGTCTGCAGAGCTGTGGTAGATCTGTGTCGTCTGCTTAGCTATAGTAGATCTGTGTGTCGTCTGCATAGCTGTGGTAGATCTGTGTGTCGTCTGCATAGCTGTGGTAGAGCTGTCTGTCGTCTGCAGAGCTGTGGTAGATCTGTGTGTCGTCTGCTTAGCTGTGGTAGAGCTGTGTGTCGTCTGCAGAGCTGTGGTAGATCTGTGTGTCGTCTGCATAGCTGTGGTAGATCTGTGTGTCATAGATCTGTGTGTCGTCTACATAGCTGTGGTAGATCTGTGTGTCATAGATCTGTGTGTCGTCTACATAGCTGTGGTAGATCTGTGTGTCGTCTGCAGAGCTGTGGCAGATCTGTGTGTCGTCTGCAGAGCTATGGTAGATCTGTGTGTCGTCTGCATAGCTGTGGTTGATCTGTGTGTCGTAGATCTGTGTGTCGTCTACATAGCTGTGGTAGATCTGTGTGTCATAGATCTGTGTGTCGTCTACATAGCTGTGGTAGATCTGTGTGTCGTCTGCAGAGCTGTGGCAGATCTGTGTGTCGTCTGCAGAGCTATGGTAGATCTGTGTGTCGTCTGCAGAGCTGTGGCAGATCTGTGTGTCGTCTGCATAGCTGTGGTAAAACTGTGTGTCATCTGCAGAGCTGTGGTAGAGCTGTGTGTCGTCTGCAGAGCTGTGGTAGAGCTGTGTGTCGTCTGCAGAGCTGTGGTAGATCTGTGTGTCGTCTGCATAGCTGTGGTAGATCTGTGTGTCATAGATCTGTGTGTCGTCTACATAGCTGTGGTAGATCTGTGTGTCATAGATCTGTGTGTCGTCTACATAGCTGTGGTAGATCTGTGTGTCGTCTGCAGAGCTGTGGCCGATCTGTGTGTCGTCTGCAGAGCTATGGTAGATCTGTGTGTCGTCTGCAGAGCTGTGGTAGATCTGTGTGTCGTCTGCATAGCTGTGGTAGATCTGTGTGTCGTAGAACTGTGTGTCGTCTGCATAGCTGTGTTAGAGCTGTGTGTCGTCTGCATAGCTGTGGTAGAGTTGTGTGTCGTCTGCAGAGCTGTGGTAAAACTGTGTGTCATCTGCAGAGCTGTGGTAGAGCTGTGTGTCGTCTGCAGAGCTGTGGTAAAACTGTGTGTCATCTGCAGAGCTGTGGTAGAGCTGTGTGTCGTCTGCAGAGCTGTGGTAGAGCTGTGTGTCGTCTGCAGAGCTGTGGTAAAACTGTGTGTCATCTGCAGAGCTGTGGTAGAGCTGTGTGTCGTCTGCAGAGCTGTGGTAAAACTGTGTGTCGTCTGCAGAGCTGTGGTAGATCTGTGTGTCGTCTGCAGAGCTGTGGTAGATCTGTGTGTCGTCTGTAGAGCTGTGGCAGATCTGTGTGTCGTCTGCAGAGCTGTGGTAGATCTGTGTGTCGTCTGCAGAGCTTTGGTAGATCTGTGTGTCGTCTGCATAGCTGTGGTAGATCTGTGTGTCGTCTGCATAGCTGTGGTAGATCTGTGTGTTGTAGATCTGTGTGTCGTCTGCATAGCTGTGGTAGATCTGTGTGTTGTAGATCTGTGTGTCGTCTGCAGAGCTGTGGTAGATCTGTGTCCTCTGCAGTGCTGTGTTAGAGCTGTGTGTTGTCTGCAGAGCTGTGGTAGATCTGTGTGTCGTCTGCAGAGGTGTGGTAGAGCTGTGTGTCGTCTGCAGAGCTGTGGTAGATCTGTGTGTCGTCTGCATAGCTGTGGTAGATCTGTGTATCATTTGGATAGCTGTGGTAGATCTGTGTGTCATCTGCAGAGCTGTGGTAGAGCTGCGTGTCGTCTTCCTAGCTGTGGTAGATCTGTGTGTCGTCTGCATAGCTGTGGTAGATCTGTGTGTCGTAGATCTGTGTGTCATCTGCATAGCTGTGGTAGATCTGTGTGTCGTCTACAGAGCTGTGGTAGAGCTGTGTGTCGTCTGCAGAGCTGTGGTAGATCTGTGTGTCGTCTGCAGAGCTGTGTTAGATCTGTGTGTCGTAGATCTGTGTGTCGTCTGCATAGCTGTGGTAGATCTGTGTGTCGTCTGCTTAGCTGTGGTAGATCTGTGTGTCGTCTGCAGAGCTGTGGTAGAGCTGTGTGTCGTCTGCAGAGCTGTGGTAGATCTGTGTGTCGTCTGCAGAGCTGTGGTAGATCTGTGTGTCGTCTGCATAGCTGTGGTAGAGCTGTGTGTCGTCTGCAGAGCTGTGGTAGATCTGTGTGTCGTCTGCTTAGCTGTGGTAGATCTGTGTGTGGTCTGCATAGCTGTGGTAGAGCTGTGTGTCGTCTGCTTAGCTGTGGTAGATCTGTGTGTCGTCTGCAGAGCTGTGGTAGATCTGGGTGTCGTCTGCAGAGCTGTGGTAGAGCTGTGTGTCGTCTGCAGAGCTGTGGTAGATCTGTGTGTCGTCTGCATAGCTGTGGTAGATCTCTGTGTCGTCTGCAGAGCTGTGGTAGAGCTGTGTGTCGTCTGCAGAGCCGTGGTAGATCTGTGTGTCGTCTGCTTAGCTGTGGTAGATCTGTGTGTCGTCTGCATAGCTGTGGTAGAGCTGTGTGTCGTCTGCTTAGCTGTGGTAGATCTGTGTGTCGTCTGCAGAGCTGTGGTAGATCTGGGTGTCGTCTGCAGAGCTGTGGTAGAGCTGTGTGTCGTCTGCTTAGCTGTGGTAGATCTGTGTGTCGTCTGCAGAGCTGTGGTAGATCTGTGTGTCGTCTGCAGAGCTGTGGTAGATCTGTGTGTCGTCTGCAGAGCTGTGGTAGAGCTGTGTGTCGTCTGCAGAGCTGTGGTAGATCTGTGTGTCGTCTGCATAGCTGCGGTAGATCTCTTTGTCGTCTGCAGAGCTGTGGTAGATCTGTGTGTCGTCTGCAGAGCTGTGGTAGATCTGTGTGTCGTCTGCAGAGCTGTGGTAGATCTCTGTGTCGTCTGCAGAGCTGTGGTAGAGCTGTGTGTCGTCTGCATAGCTGTGGTAGATCTGTGTGTCGTCTGCAGAGCTGTGGTAGATCTGTGTGGTCCTGGCTCCTAAACATCACTGAGTGAGGTTCAATGACGGCCGTTTTCACGGTCTTGTGACCAAAGATATTCTGTGATAATTTTCTGACAGTGACAGAAGTTAAGCATGATCATCTCAGTGTGTTTGCTGCTACGAGCTCGGTCTTCTGACCAGCCAATAAAAACGCAACATGACATCGTGTATTGATCAACAAGACATGGGGCTAAAACTTATAACGACTCACCTCAAGCTCTATTTTTAAAATGCGTGCCAAGGTTCATAATCGTCCATATTCTCCTCTTTTTTTCAGCACACATAAACACCACAATTGCCAAAGTGTGATTCATCTTGCTCTATTTGTTCACCACCAGCACATTCTGATGATGTTTTATTCTTCTATACTGACTTGCGTCGTAGCTTACGATCTCATAGCTGTCATAATCGTACATTCTACACACGTTTATGAGATCCATGTCGTACAGTGTGATCTGTAATGATTGGTTCACCCACAATTGGTTTAGTTATTGTGCGTTCTGTAGATTCACTCGAGTTGATTCTGTGTTCACCGCTTACTGTCACGGTTTTGTTTTTGGGTTTGTTCACGTCATGTTTTCTTGTCTGTCATGTGATCCTGCCATGTGTTCCCTTGTCTGATGTGTCATGTTGTCATTGGTTCATTGTTCACAGGTATCCCTTAGTCATTAGTCTTGTGTGTATTTAAGCCCTCATGTTTGCCATGTGTCTTTGTCTAGTATTGTTAGCTGTAACCACTGCTTGTAAGTTTGTGTTTTTCATGCCTTGCCATGCTTTTGTTTTATGTTTGTTTTTGTTATAAATAAACTGCACTTGGGTTCTCTCAACTTGCCTTCAGTGAACTATATTACACTTACAGACAAATTCCCACAATGAGCCGATCCTTACTACATGCTCATTTTTATAGTGCTGTAAGAAAGTTATTTTCTGTGGCTGGAAAATTTTATTTCTCAAGAATCTATAGATGATCGTGGCAAGCATTCACAGAATATTTGCTGGTAGAACAATTAGTTGATTGTAATATTAAAGGGATAGTTAACCCAAAAATGAAAATTCGGTCATAATTGACTCTCCCTCACGTTATTCCAAACCTGTATGCATTTCTTTATTACAGAAAAGAAGATATTTCGTAGAATATGGGTAATCAAACAGTTGATGAGCCCCATTGATTTCCATAGTAGAGTGGAGAAGAAATACTATGGAAGTCAGTTGTGCTCATCTTCTGTTGTGAAAGCAGAAGAAAGAAACTCATACAGGTTTGGAAAACCTTAAGTAAATGAGTAAATGGTGACAGAATTTTCATTTTTGGGTGAACTATCCCTTTAATTCTACTAGTTATTTCTGGCAGCTGATATAAATACTCATAATTGATTGTAACTAATTATTATTATTTATACATATTTCTCTTTTGAGCTAATTGCTTTACATAGAATACTTTTTTTAATCAATAAGAGTCAGCAGGATACGGTGCTCACAGAAGAGATGAGTTTGCAGCTGTTTCTCAAGCATGGTTAGCGATTCCTCTTGGGCTCATTGAAGACCAGGGCCCGTATTCATAAAGAATCTTAATGCAAAGAGTAGCTCCTAGTGACAAAATTCTAAGAAAATTCTTAGAAATGTGCGCGATTACTCTTAAAATTAAAGAAAAAAATCCTAGTAAAGGAAAAAGTAATTCAGAAAGCATCTTAACCCTTAAAAGAGGTCTTAAGGTCAGAATTGTTAGGAGTATGGCATACTTTTAAGAGGCTTGAGAGTTTCTTTAGCAGAGGAGAAAATGAAAGAAAGATGAAGAGGGAGAAGAAATGTGATGCAGACAATAGATGACAGTGAGTTAATAAGACGCTATAGATGAGATTGTGCAGGGATCATGTTTGTGACTGATCTTATTAGAGACACGTCTTTCTTGTTTTTCTATTCATTGTTTGCTATATTATTACAAACATTCAAACCACCACCTAAATAGACAGCAATCTGTGTAATTGGAAAGAGTGGAACAATTTTTATCATTCTAAGCCAATCAAATACCTTAGGAAATTAACAGCAAGGTAAAAAAAAGGATTTTTATATACATAAATATAATGTGTGTGTGTGTGAGTAAACTCTATACTTAAAATAGCTCTTTTTTTCCCCTTCTTGGACAACCAACCAATCACAGTCTTCAAAAGATTGTGTCACACATAGCAACGGGGTCAGCCCCACCTCCTCACTGAGATGAGAGTTTTTGTCTTTTCATTACTCAGAGTTGCTCTCAGATCGTTCCCGAATCGCTCTTAAGCTCAGACTCCTACGTAAAAGTTTTTAAGCTAAATTAAGAGTTTTCTGAGATGATTCTTAGAATCCTTATGAATACGGGCCCTGATCATCTGATTACACATGATGGAAGTCCAGCCAAGAAATGACCAGGTCCTGGACGAGAAGTTGTGCTCCTGATCCTTCTAATGGTGTGCAGTGAAAGCCTGGATGACCTTGAATAGAGTCAAAAGATATTCTAGTTGCCAGAAATTCTAGTTAGTAAATATATTTAGTAAATCTAGGCAGTGTACACATTCAATGCTCATTAATTCATTCACAAACCTCTTTATTAAGGCATCAACTTCCACAACATGTCATTCTAATATTCTTCAGTTAATTTGCACCAGTATTTATTATTCATAGGCATTATATATTTACTAAGGTGTAATTTTACTGAAAATGGACGTCTTAACACCACAAAACTAAGATTTTATACTAATGTGTAAATAATAATGTCTATAATAATATATCAATTCACTTCGTTTTTATAAAAAAAACTAAAAAAACAATTCTCTCTCTGCATCAGTAAAGTGATCATGCAGTTATATCCAAAATAAATTAGGAACAATTATGTTAAACTATTTTAAAATACCATTAAAATGGGCAGCATTTATTTACTTTGTAAAGTGGTCACATATTTGCCTCATAGCGAGTACAGCACTACTCAAACTGGGTGTTCCCTTATTCGTTCTCCAGCTGGTTTTGTGTGTGTTTTTAGTTTGAATAGAGTGTGTCTCTGGTGTGGTATATGTGTGTTTGTGTACAGCTCAGCGCTGGCCTGTGAGCAAGTGAATACCCAGACCAGCTCTTTTTTAAATTTGTTCACACAAAGTAGCCTTTGTCTGTCAGTGTCTCTGCTCTCTCAGTACACACACACACACACACACACACACACACACACACACACACACACACACACACACACACACACACACACACACACACACACACACCAGAAGGGTTCAGTCCTCCTTCACATTGTTGTTCCAGTGCCGGTCAAGTCTTTCAGTCTTGAAGCCCCTGGGTTTGCTGGGTAAGAGGATCACAGCCAGAATACTGATGACATGCACATGAAAGTACATCGATCTGAAGGAGAGAAGAAACCATGAGATAAACATTACCAGCACAAACAACATCCAGAAAGTAATATCATTCAACAACATAAAAAGAGAAGAAATACAAGATGGTCACATTATGCCCTAAACTAAACAGGAATTTAGGCATTTTTGCACTTTGAAGGACATTTCTTTGGAGAAATGTTGAGAAACATTTTTCCACATAGAAAAATAGAAAAGCAAATCCCTCCAAATGCGCTGATAAACTTAATTTATACCAGTGCAAATCGCCCGCCTTGTTGGCAGAGGCTATTTGCACTAACTCTGCCCACCATTGAGGCAGACAAAACTACAAAAAACCTGTCTGTGAACAGAATCAGTGATGTGGAGAGGAAGACGGGTGCCGTTAGTTTTAATGTGAGTTTTAATATGCCTTTTTATAAACTTTTCAGCTCGAAGAGATGTTTGAAAATTAATTAAGAAATATTTGAAAAGTAATTGAGAAATAAAGTGCCTAACGAGTGTTTAGTAGTGGGAAAGGTAGGCTGGTGGACGGTGTAGGTAAGAGCTTTAGGGACAGTGACAAGTAATGTCCAAATAAGGCAGCAACCATTTATGATTTTAATAAATATAATCATATACACAAATACATTTTTGGGTGAACTAACCCTTTAATTAGGGATGCACCGAATCCAGGATTCGGGTTCGGCCGAATATTGGGCTTTTTAACGGGGCCTGCACTACGCGCGCTACGTCAACGTCTCGCCGCCGTTGATTACGGGAAGGTGTTTACGTCAGGCTTGTTCGACTTGAACCGCCGCTGTACAGACCGATTAGTGAATGACATCAGTACCACGAGAGCGAATAGAGAGCAGACGCTCCTTATGCTTCTGAATCGCTCTTGCGGTACTTTGATGTCATAAACTGATCGGTCTGTGCAGCATCGGTTCAAGTCAAACAAGACTGTAGTGTAATGCGTTGTGTCATGAAGAAAAACAGGAATAGCTCGCAGCTAAAGTTATTGCAGAGGCCAGACAGACTCACGGAGGTGATTGGCATCTCACAACTCGCACTTTATTCCCCAATCGAACTTGTGTAACTCTGTCACACGTTCTACCATCCACAGCATTACTTAACAAAATAAGATAAAAATGAGCATCAAACAGAAATAAACCGCATACATCTTTCTACTCTCAACGAAGGCGGTCGCATTTTCTTACCCTCTCCCTCCCCTTACCTCCCCTGCTTTGCTCCTCTCGTCACGTCTAGTCTACTGTCTTGTACTTTGAGAGACTCTCTCAGCACTGCTCTCCAAACTAAGAAATCATGGATTTGATCAACTGGTCTCTCAACGCAATTGACACCATATTCTGGACGAGAAGCTTGGGTTCGGGGAACCTGACTGCCCTGCCGGAGCATTTGCAGCTGGCTACACGATGGACACGTGGGAGAAGTGGCGGGTCGTGTGTCTGGCGGCTCTTTCCGTGGAGGACGTTGAAGATATCTACCTATTCAGTACCATGATAACAGGTCTTCTGCTGATTGGATTAGGAATTGCCCTGGTTTATCGAGGAATTAAGAAAACGGTGACAGCTGTCCAAAAACTCACAAGGCTGCCCGTCATGATTGAACCAGTGGTCAGAGCTGTCTGCACTCAGACTGGGTCTATGAACCAAAATACGGATAACATCATGGAGAAGCTCACATCTTTGCAAAGGCAAATGGATCGTTTCAGAGACCAAAATGGACCAGGAGAATAGCCGTTTAAATTAGAATGCGGCTACTCGCCTCAAGACCAAATAATCCCAATCTAATCTGTTTCAGCACCCCTCAACCAGGGGAACAGCTGGTTCCAACTGTTGGAACAACAACTCCCCCGGAAGAGTACTGCAGTGAGCCGCTCTTGCGTTCCTTCCCCGACTCCCCAGACACCTGGTGATAGTTGACTATGTCTGGGACCTGATCAAGGTTGTCTCCATGGCAACTTGCTGTGTATGCTATGACAATCCTGCGGACTGAGGCACCTAGATTAAGTTACTGGCATAGCGACTCTCCAGGCCTACACACACATGAACTCTTTTATATATATATATAAACAGATATGCAATCTTCCGCCCGATACCCTATCCCTCGCCGCTTTGTACCTCTAGCCTTACAGGAGCATAGTCTGGGGGTTGCCTTTTTCTCCTCACCTCTCCTCATGTCATGCTGTATTTCTTTTTTCCTCAATTCCCTGTCTTCCTGTCCTGTCAACCCCCTAGTCATATTCATATGTTTGTATGGACAGGTTGATGGCCAATTTCGCTGGTACTTGTGACTAAGTGACAATAAAGGACTACTGCTACTACTACTACTACTACTTCTACTACTACTACTACTACTACCACTACTACCACTACTATTACATGGGGTGTTCGAGGCGAACGGCACACAAAAAATTGTTGTTTGGCATTACTTTCAGTCAAAAGAAGGCAATTCAAGTCGAGCTACATGTTCAATTTGCAATGCCGATGTGTCTCGTAGTAGCAAGGACCCTAAACAATACACAACATTGCTGCTGTTGCTTCTTTTTTTTCTTGCTTTTTTACAGTTAAAATAAAATAAAATGAAAAATCCACATTGTTTACTTCATTAGGTGTTTACTATGTTAATGGACTGAGGATGAGAGTAGGATTCGGCAGAATCTTAACCAGTGGATTCGGTATTCGGCCGAACCCCATAAATCAGGATTCAGTGCATCCCTACTCTTAATATGTTGCTATTATTACTTATCGTTACCGTCGATCGCTGTCATACATGGCTGGGCCACGAGAATGTTGACGCCGTCTGTGGATGGTAGATGCCGATGCTCTAGCCGAGATGAGGTCGGGTTTACAGCCCTTACTTCATCGAACCCAAGAATGCCCGATCTTGGATCTGAGAGTCTTGAATCGGGCCCTGCACAAGCTTCAGTTCAATATGTTAACGCAGAAGTTCATTCTCACATGCGTTCGCCCCTCAAGTTTCGCAGCAATCAACCTGAAGGACGCAGACCGGTCAGGTATACAAGGACAGGTATACAAGGACAAGGTTCTCCCCTTTGGGCTGTCCCTGTCTCCCTGCATTTTTACCAAAGTTGTGGAGGCTGCCCCGTTAAGGGAAGTAGGCATCAGTATTCTCAACTATCTCGACAATTGGCTCATTCTAGCTCAGTATCGAGATTTGTTGTGTGAAAACAGGGACCTGGTGCTCAGACACCTCAGCCATCTGGGGCTTTGGGTCAACTGGAAGAAGAGCAAACTCTCTCCTGTGCAGAGTATTTCTTTTCTCGGTATGGAGTTAGACTCGGTTAATATGACGGCACATCTTATGAACGAGCATGCACAGTGTTATGACCCGTTCTATAGAGAAAAGTTTGACGTGAACATTTCAGATGTCAAACTGGAATCCAGCCCAAGCAGACAGATCACCAAAGACACCAAAACACAAGATTCACAAATCAATTAAGGAGCCATCGCTTCAGGGTGCGCCAAGGCCAAAATAATAAACCAAATCGAATTATAAACAAAACATGAATAAATAACCTAATCGGGGAAACCAAAAATGTCCAAGAAACTTCCCTGTCTCCCTATAAATAAACCAATCACAAAAGAAGTCAAAATAAATGGCAGGATACCTCTTCGCTCCTAAAACATAAGGAAGAGTCTGGTTAATTCATTACAAACAAAAGCATTACGTTGTTACACAAGCATGATCAAAGCAAGGTTTGGGATCCGTCTACAGGAGAGGACTCTTGGTCTCTCGACGACACAAGGCCAACGCCAGAATGATCTCGCCATCTTCGGACAGCGACGCCTTTTTACTTCAGTACATCAGCAGGTCCACCAACCACGTTTCTCCGCTCTGTCATAACAAATCCCTTATGCACAGTTTATAGCAGTGCTGCTTGTCGCCGTGCACCGGTTTCGGCCACTGCTCCAGGGCAAGCTTGTGTTAGTCAAGACGCATAACTCTGCGATGGTTGCATACATCAACAACAAAGGCAGCGTGATCTCCCGTAGCATGTCACAACTCTCCCGCCATCTCCTCCTCTGGATTCAGCAGCGGCTCAGGTCGCTGGAGACTTCATCTCCAGGTGCTCCAGCTGATTTGGGGAAGCCCAGGAAGACCTGTTTGCTTTCAGGCCCATCCGGAGCTGGTTCTCAGACCTGATGCTCCTCGCGATTCCCCTGAAGAGAAACCTTCTTTCAGAGGCACGATGCACCATATGGCCCCCGCATCTGGACCTCTGGAACCTCCACGTATGGCTGCTGGACGGGACTTAAGTGGTCTACCTCTGGTGGCGGAAGACACCATCACTCAAGCCAGAGGTTCCTCTATTAAGCGAGCTATTATATGAAGTGGAGTCTGTTCGCTGAGTGGTGCGAGGAAAGCCTTTGGAGCTCTCAGCTCTGTACTTTCCGTTTGGCAAGTTGCAACCAAATTGCAGTGGATAGCAGGTCCCTCGGAAAGTACGCCCTGATCATCAGGTTTCTGAGAGGCACCAGGAGGCTAAACCCTCCCAGGCCACACCTCATCCCCTCCTGGGATCTCTCGCTAGCCCTTCCGGAACTGTAGAGAGCTCCCTTTGAGCAATTCTGCTATAAAGCAGCTCTTTGTTCAGCTCATTGTTTTGCTGAAGTCAGTTCAGAGTTTATTCAGTTAGGTTTAATAACTGTGTAAAGATTAAATTTGAAATTAGTTTAATTCAGCTATAAGGCAGTTCTACAGGGATGTAAAATAAGCTAATATACTCACTCATTTAAACAAAGCATTTTAATTTATTTATCATTTATTAAAAATAAAAATAAAAAGCTACTCCTGTGGTAGAAAATGTTGTGGCACTAAGATGAAGGGGGACCGTGGGTTTGCTATAGCCCCGTGTGTTCTTAATCTGGGCCTATAAATACATATTTATAATTAATAATCATATACAGTATATTTTCCTTTGAGCTAATTGCAACAGTGGAGATATATGATGTTTAAATTTGATGTTTAAAATCAATTGATGTTTAAAGCACTGCTGTTGTGTGGCAGGCGAGGCTTCCAAGGGTGACAATCCAAAAACAGAAACCAAGCAACCGTACTTATTACTTCTGTATCGATGGAAATGTGGAACACTAAGTCTACAAACAGTTACTTGTGTCATCTGTAGAATCGCTTATTGGGACTACTGTACTATTATTCAAAAGACATCATTGCATGCCACAGTTTTATTGTGGTATGATTTTAGATTTACCCACCCCTAAAACTTGCATAAAAAAAACTTTTACTCTCCTCCCTCCCCAGCTCCTCCTGTCTCAGTCAGGATTACCCTCCTCACTCCCCAGCTCCACCTGTCTCAGTCAGGATTACCCTCCTCCCTCCCCAGCTCCACCTGTCTCAGTCAGGATTACCCTTCTCCCTCCCCAGCTCCACCTGTCTAGTCAGGATTACCCTCCTCCCTCCCCAGCTCCACCTGTCTCAGTCAGGATTACCCTCCTCCCTCCCCAGCTCTACCTTTATCAGTCAGGATTACCCTCCTCCCTCCCCAACTCCACCTGTCTAAGTCAGGATTACCCTTCTCCCTCCCCAGCTCCACCTGTCTCAGTCAGGATTACCCTCCTCCCTCCCCAGCTCCACCTCTCTCCGTCAGGATTACCCTCCTCCCTCCCCAGCTCCTCCTGTCTCAGTCAAGATTACCCTCCTCCCTCCCCAGCTCCTCGTGTCTCAGTCAAGATTACCCTCCTCCCTCCCCAGCTCCTCCTGTCTCAGTCAAGATTACCCTCCTCCCTCCCCAGCTCCTCCTGTCTCAGTCAAGATTACCCTCCTCCCTCCCCAGCTCCACCGGTCTCAGTCAGGATTACCCTCCTCCCTCCCCAGCTCCTCCTGTCTCAGTCAGGACTTGGCCTTCTGATATTCCTCTTCGAATGAGACATTTTTTTTAATTATGTTGTACGTTAAATTATTGAAAATTAGTTATATCGGCAATACCTTTATGTTGGTTCTGTTCTGTTTACCCTAAGTGGGGTTAATGCTGCTCTACCTGCTCTTATCCATGCTAGGCTGCCCAGAACGGAACCATACCGCTAGTTGTCAATCATCTGTGATGATAGTGGTCCTGACAGAACTAATTTTAAATGTTGGCTAAATAACACCTTCCCTTCTTCATGGGCAGTTCTTGACCAGAACAAACTGCAATGTGGACCAGATTTTATGCCAAATGTCTGACTACACAAATTGCCTAACTGAGACTTTACCTGTAATACTGCATGGTGGGTCTGATGGCCAGCAGAAGGAAAGGCATTACAGTGTAGCAGATGGTCATCTGAGTGGCAGCCCAGGTCACAACATCATAGCAGATCTTCAGCTGGCGAGAAGACAAGAAATACTCCCGGAAGTTTCTGCGCACCTGGTTACATCAAACCAAAACATAAGGCAATAGTGAGTGAGTGGCAGGTGTGGCTGCGAATGATGAGCAATCAAGGGATTTATATACATGTGTGGAGAAATGGAAAATGACACTAACTAAACTTTAACTGACAAAGCTAAAAAAATCCCTTGTAGGCAAAATACACAGGTAAGAAGACAACAAGGCAAATCCAATTGTTCTGTGAAATCCTTTTTATTTTTATGATTTATCTGGTAAAATTCAGAAAGGCAACATGAGTATTCAATGTTAATGTTTTGTCAAGTTTTCTTGTAAGAACAGTCTTAAATTGGTTAAAGTCTTAAATGAACATAAAGAATTGCCAGAAAATGGGATGCTTGTCAGATATGCGTCGTGCAGCAGTGGCAGGTCTTAAAGTGACAGCAGCCTAATAAACCTGGATTTTTTTGTGTGTGAGTGTGTGTGTGTGAGACTCACAGTGCGAGCTGCTAAGGTGATGGGTATAGCGGTGATGAATGTAAAGTAGTATCCGGGGTAAACTCCATGCCAGATCGCTGACAGCACAAATGTGAGAGGCATGCGGTGAAACGGAGCTCGATCATGACATACACTGGAGCATAACAGATGAAAGCATGTGAGACATGGTACTGAACTGACATATGCTAATACACATACATGACATCATTAAAAAATACCCATATGCAATGTTCCCTCTAAGCTGCGGATGTGCGCGGCTGCGCAGGACATAATAAAATGGCACGCAGAGGACAGACGCGAAATGTGTGGGGAAAAACATTTGATTGTGAAATAATTGCAGTGTTCTGGTCAACCACTATAGAGTGAAACCTGGTGAATGCCGTTTACAGGTTTCATAGAAAGAATGATGTGAGCGCGTGTGATTGGCAGTGAGCCAAATCAAACTGTCGTGTGTGTGTGGACCAAATAGCTCAATTCGAGAGGCAACGAGAAACGCAAAGACATGTGAAATAAAATTAGACTACATCATCATGTTTTAAAGAAGAGTGGTTTGATTAAAGTGGGGGAAATAACGGATGATGGACACAGAACAGTAACAATTACACACCCACCCGCGTGCAAACTCAACATACATCATTCATTTAATGTTTGTGTGGGTTTCAGGCAGTGATAGGCTCCTGCAAAATCTCTCGGGGGGGGGGGGGGGATGTTTGGATGATTGATAAGGATAAGGTTCACCCATGCAATGAATAAATTAACAGCTTAAGCATGTAAAGGCAACTTCACTACTTTAATATTAATGAAAAAATAATGACTTACAATAAATCTCATTGTTTGTTTCTATACTCACTATTATTACACTGCTTACATCACATGCTTAATACACTGCGTTCGCCATGACGTTCTTCAAGTTCAACTGGCCTTCACTCTCGAGATGTCCAACAGTCTCTCTCGCTCTCGTTCTCTCTTTTTTTTTTTTTTTTTTAATCACATTTGATAAAGATATTAAAGTAGTTTCGTTTTTTCTTGTTGTTCAAATTCAAAATTGTTTTCAAATATTATTGTCACTTAATCTTAAAGATTTTTAATAGTGTGTGTTTGTTCCCACCAATCGCTGCACAACTTAAGGATACGTATCATGACGTAAGCGCGTTAGTGCGAGCCCTCCCGGAACCCATAGAGAAGCACTGCATTGCCTCCAGTTCGAAAAAAAACATCTTTCAATGTAAGTCTATGGGAACACTCTGGGCGATTCTCAGCCAGAGTAAAATCGCCCAAAAAGAGGCGGTACTCCACTGAACGTGACATGACGCTGATTGGACTATATCCAGCAGTGTTAGGGAGTAGTTAATTACAAGTAGCAACGCTACTAACTTAACTACATTTTTCAGTAGCTTGGCAGTAGCTCAGTTGCTTTTTAAACAGTGTAGCTTTTCCAGTAGCTAACTACTTTTTGCAGCAAGTAGCGGTGCAGCGCAAGCAAAAGCTACATTGCGTTTTGTCGAGCCTGCGCAAATCAGCGCGATGCAAGGATATTCTTCTTTTTGTTAGATTACAAACTAATTTTTTGCCATTACCGCCACATGTTGTTTAATCACGCATCTTGCGGCTAATAGTTCACTGACGTACAGAAGTGAGTTGGCACACCCCATGATGGAGCAAGACGTGGCGGCAGATTTGAAGGATGGAGAAACAACTAACGTTAATTACCCATGGGCTTATTTGTCCAAGTTCATGTCTCTCAAAGAAACGACAAGTAAAGGTTACACTTTTGTACGCAATATTTGTTTGAAAAAAAATGTTCTACATGCAATTCACGTTGGATGTATATTTTGTTCTTTGTTGCATTTGTTGTATTTGTTGCAATTTTGCACTTTTGAAAAACAGTCATAAACAGATATATTTGAGTGTTGTGTGTAATAAAACAATACTCTTTGAAATCATAATTGTATTGCATTGTTTTAAACACTAAATATTTTACTTAAAACATTCCGCAGACACTTATTCAGTTATTTAAAAAGAGCAAAAGTAGTTTCAATGTAGCTAGCTACTTTTTGATAGTAACTTGTAGTGTAGCTAACTACTTTTCCAAAAGGGTAGCTCGACTGTAGTTTAACTACTTTAACTTACGAGTAGCTTGTCAAACTAAAGTTTCAGAGTAGCTTCCCCAACACTGATATCCAGACAGTGACGGCTAGCGTAACTCTGTGGTTGAATGAGATTGTGAATGTAATTGAAAAAGTCCCAGATTTTCAGACTTTTAAACAGGTACAATCATTTTGAGGGAAATGTGTTTAAAAGTCTGAAAATCTGTGTGTAACTCTAAGGAACGTCACTACCAAACACCTTTTTTCTGCAATTAATTTCTGCTTTTATTCTGCAACTAGTTAACCCTGTGCTGATTATCATCTTTGAGTTATAAAATTATTTAAAATTGTCACTACCGAAACAGTCATGACTGAAACATGTCATCATTGTTTTTGTAGTGGAAATAAATGAAAGTGAGGCTATGAGAGAGGCACACGGGAATATTTCCTGATCAGAAATGTAGGGGTTAGTGTTCAGGACAGCCACCTCCCAATTGAAAGTACCCAATAAATGATGATTCTATATATAGTAAGATAACTGATTTTAAATATTGTTGTGGGATTCAATAGATAATAGAAGGATCTTTGTAAACATCTACAATTTGAATACTTAAATCCTTTTTAAATGTTTTTTGGTTGTGGGACAGTAGTTTGCACCAATTCTGTATAGTGGCCCATATACAGTATAGTAATGTTATATTATAACTGTATAATTATTTTTGGAGCTGGGTCAGTATGAACTGCCAATGTATGGAAAGAAGCTATGTAAAAATAATAAACTGTAAGAACTCTAAACTGTAAGAGTGTACATGAGGAACAGGAAAGGCGAAGGACCTCGAGCAAGCATATCTCCAAAACTATTTCATTTTAAACCAGTGGTGTTCAAACTGCTACAGGAGCCTCATGAAGTTCTACTCAAATACAAGTTCCCTTTCAAGTTGGTCACTTCACTGTAAAACAGGACAGGTAACTCTGCCCAGGAGTAAATCTCTCTGATACCAGTATAAGATCACATCAATGCAATTCATCGGCAGATGATGCTTGATCCTCCGTCCCATATGAGAGTGTCACTGCACACACATAACTGGAGCACAATGTTAATCTAGTCTGAATCTTTCTCTCCAGGTTTTTTTTAATTTTTTTACATCTTGTCTCTACTACATGTTTGTTATGCATTTCTTCTCATTGCACTTTGTATTATATCTTTGTACTTCAGTATTATATACAGAATATCTGTACTTGTATTTTTAAAGATGGTGTATCACATATATCCAGCTCCATGCCAGTGTTCAGTTCTCCGAGGGGCAGGAGCTGTTTGGCATGAGTTCGGGAAAGAGCAAAAGGACTCCAGGAGTGATTGGATGCTGACCCAGACCTTCTTTTGTCCTTTCTAGATTTCTACAGCCACTGTTTGAAGAGGTTATTTTGTGGGCAGTCATGGCCTAATGCTTAGAGTCAGACTGGAAACTTGAAGGTTTTGAATATAGTGAGTTAGTGGACGAGAGGCCCAGCGCGAGTTATTGGATGCGAGGCCCAGCGCGAGTTAGTGGACGCGAGGCCCAGCGCGAGTTAGTGGAGTTAGTGGACAAGAGGCCCAGCGCGAATTAGAGGACGCGAGGCCCAGCGCGAGTTAGTGGAGTTAGTGGACGAGAGGCCCAGCGCGAGTTAGTGGAGTTAGTAGACGAGAGGCCCAGCGCGAGTTAGTGGAGTTAGTGGACGAGAGGCCCAGCGAGAGGTAGTGGACGAGAGGTCCAGCGCGAGTTAGTGAAGTTAGTGGACGCGAGGCCCAGCGCAAGTTGGAGGACGCGAGGCCCAGCGCGAGTTAGTGGACGAGAGGCCCAGCGCGAGTTAGAGGAGTTAGTGGACGAGAGGCCCAGCCCAAGTTAGAGGACGCGAGGCCCAGCGCGAGTTAGTGGATGCGAGGCCCAGCACGAGTTAGTGGAGTTAGTGGACGCGAGGCCCAGCGCGAGTTAGTGGAGTTAGTGGACGCGAGGCCCAGCGCGAGTTAGTGGAGTTGGTGGACGTGAGGCCCAGCAGGAGTTAGTGGAGTTAGTGGACGAGAGGCCCTGTGCGAGTTAGAGGAGTTAGTGGACGAGAGGCCCCGTGCGAGTTAGAGGAGTTAGTGGACGAGAGCCCCCGTGCGAGTTAGAGGAGTTAGTGGACGAGAGGCCCAGCGCGAGTTAGTGGAGTTAGTGGACGAGAGGCCCAGTGCGAGTTAGAGGAGTTAGTGGACGAGAGGCCCAGCGCGAGTTAGTGGCGTTAGTGGACGAGAGGCCCAGCGCGAGTGAGTGGAGTTAGTGGAGTTAGTGGACGAGAGGCCCAGTGCGAGTTAGTGGACGAGAGGCCCAGCGCGAGTTAGAGGAGTTAGTGGATGACAGGCCCAGCACGAGTTAGAGTTAGTGGATGAGAGGCCCAGCACGAGTTAGAGGAGTTAGTGGATGAGAGGCCCAGTGCGAGTTAGAGGAGTTAGTGGAGTTAGTGGACGAGAGGCCCAGCGCCAGTTAGTGGAGTTAGTGGACCAGAGGCCCAGTGTGAGTTAGAGGAGTTAGTGGGCGAGAGGCCCAGCACGAGTTAGTGGAGTTAGTGGACGAGAGGCCTAGCGCGAGTTAGTGGACGCGAGGCCCAGTGCGAGTTAGAGAAGTTAGCGGACGAGAGGCCCAGCGTGAGTTAGTGGATTTAGTGGACGCGAGGCCCAGCACGAGTTAGTGGAGTTAGTGGACGCGAGGCCCAGCGCGAGTTAGTGGAGTTAGTGAACGAGAGGCCCAGCGCGAGTTAGAGGAGTTAGTGGACGAGAGGCCTAGCGCGAGTTAGTGGACGCGAGACCCAGCGCGAGTAAGAGGAGTTAGTAGACGAGAGGCCCAGCGCGAGTTAGTGGACAAGAGGCCCAGCGCAAGTTAGAGGAGCTAGTGGACGAGAGGCCCAGCGCGAGTTAGGGGAGTGGACGAGAGGCCCAGAGCGAGTTAGGGGAGTTAGTGGAGTTAGTGGACGAGAGGCCCAGTGCGAGTTAGAGGAGTTAGTGGACGAGAGGCCCAGCGCGAGTTAGAGGAGTTAGTGGACGAGAGGCCCAGCGCGAGTTAGTGGAGTTAGTGGACGCGAGGCCCAGTGCGAGTTAGTGGATTTAGTGGACGCGAGGCCCAGCGCGAGTTAGAGGAGTTAGTAGACGAGAGACCCAGCGCGAGTTAGTGGAGTTAGTGGACGAGAGGCCCAGCGCGAGTTAGAGGAGTTAGTGGACGAGAGGCCCAGCGCGAGATAGAGAAGTTAGTGGACGCGAGGCCCAGCGCGAGTTAGTGGAGTTAGTGGATGCCAGGCCCAGCGCAAATTAGAGGAGTTAGTGGATATGCCCGTTTGTGAGTGTCACCTATTCTTTGTTCTTAAATCTGTGAGTGTGACAGGCAACAACACTTGCTTAGTGTGACACATGCATCCAGACGGAGTCGCTAGTTTAGCTTTATCTGCCAGTGCATTGCTCTGATGGTGTACAGGCTTCATGGACCATCAGTTCTGAACAGAGATCCTCATATCATCAGTAACAGACTCATTCCTCCTGCCAGCAAACACTGGTTATGTTTATGACGGAGAAACTCCTCCTTTTCTTGACTGGTTTGGGGGACACAATCTTCACTGGTTCAAAATTGGTTCCAATAACAATTTCTTGTCAATAGCAAAATATCAGTAGACTAATATATAAATATAATATTTAAAACTAACCGTTTTAGCCAAAGAGCAGTCTGTATATTCCAGTTGTCGATAAATGATTTAAAACTTGTTGCTGTCTGCAAACAGAGAAAAGATTTGTTTTATGATTGAGACATCCACAGCCCTTCTGTGGCATTATACAAGGCAGTAGTGAATACACTGTTTGCATGGTCTGTTCAAAAGAAGTGAACAAACCTCAATCTCCCAGATGTGAACGTTGGAGACGAGGTCCCAGGACACTTCTCCTCTCTCATTCACACCACTGATTCCAAACCCCGCTGCATTGTGGACCGCATCCGCTGGAAGTGGAAAAAACATGCATTTACTGTACAGCGCTAGTCCTTATAGATACCGTGTAAGGACACCCACACTAACACATTTACAATCGTTCATTTGTGGATTTGTAAGCAAAAGACTAATTTTTCAAAATAACATTTAAATGATTATCCTTAATAGCATACAATTGTGCTCTACACTATAGCTCACAATATCTCCTGTCCTAGCTTAATATGTGTAAACAATCTGTGAACATCCTTAGCTGATGCCGTGGTTTGGATTGATCTATCATTTGCTTGTCCGACCAATGACAGAAAACCAGAGAAAAGCTTTTTTACGTCATTAGGTCTGTAATTCCATTTTGTGATGCAGAAATTAAAGGCTTCATCTTTATTACATGATTTTACATTTTTTTTATTTAAAATGATTGAACACTGTGCTCTAAGACTAAAGGCACCCTGGTGTCTGCCATTTGGCTGTACATTTAGTTTTAATAATTTAGAACAGACCCATGTTGTTCTGCCAACAATACATGACAAGAAATAACAGTATGTTCTAAAACGTCGACTCGTAACACGTTCTGCTTTTAGCCAATCACACGGTCTCAGGTTTCTAATTACCGAGGGTCCATGCGAAGTAGAACTTGGGTCTGGCAGCCTGGATGGAAATTAGCGCGTAGGCCAATCTGGTCACGAAAGAGGCATCGCTGACGAACTGCGGGTCCACGTTGTACGATATAGGGAACGCTTTGGTGATGATGAAGAACCAGAGCAGACAGCAGACACACACGAGAAGCTTATTAACCACAGTCCTCTGTAGAAGAACAGCAGGAATTAATCTCAGAAGTCAGAATAACACTCAAGAAGTTTCCTGGGAAATGTGCAAGACAACCTGCCAGTGTTTAATCACCCTAAAACTTTCTAAGCATTGATTATTTGATCCTCACAACATTACACCAAATAAAGCACACATGTAAATGGGTATTTCACCTAGCACTGAATATTCTGTCATCTTATACTCACGCTCATGTCCTTCTAAACCCATTAGACTTTCTTGCTTCATTAGAATACAAAAGGAGTTTATCAGAATGTAAAGACTGCTCATTTCCATACAATGAGGCATTGGCCTGTCAAGCTTTGATAAAAAAGCACAATAAAAAAAAAGTTTTTGTTTCACAGAGGAAAGGAAATCAAGTGTTTTAATGGTATGATGGTTTGACTTTTAATAATGGCAGAGTTTCATTGTTGTGTGAAGTTTTCCTTTACATGTTCACTGCCCTGAACACACACATACAAGCCTAATTCATGCTGTTCTTAATGAACTGATCACTCTTATTCTGTTTGCATTTACATTTACATTTATTCACTTAGCTGACGCTTTTATCCAAAGCGACTTACAATTGCTATATATGTCAGAGGTCGCACGCCTCTGGAGCAACTAGGGGTTAAGTGTCTTGCTCTGTGACACATTGGTGTCTCACAGTGGATTCGAACCTGGGTCTCTGTTTGTGAGTTACTGTGTTCGTCTGAGTCCCGTTTGAATAGCTGTATTTCTGAAGCATTATTTGTGTGAATCTGTGAGTGTCTCACCACAGGCGAAGGCTCAGGCACTTTATCCCAGCCGTTCTGCTGTGAACTGCTGTCTCTGACTCTCTTCACACACTGGCCCTTGATAAACTCAATGTAGTCTTTATAGAGACTGCAAGGGCCCACCAAGACACTCAAGAAATTTATATTGTAGCTCAGATACTCCAACAGAGACGGGCGCGAGCTGTAGATGGGGAAAACATGCGGTCAGTGGAGAAGAACATGACTTATCTCAAGAACAGGAATGTTCCCTGAAAAAGCTTTTGTTCCCTTTCGTAGTCACTTCGAGTTACGTTGAATGACGACAAAATGGGGTTTTGCTTAGAAGCCTATTACCTTCGAGTATTAAAAAACGAGCCAATGGCAAGGAAATGCCATGGGTCTGCGGAATTTGCATAGCATAACTCCGCCCACCCTCGTGGGTATATTAGGAAGTACGCCGGCAACATGCAGATATGTTTTTGCTTCGGAGCCAAGAGGTTCTCTTCACTCCTGCAGCCTGAATTCTCTCTGAGTGTCACAGAGTATTCTTCGAGACGAGCAGCTCTCCAGTCTGTGTTGGTGCAAAGGCGATTTACCAGCGAGTTTCAATTCCTGCCTGCTGATCTGTGCAGTGGTCTGCATCCAGCGTGTGTTTTTTCCTGGCCGCTTCAGCACGGGCTGATGAGCGTCCTCTCACAAAAGAGTTTGCACGTGACAAGTCTTTTTAAAGACGCTCTGTCCTTGTATTTCTGAGTGCGATAGTCTGATGGATTCAGCTGATGGGCACGAACACTGTTTTGACATGTTTGGGCTTCGATCACGTTCAGACAGCGTTCGTGAATGCATCATGTTCTCACTCAGGAACATGATTATCGCAATGTTCTGGTCAAGACTCAATGACCTCACTAGAGCGAGAGTCCCTTCATCCACACCCTGATCTATTTTCTCCACGAGAGGGAATACTTTGACTAGTGGCCAGGGTGACCAGAGGCGCTGGTGTGTAACAAACCCGACGAATTATCCTCGGTTCACACACCCCTCCTTCCCATTGGAACCCGTGTGGTTTCCGGATGAGTTCGCTGACAAAAAAAAAAAGAAAAAAAAGTCGCGTCTCATCTGGCGCCCCGGCAGATGAAATCATGTCTATCGCCGCATCACAAGGTGAGCTGGAGTCCTCTGGACATGATGGTTTAGCTGTGCATTGCCGAATCTGATCCAGAATTGACAGCTATGCTTTACCGGGCCGCCGCGAGTTTGGGCTTGTGTGGTACCATCCGCCTTGTCCCAAGCGTTCAAGGCTGATGATTGGTATTGTGGGCGGCGACCCCAATTCCTTTCGACTCAGATGTGCATGAAGAGGCCATGAGTTTGTGGGAGTCTCTTTAATGACTTTTCGCGACTGCTTAACTGCCTCTTCCGCCTTCTCTGCTCTTGCAGAGGCCACGGCCGAGGGTACACTGGGATTCCCCCATGTAGTGTTCTGTGGCAACACGTCTGTGTCCCCACAGCGCCTCCACCTGGCGTGGCGATCCTAAGCACCCCTCCAATGCCTGTAGGTTTTTAGTCTAGGCAAATACCTATAGAAGCTGCTGGGAAGGCTGCCGCCTCACTGCATCCCTATGCACGAGGGCAGGACTGATTCAGGGCTCATCTAAGAGCTGCGTGCCACCACCGTTCTCACTCTATGAGCGATGAAGGTGACCACATGCTCTCTGGCTCAGGTGGTGTCCGCATGCATGGTCAGACATTGGTCTAACCTGGCTGAGCGAACCCGCTTCCTCAACTCACCCATATCTCAAGCTGGCCTCTTCGGCGGCACGGTCGAGGACTCTGCCCAACAGTTCTCGGCCGCACAGAAGCAGACTGTGGTGACCGAATTTATTCTGACCCTGCGGCCAGCTGCTCCACTCCACTGCTCCAGTCCACTCGCTGGCGAATGCGCCCTCCTGCAATTTCCGCCCCCTCCCGACCGGCCCCAGCAGCAGCCTTCACTCGGGCCACGCCATGGAGCTGGTCGCAGGAAGGCGCTCAGTCTGCTCAGGCCCCGCAACCCGCTATACGCCAGGCTAAGCGACGCTCCTGACAAGGACAGCTTAGAGGTGGGTTACAGTTCTGTCAAGGAAGTGGTTGCAGGGCCACTCCTTCCCCCGGTGGAGGGCCGCGGGAGAATCCCGCCACTGGTTCGTCAGTGGTCCCCTAATGTGGATTTGGACAGAACTAACACCCCCATCTCTGAGTTCCCAGAATGCGCAGATGACAGTGTGTGCCGCTTACAAGCCTAGCCACTCTCGTCCCCCTCTGTCGCCAGACCCCTTTCAGAGCAGACCCCGGTGGAACGCACGTCCTTCCCTGGTCTCCTCTGTCAGGACGCAGTCTATGACTGTGCCCCCACACTGGGGTGCTCTGCCTCCCCAGTCTGGGCCAGTCATGCCGCCTCGCTGCCTCACCGAGGGTACGTCTGTGGTCCCCGTGACTCCGCGGGTACAGATTCTTGGTGCGTGGCTTCGGCTCCCACACCTGTCCCTCTGGGTCGCCAGGACCATTCAGGCTCGGCTATGCGATTCAGTTCACATGATCTCCTCCTTTCGGGGAGTCCGCTTCACGCTGGTCAGTGGCAATGCCCCTGTCATGCGAGCGGAAGTCGCTACCTTACTGCCGAAAGGTGCGATTGAGATTGTCCCTCCAGCCGAAATGAAGTCCGGCATCTACAGCCCCTACTTCATTGTACCGAAGAAATCCGGTGGGAAATGACCAATTCAAGACCTGCGTGTGTTGAACCGATCCCTTCACAGGCTTCCGTTCAAAATGCTCACGGCCAAACGCATTTTCAAATGCATTCAGTCTCAGAATTGGTTTGCAGAGATCGACCTGAAGGACGCCTACTTTTGTCTCCTTCCTCGACACAAACCGTTTCTCCGGTTTTTCTTTCAAGGGGCGGGCATACCAGTACGCAGTTCTCCCATTCGGGTTAGCTCTGTCCCCTCACGTCTTTACGAAGGTCGTCGAGGCAGCCCTTGTGCCACTCCGGTTACACGGGGTTTGCATCCTGAACTATCTCGACGACTGGCTTACCCTAGCTCACTCTCGAGACCAGGTTTGTGAACACAGAGTCTTAGTGCTCCGGCACCTAGCTCGCCTGGGCCTTCGGGTCAACTGGGAGAAGAGCAAACTTTGCCCTGTGCAGAGGATCTCTTTGCTCAGTACAGAAATCGACTCGGTCGCCATGTCCGCGTAGCTTTCGAGCGAGCGCGCACGGTCACTGCTGACTTGCCTGCGCCAAGTCCAGAGCAAGAGTGCGGTTCCACTGAAACTGTTTCAGAGGCTCCTGGGGCATATGGCATCCGCAGCGGCAGCCACTCCGCTTGGAATGCTTCATATGAGACCGCTTCAGCACTGGCTTCGCGATCAAGTCCCGAGCTGGGCATGGCATCTGGGCACGTTCCGAGTACCAATTACTCCGACCTGCCATCAAACCTTCTTCCCGTGGTCGAATCTCAGTTTTCTTCGGGCCAATGTGCCCCTAGTTCGAGTTTCCAGGCATGTTGTTATTTCAACAGATGCCTCTGCCACGGGTTGGGGCGCCATGTGCAACGGACATGCCGCCGCGGGCTCCTGTACAGGACCCCAGTGCCTTTGGGATGCCAATTGCCTCGAGTTGCTGGCAGTACATTTGGCTCTGCACCGCTTTCAAGCCTTGCTCAAGAATCAACGCATACTGGTCAGCACGGACAATACCGCGACTGTGGCGTACATCAACCGTCAAGGTGGTCTACGCTCTCGCCTTATGTCGCAACTCGCCCGCCACCTCCTGCTATGGAGTCAGAAGCACCTGAGGTCACTTTGTGCTATGTACAGTCCCGGAGACCTGAACCGTGCAGCAGACGAGCTTTCACGGATTCAGCCACTCTCTGGAGAATGGCGACTCCATCCACAGACGGTTCCGCTGATTTGGGAAGTTCGGCGACGCACAGGTAGATCTGTTTGCCTCCCCCGACTCTTCCCACTGCAGCCTGTTTTACTCCCTGTTCGAGGGCACGCTCGGGACGGATGCACTGGAGCTCAGCTGGCCGCGGGGCCTCCGCAAGTATGTGTTTCCCCCAGTGAGCCTTTTCGCACAGACCTTGTGCAAGATCAGGGAGGACGAGGAGCAGGTCCTTCTGGTTGCGCCCCATTAACCCAACCGGAATTGGTTCTCCGAACTCATGCTCCTCGCGACAGCCCCTCCCTGGCCAATCCCTCTGAGGAAGGACCTACTTTCTTCTCACCGAGAAGACCCCAGTAAATGCCCTATCAGCGTTGTGCTTTCCTTCCTGCAAGATGGGTTGGAGCGAAGGCTGTCTCCCTCCCCCCTCAAAGTTTATGTTGTCGCTATTGTCGCAGTTGATGGTAAGTCTGTTGGGAAGCACGACCTGGTCATCAGGTTCTTGAGAGGAGCCAGGAGGTTGAATCCAGGAGGTTGAAAGTTTTTATCTCTGAAGACAGCGCTCCTGATTGCAGTGGCCTCCATTAGGAGGGTAGGGGACCTGCAGGCATTTTCCATTGACGAAGTGTGCCTGGAATTCGGCCGGCTAACTCTCACGTGATCCTGAGACCCTGGCCTGGATATGTGCCCAAGGTTCCTACCACTCCCTTTCGGGATCAGGTGGTGAACCTGCAAGCGCTGCCCCTGGAGGAGGCAGATCCAGCCTTGGTTTGTCCTCCATTGCTTTGTCCAGTACGCGCTCTCCGTGCTTACATAGACAGGACGCAGTGTTTCAGGACCTCAGACCAGCTCTTTGTTTTTTTATGGTGGGAAGCTGAAGGGGAAGGCTCTCTCTCAAAGCAAAGGTTGTCTCACTGGATAGTGGACGCCATTGCTTTGGCTTACCAGCAGCAAGGTCGACCGTGCCTCCTTGGTGTGAAGGCCCACTCCACTCGGAGTATGGCCTCCTCTTGGGCTATAGCGCATGGCGCCTCGCTAACAGACATCTGCAGAGCTGCAGGCTGGGCGACACCCAATACATTCGCGATATTCTATAATCTCCGAGTCGAGCCAGTATCCTCCCGTGTACTCGCTTCAACTAGCCGGTAACTAGGATCCGGTCAGGTGTCTTCGCTTGCTGGCCATTCCACTCCACGGACTGGATCAGTGCGATATTCTCCTCAGGTGAGTTTCCCCGAGAAACCCTGAGTTCCTCCAGCGCTGTTGACGTCAACGCCAGAGTCTATGCCTGCGGCAGCTTTCGCGTTGGCTAGGTGCTTCCATGTGCATGGTTCCCCTCTGGTGACCCCTCACATGTGTATTTCCACTGTAAGACTCTTTGAGTACGTGTCTTTTCACTTGGCAAGCCACCTTGCCACCCCTGGGGTTGAAAGATTCCACCCTGCGGGTTGGACACTCCAGTGTCTTTCCATATGCATCTCTCCGGGTCATATGTGTATTCTGTAAGACCTCCCTTCGGGTGGGCATTATGTTGCATTTTTCCACTGAGATATGCTTCCCAGTGTACCTTGGTATTCCTGTGTTAAGTTGGAGTTCTTCGTCCGTGCTAGTCTCACGACAGGGAGCTCACACTTACGCGGGGCACTGGAAGACAGCCGAGAAGTTGGCGTGATTGGACTGGTAACCCCATTTCGTTGTCATTCGACGTAACGTCTCTGTTCCCTACTCAGAGAACGAGGGTTACATACATAACCGAGACGTTTTTACACTGACTGATCACTGTTTTAGTCTCATATATGATCTGATTCTGTGAGGTGAAGCTGTTAGTCCCAAAACAAATGCAAGTAGGATGACCTTTGGTTCATATTTTCCTTTCTGTCTTTATTTCCTGTTTATTATTATTATTATTTTAAACCATTGTGCAAGCTGATATTGAATTTACATTTCAAGTTTAATTTGTTAATGAAGTTTAAATGTAGGTTACTGAAGGGTTATACGGGTTACAGTGGGTTATTTTTGCCCAGTAAGATTAGTTACTGCTGAGAATGAAAAACTCATACTGTACTGCCAGACGCCTCTGATCGTCTTTAAGTTCCTCTTGCTTTCGACTCATACCTGAAACACGCAGGAGGACATGAGTCATGTTTTCTGAAATGATCGATTGAATTATTTTCTAAGATGTCAGTGACATCACAATTTATAGCAACAAATTCACAAAGGATTGCACCAATGATTTCTCACCATCATGCACCTGAAAGGCAAGAGTAGTGACCTTCTGTGTTATTATCATCAAAGGCCTGAAAAAAAGAGGAGACAAAGTAAATGATAGTAATGAAGAAAGACCTCAGATTTATCATGAAGAGAAACAGTGTTTATATAGGTCTACATAAGCAGAGTAGTTAGTTTTCCATCAGTTAGCTTACAGGCTCATGTACAGTGTTCACAGCGAGGCTCAGGATCCACACTAACAGTCAGGAATTACACAGAGTTAAACCAGCCTTGAAAGAGAAAGACTGAAAGCAGTGGTAATTTGCAGTGAATCAGATGTTGATTCAGGAACTGTTCTGACTGATTCAGTTATTTGAGTGAAGGAATACAGTAATGTGAGTGAAAATAAAACATTAAAAACTGAGTTCAGGGATTTCTTTTACGTCAATCGAGTTTTTGCTCCACTGACACAAGTATGGAAGTAAAATAATGCCAAATGTTTTTGAAACAAAAAGCCTGTTGAATTGCACTACTTGAAAAAAATATGCATTGCATTATATGCTTGCATTTTAATGCATTGTATTTTTAGGACTTGCATTTTTTATTGGCTCAAATTCGACATGGTTGAATATTTAAGCTGTGAATATTTCAATTAAAAACTTTTCAAACACATTTTCATTATTAAAAAATTAAATAATCCATATTCACCTTTCATATTTCACTCCCAAAATATTCAAACTGTTTAAAAATACAACCTATAATATTCAACAGGTAATTTTCGGTCCATTTTATTTCGCTTTACAAATTCGCTTCAACAAATTCAGTGGTTCAAATTCGACAGTAAATTCAACATTGGAAAGGCAGTGGATTACCGAGCGTAATCTCCATCTGCTGTAAATCTACCACACCAGCAGGGGGTGCAAGCGCGTGTTGTTGACGAAGACCGAGCAACAGTTAGAGCAAGCCATTCATTCATAAAAACTCATTTATAGAAATGTAAGTGTATTTGTGATATCTTTCTCTACCGTGAACGAGATTATAATGTTATTCCCCCGATGCTGATGTACAGATCATATGTTAGGCCTACATTTGAGGTAGACATATTTCTCTTGGTTGTTTAGTAGCCTTAACTTTATATCTTTATATATGCTGCAGTACTAGGGTTTCCCTCCATACTTCACGATTGCTGGACATATTAAACGCGTAACGTAGCTTGACTAATGCAGTGATCTAAAAGACCAAACTCGCACCTTATTGAGAAGGCTGTAGGCTACTATGGCTATAGGCAAGTAGATGGACTCAGAATATGAAATTTACGCGCAAAGTTTCACACTAAGTGTTTCCCAGTGATATACTGGCATAGTTGACTTGACATTGGACATTCGCAAATTTAGGGCCCGTCTGTAAAGTTACACATTGGTACACACGTTTCTAACTTCAATAGCATTGGGAGAGAATGACTTACAGAAAAGTGGTAGGTGTCAGGCATGATGCACACCCTTTTATATTTTTGATATGTATTCAAATAAATGAGTTTGCTACTGAAGTTAGAAACGTGTGTAATGTTTTGTGTAACTTTAGAGACGGTCCCTACGCGCGAATGTCCAATGTCAAGCCAACTTATGCCAGTAGGATATGCATAGGCACAATTTGCGGGCGGATATTGTCACCACCACTTTTGAAACCACTTCTCGCAGCACGATGTAGGCCTACATACAAACAAATAGCCTAAATAAAACATCTCCAGTTAACTAGCAGAGCATTCATTTCGTTAGTCTGTTAAATAAGAGGCGATCTAGCGCTGAAATGTGTTGCAATCAAGTGCTCGTTGCCACGGCGATCAGTGGTGCGGATACAGTATATCTTGTGGCTCGCGCACAGTCTTAACTCGGACGCGCGCTTCAATCGGTTGCGGAGACTCTCTTCTCTATTCGTTCCGGTGAAATCACAAAACAAACTGCACTCAAACGTGTCCCTGCTTGATATACAGCCACTGATAAATATAATCGGTTTTGATGATTGAAAAAAACTATACGAGTGCGGATTAGAACTCAGAACCTCTCTGACACGCTTGGCAAAAATTCTCGGCACTAACAACATATTAGATCTCATTAAACACCACAGATGAAACCCAATGTACTATTTAAATCGATTGCTGGACATTGTAATGTTATTGTACATAGCCTACGTCTGATTTATGATTTAACATTGTATTAGCAACACACACACACACACACACACACACACACACACACACACACACACACACACACACACACACACACACACACACACACACACACACACACACACACACACACACACTATGCCACTGAGTATATCACAGGAAAACGCTGCGTGAAACTTTGCGCGTTAAGTTCATATTCTGAGTCCATCTGCTTGCCTGTAGCAGTATAGCCTGCAGCCTTCTCAATAAGGTGCGAGTTTGGTCTTTTATATCACTGTATTAGTCCATTAAGATACGTTAAGTGCTTTATATTGCAGCAATCCTGAGGGAAACCCTTGTATTGAAGCACATCGCCGCGATAAAGTTAACAAATACACTTATATTTCTATAAATGAGTTTTTTATGAATGAATGGCTTGCTCTAACTGTTGCTCGGTCCTCGTCAACAACACGCGCTTGCACCCCCTCCTGGTGTGGTAGATTTACAGCAGATGGAGATTATGCTCGGTAATCCACTGCTTTTCCTGCAGTTCCTGGATGTCAACGTTGAATTTACTGTCGAATTTGAACCACTGAATTTTTGGAAGTGAATTTGTAAAGCGAAATAAAATGGACCAAAAATTGCCTGTTGAATATTATAGGTTGTATTTTTAAAAAGTTTGAATATTTTGGATGTGAAATATGAAGGGTGAATATGGATTATTTAATTTTTAATAATGAAAATGTGTTTGAAAAGTTTTGAATTGAAATATTCACATCTTAAATATTCAACCATGTCAAATATGAGCCAAAAAAAAAATGCAAGTCCTAAAAATACAATGCATTAAAATGCAAGCATAGTTAATGCAATGCCTATTTTTTCAAGTAGTGCAATTCAACAGGCTTTTTGTTTCAAAAACATTTGGCATTATTTTACTTCCATACACAAGACAACTCAACATGCGCAGGCTGAGCAGTCTGTTTTCTGTCCCCACAATGTCCAAATCAAACCTGTACCCTTGGATTCAGGATTATACACACCATCCCTGTGTGTACTAGCAGGTGTTTTTAATCTGTAGTGAGTGGAGACGTCTGTTTATCTCTAGAGGAAACTATTACAGCCAGTTAGACTTCTGTGTAATCCAGAGTGTTAGAAGTTAAAAAGGAATAATATTGCAAAGTGTCTGCATTGTTAGATACTTCAACCTCTAAATGTGACACTGGTCTTTGTGTGTGACGTTTTTAGCGATACTGGTCAATAAAACAAATACGCAAAATAGCAATTCAAACATCAATTCAAACATCGAAAGCATATGATGGGTTGTATGTGTTCATCAGTGGAGGAGAGGGTGAGCAGAAGACATCAGGACTTTATGCTGCTGGTTCTTTTATGCTCATATGCAGCAGTTTTGTTTTCTGTTTACATTTTATTTTGTCATTCAATTTAAGTTGAATGTTAACCAGTTCCTGCCTCCTCCTCATCTACACAAGTGACTTGTTTACAATTACATTTAAAGAGAACAAGAGACGTGACCGAGGCACTGACAGCCGACAGCATGTTATCTCACCTTTTGTTTATCCAAAGGTATGTACAAAACCTCAGCAAAGGAAAACTGACTAAACTGGTAGATAAGAAACTAAGTCGAGCCTCGGGGAGTGTCCACATCACATAAATCAGAGCATTTGGCATCTAGTGTGAAACCGGCGTGTGTTTTCGATGCACATGCTAACAGGTGAGAGCCTTCAAACAGCAGAAGAGTGGTGCATGTCCATCTACTCATCTGCTACTGATCAAAATAACAAACAAATATAATAAAAATGTCCTCACCCTGAGAAATCTGTGGACAGGATCCCATAGTCGAATATGAAGACTCTGCTCACTTGGCAAAGCGTGAGGTATCCGAGCGAGGCAATCAGAGTATATCTGTAATGAGAACACCTATAAATTCAGTGCTAAAGTTTTGAAAAACTCTCCTGAGATGTGTGTGAGCATACTTAACTTATTGATTTCCACAGACTGGTAAAGGATAAACTGAATTTACACCATTAGTACTGTACAGCTGTGACCACTGATTTATTAATCATGGACTTAATTTTACACAATTTTAATGTCGTAATTAGGGACGTCTCAAGCCGATTTTTATATATATATATATATATATATATATATATGTACAGCCTTTGACTGGTTATCCTCTTATTTGACAGGGAGGCAACAATTTGTTGTATTCCAGAAGCACAAATCTTCCACCAAATCTGTCAGCTCTGGTGTACCTCAGGGTTCTGTCTGGGCCCTCTTCTTTTCAGAGTTTACGTGTTACCAATTTGACAAATTATTCTAGTTTACTCTAGTTTAGAAAGACAAGTATTTTTCTACTACGTATTGTACAAACAAATATAAACACATTTTATACTGTGTAAAATAAAAAAGCATTTTTATTAATGTATGTGTCAGGTTTAGTGTAGGATGCCGAAGACAAGGACACGGGAACTGCAGTTTAGCTGATTTATTTAACTCAACTTACAGAAACATACAGGGACAAAGGAAAACTCTCCAGGACTTCAAGACACACTCAACCATACATTGACGACGACCAACCAACACTGAGGGAAAACACAGGGCTTAAATGAACAGGGACTAATAGGATAATTAACAGAACACAGGTGAAGGGAATTACTAATTAAACAGACCAGGAAACACTAACAGGACTAAACCAAAAATCACAATGACAGGGGGAAACAAGATCACAAAACTGAACCAAACACACTGAAAACGTGACATGTATGTAATTCAAGGTCATACAAATATTTTAATAGTTAATATAATTATTTAAAACTTGACCAGTGGGTTGAAAAAAAGACCAAGTGAAAGTATAAGTAAGGTGTGTGTTGAGACAAATTGAGGCAACTTCTGTTGCTAAAGTTGTATTTTGCTGTCCATTTTTAAGCACTTTAAATATGCCAAGTCAAAGTTCTGCGATATTTAAAAAAAAAACTATGTAATATTTTAAAAGCATTTTAGATTTGAATGCTATGGGGGCAATTTTCGGATCGACTAGCAATAGCAAGCTGGCTTTGATAGCATGAGATCCCGTCCTCCCTTTAGAGTGTCTCCAAAGCCACGCCTCCTTCAAAGCCTCACCTCCCCAAAGCCACATCTCCTCCAAAGCCACATCTCCTTCAAAGCCACATCTCCTTCAAAGCCACACCTCCTCCTCAAAGCCACCTTTAACCATAATAAACCTTAAACTACCTTATGTATTTTATTTTTTATTTTTTTATTTAATTATATCCAGAAAGCCTTAAAACATAAAAAAAACAAAAGGCATCAAAATACAATCGAGGATTAAAACACAATAAAGTCCAGGACTTATTTCCATTGTGGTCCTCTATTGAAGCAGATAACATTACACTAATAATGAACATAAGCATCTTACAGAGCTGACCTGTATCACCTGACTGCTGCAGATTCATTTCACCGTTGATAGTCTTGCTATTGAAATTCATAAATTCGAGTCACGAACCAAGTATACAGTAGTTATTACAATATAACAATTACAGTAGTTATGGTGTGAACGCAGCATAAACTGGTTGTGTTGGTTCAGGAAGAACTGTGAGAGCTTCGGTGCCTGGAGACTGATGTCTGTCTAACTCTGCATCGCATGTACCGCGCTGATGACAGGCTGGTAGAACATCGTATCATTGCATTCGCACCGAATTCAATGATTGGACGTACATTTTATGGTCCTACACCTTCCACAGACGATATATATACACACACACACACACACACACATATACAGTCGTGCTCAGAATTAATGGTACCCCTGGTAAATATGATAAAAAATGGCTGGAAAAAATAAATCTGCATCATTTATCCTTTTGATCTTTCATTCAAAATATTGGCAAAAATCTAAACTTTCATTGAAGTAAAAGAATAGAAAGTGGGGGGGAAATCACATTATGAAATAAATGTTTATCTCCAAAACACGTTGGCCACAATTATTGGTACCCTTTTATTAAATACTTTTTGCAATCTCCTTTTGCCAAGATAACAGCTCTGAGTTTTATCCTATGATGCCTGATGAGTTTGGAGAACACAGACAAGAAATCAGAAACCATTCCGTCTTACAGAATCTCTCCAGATCCTTCAGATTCCCAGATCCATGTTGATGCTTCTTCTCTTCAGTTCACTCCACTCATCAGGTCTGGGACGGTCATGGCAGAAGCTTCATTTTGTGCTACTTAACACATTTTTGTGTTGATTTTGATGTTTGTTTTGGATCGTTGTCCTGATGGAAGATCCAACCACGGCCCATTATACGATTTCTAGCAGAGGCTGTCAGGTTTAGATTTTTTATCTGTTGGTATTTGATAGAATCCACGATGCCATGCATGTATCTGAACAAGAAGTCCAGGACCTCCAGCAGAAAAATATGACCACAACATTAAAGATGGTATATTAAATTGTACACATGGGGTACTTTTTATCCTTGTGTACACCAAACCCATCTTGCATGTTTGCTGCCAAAAAGCTATTTTTTAGTTTCACCTGACCACAGAACCCTGTGCTGTTTGAAGGTCCAGTCATGTCTGACAACTGAATTTGCTGGGGTTTGTTTTTGGATGAGCAAGGAGGATTTTTCTTGAAAACCTCCCAAACAACATGTGGTGATGTAGGGGTTGTTCAATTTTTTTTAATAGGCTTTCTGAACCCAAGACTCAACTAATCTCTGCAATTCTCCATCTGTGATCTTTGGAGAGTCTTTGGCCACTCAAACTTTCCGCCTCACCATGCATTAAGACAATATAGACACACGTCCACTTCCTGGCAGATTTGTAACATCTTTAGTTGATTGGAAGTGCTTAATTATTGCCCTGATGGTCAAAATGGGGATTTTCAATGCTTTAGCTATTTTCTTACAGCCACTTTCTATTTTGTGATGCTCAACAATCTTTTGATGCACATCAGAACTATATTCTTTGGTTTTACTCATTGTAATGGATGATTAAGGGAATTTGGCCTTTGTGTTTCCCCATATTTAAACTCTTGTAAAACAAGAAGTCATGGCTGGACAATTTCATGTTCCTAGTCACCCTGGTGTGCAAAAAAAAGGTAAATATGAATGGGAATATACTTAAGAGATATTTTACTCGTAAACAATTCTAGGGGTACCAATAATTGTGGCCAACTTGTTTTGGAGAAAAACATTTATTTCATAATGTGATTTCCCCTCCACTGTCAATTATTTTACTTCAATGAAAGGTTCGATTTTTGCCAATTTTTTGAATGAAATATCAAAAGGATAAACGATGCAGAATTATTTTTTACAGCCATTTTTCATCATATTTACCAGGGGTACCATTAATTCTGAGCACGACTGTATATATTTTACGATATATATGCATCCATTTTGTGTCTATTGTTTTTTTCACTGTTGGATTATGAGATACGATCAGGTACAATTTAAAAACAGTTTAATCTGAAATCAATATCTCTTATCTCCATAATTATTTATGTGGTGAAATGCTGTGTAATAAGTCTTATGACTGTATACTGTATCTCTTAAATGTACGGCTAGTTTGAAAATGCTGCTGAAACTGTTCTCTCCACGGAAGCTTTGCGCTTAAAGATCTGATAAAGTATTTCAACACAGATCAATATTTTGTGTCTAATTATTTACTTATGTGGCAAGTAGGCATGTAATAAGCAGGATAATGTACAGCCGGGTGTTATCTCAGAATAAACCCCCTTCAGGTGTATGTGTGTGTGATCTCAGAATAAACCCCCTTCAGGTGTGTGTGTGTCTGTGTGTGAGTGATCTCAGAATAAACCCCCTTCAGGTGTGTGTGTGTGTGTGTCTGTGTGTGAGTGATCTCAGAATAAACCCCCTTCAGGTGTGTGTGTGTGAGAGAGAGTGTGAGTGATCTCAGAATAAACCCCTTCAGGTGTGTGTGTGTGTGTGTGAGAGAGTGTGAGTGATCTCAGAATAAACCCCTTCAGGTGTGTGTGTGTGTGTGCGTGCGTGTGAGCGATCTCTGCATAAACCCCTTCAGGTGTGTGTGTGTGTGTGTGTGTGTGTGTGTGAGTGTGAGTGATCTCAGAATAAACCCCTCCAGGTGTGTGTGTGTGTGTGTGTGAGTGTGAGTGATCTCAGAATAAACCCCTTCAGGGGTGTGTGTGTGAGTGAGCTCAGAATAAACCCCTTCAGGTGTGTGTGTGTGTGTGTGTGTGTGCGTGTGTATGTGTGTGTGTGAGAGCGATCTCAGAATAAACCCCTTCAGGCTGATGTAGACCTGATCCTGATCACCCTGTCGGGTTTATTCTGAGATAACACGTGGTTGGCTGTACATTATACCTTACTAAGACCACTTAACTTATGGATTGCTATCAGGATGTGAAGAGATTTTCAATATAACAACAAATGTTTCTGGAACACATCAACTACCCTGCCTTTAAGTAAGAACAAGTGTAAACACTTTAAAGGATATACTATTTAAAATTATTAATTTATACTAATGAAAGTAAAATAGAATAATCATTTCCAGTATGTGTTTTCAGTTTTCGGTCGGGATTAATAAAGCAGGTCTGAGGCAGAAAGTATATTTGCTGCTCACCTGTGAAGATTGTGGACACTGGCTGTGATCATTATACCATAACAAGCCAAGACCAGGAGGAAGACATGCACAGCATACCTGTCACAGCGAGAACATGCTGAACATCTGACCAGGACACGTCAGTTCACTACACAAGTACACACATGACAGACAGATGGATGGATGGAAAAAAGGATGGATGGGTGGATGGATGGAAGGATGGATGGGTGGATGGATGGATATAGATAGATAAATAGATAGATGGATGGATGGGTGGATGGAAGAATGGATGAATGGATGGATGGATATAGATAGATGGATGGATGGATAGTTGGATAGATAAATATAGATCGATAGATGGATGGATAAAGAGATAGACAGACGGACGGACGGATGGACAGACGGACGGACAGATAGATGGATGATGTAGATAGTTGGATAGATAGATAGATTGAAAGATATATAGATGGGAGGATGGATGGATGGATGGATGGATGGATAGATAGATAGATAGATAGATAGATAGATAGATAGATAGATAGATAGATAGATAGATAGATAGACGGACAGATAGATGAATGATATAGATAGTTGGATAGATAGATGATAGATAGATATATAGATGGATGGATGGATAGATAGATGGATGGATGGATGGAAGGATAGATAGATAGTTGGAGAGATGGATGGATGGATGGATGGATGGATGGATAGACAGACAGACAGACCCGACAGACAGACAGACAGATAGATAGATATATAGATAGATGGATGGATGGGTGGATGGATGGATGGATAGACATACCCGACAGACAGACAGACAGACAGATAGATGGAGATAGATATATAGACAGACAGACAAATAGATAGACGAATAGATAGATAGATAGATAGATAGATAGATAGATAGATAGATAGATAGATAGATAGATAGATAGATAGATAGATAGATAGATAGATGGAGATAGATAGACAGACAGATAGACGGACAGATAGATAGATATATAGATAGATGGATGGATGGGTGGATGGATGGATGGATAGACATACCCGACAGACAGACAGACAGACAGACAGATAGATGGAGATAGATATATAGACAGACAGACAAATAGATAGACGAATAGATAGATAGATAGATAGATAGATAGATAGATAGATAGATAGATAGATAGATAGATAGATGGAGATAGACAGACAGATAGACGGACAGATAGATAGATAAATAGACAGATAGATAGATAGATAGATAGATAGATAGAGATTTGGATAGATAGATAGATAGATAGATGGATATATGGATGGATAGATAGATATATAGATGGATGGATGATAGATAGTTGGATAGTTGGATAGAAGATGGATGGATGGATGGATGGATGGATAGATAGTTGGATAGATGTATAGATGTATGGATGGATAGATAATTGGATATAGATAGACAGACAGACAGACAGACAGACAGATAGATAGATAGATAGATAGATAGATAGATAGATAGATAGTCCCAAATAGACGCCTGTCTCTTTTACACGCCTGGTGTGGCGACAGGATTTGGATAAATAAAGGCCGGTCTCAAATAGAGGCCTGGTCTGTTTTTTAGTTTCGGTTTGTATTTAATCTTCTAAAACCCGTCAGATCGTCTGTTTAAGCCAGTTCTATGGTGCAGATTGCACACGCAAGAGAGCCCTGCGCATCTGGGCGGAGCTATTAGCGCAAGCGAGGCAGAGTTAGCGGAGGCCAGAGAGGGAGAAGTGGAGGAGAGGGACGGGGAGGAGGAAAGGAAGAAGTGGAGGAGAGGGAGAAGTGGAGGAGAGCGAAGAGGAGGAGGAGAGGGAGAAGTGGAGGAGAGCGACGAGAAGGAGGTGGGAGAAGTGGAGGAGAGGAAGAAGTGGAGGAGAGCGACAGGGAGGAGAGGGAGAAGTGGAGGAGAGCGACGAGGAGGAGGAGAGGAAGGAGATCGATGAGGAGGAGAGGGAGAAGTGGAGGAGAGCGACAAGGAGGAGGAGAGGGAGAAGTGGAGGAGAGCTACGAGGAGGAGGAGAGGGACGTGGAGGAGGAGAGGGAGAAGTGGAGGAGAGCGACGAGGAGAAGGAGAGCGACGTGGAGGAGGAGAGGGAGAAGTGGAGGAGAGCGACGAGGAGAAGGAGAAGTGGAGGAGAGCGACGAGGAGGAGAGGGAGAAGTGGAGGAGAGTGACGAGGAGGAGAGGGAGAAGTAGAGGAGAGGGAGAAGTGGAGGAGAGCGACAAGGAGGTGGAGAGGGAGAAGTGGAGGAGAGGGAGAAGTGGAGGAGAGTGAGGGGGAGGAGAGGGAGAAGTGGAGGAGAGCGATGAGGAGGAGAGAGGAGATCGACAAGGAGGAGAGGGAGAAGTGGAGGAGAGCGACGAGGAGGAGATGGAGAAGTGGAGGAGAGGGAGAAGTGGAGGAGAAGTGAAGGAGAGGGAGAAGTGGAGGGAGAAGTGGAGGAGAGCAACGAGGAGGAGGAGAGGGAGAAGTGGAGGAGAGCGATGGGGAGGAGGAGAGGGAGAAGTGGAGGAGAGCGAAGAGGAGGAGGAGAGCAACGTGGAGGAGGAGAGCGACGTGGAGGAGAGGGAGAAGTGGAGGAGAAGTGGAGGAGAGCGACGAGGAGAAGGAGAAGTGGAGGAGAGCGACGAGGAGGAGAGGGAGAAATGGAGGAGAGTGACGAGGAGGAGAGGGAGAAGTGGATATATATATATATATATATAGATAGATAGATAGATGGATTGATGGATAGATGGATAGATAGTTGGATAGATAGATGATGGATGGATAGATAGTTGAATAGATAGATAGATGGATGGATGGATAGATATAGTTGGATAGATAGATGGATGGATGGATGGATGATGGCTGGATGGATAGATAGTTGGATAGATAGATGGATGGATGGATGAATAGATAGTTGGATAGATAGATGTATAGATGGATGGATGGATAGAAAATTGGATATATATAGATAGATAGTTAGATAGATAACGTAAAACTTCAAATAACAGCAGAGTCCCAAATAGACGCCTGTCTCTTTTACACGCCTGGTGTGGCGACAGGATTTGGATAAATAAAGGCCGGTCTCAAAGTTTCGGTTTGTATTTAATCTTCCAAAACCCGTCAGATCGTTTGTTTAAGCCAGCTCTATAGTGCAGATTGCACACGCAAGAGAGCCCTGCGCATCTGGGCGGAGCTGTTAGCGCAAGCGAGGCAGAGTTAGCGGAGACCAGAGAGGGAGAAGTGGAGGAGAGCGACGGGGAGAAGGAAAGGAAGAAGTGGAGGAGAGGGAGAAGTGGAGGAGAGCGACGAGGAGGAGGAGAGGGAGAAGTGGAGGAGAGCGACGAGAAGGAGGAGAGGGAGAAGTGGAGGAGAGGAAGAAGTGGAGGAGAGCGACGGGGAGGAGAGGGAGAAGTGGAGGAGAGCGACGAGAAGGAGAGGGAGAAGTGGAGGAGAGCGACGAGGAGGAGATAGTTGGATAGATAGATGTATAGATGGATGGATGGATATATAATTGTATATATATAGATAGATAGATAGTTAGATAGATAACGTAAAAATTAAAATAACAGCAGAGTCCCAAATAGACGCCTGTCTCTTTTACACGCCTGGTGTGGCGACAGGATTTGGATAAATAAAGGCCGGTCTCAAAGTTTCGGTTTGTATTTAATCTTCCAAAACCCGTCAGATCGTCTGTTTAAGCCAGCTCTATGGTGCAGATTGCACACGCAAGAGAGCCCTGCGCATCTGGGCGGAGCTGTTAGCGCAAGCGAGGCAGCGTTAGCGGAGGCCAGAGAGGGAGAAGTGGAGGAGAGCGACGGGGAGGAGGAAAGAAAGAAGTGGAGGAGAGGGAGAAGTGGAGGAGAGCGACGAGGAGGAGGAGAGGGAGAAGTGGAGGAGAGCGACGAGAAGGAGGAGAGGGAGAAGTGGAGGAGAGGAAGAAGTGGAGGAGAACGACGGGGAGGAGAGGGAGAAGTGGAGGAGAGTGACGAGGAGGAGAGGGAGAAGTGGAGGAGAGCGACGAGGAGGAGAGGGAGAAGTGGAGGAGAGCGACGAGGAGGAGGAAAGGGAGAAGTGGAGGAGAGCGACGAGGAGGAGGAAAGGGAGAAGTGGAGGAGAGGGAGAAGTGGAGGAGAGCGACGAGAAGGAGGAGAGGGAGAAGTGGAGGAGAGCGACGAGGAGGAGAGGGAGAAGTGGAGGAGAGCGACAAGGAGGAGGAGAGGGAGAAGTGGAGGAGAGGGAGAAGTGGAGGAGAGTGATGGGGAGGAGAGGGAGAAGTGGAGGAGAGCGACAAGGAGGAGGAGAGGGAGAAGCGGAGGAGAGCGATGGGGAGGAGAGGGAGAAGTGGAGGAGAGCGACGAGGAGGAGAGGGAGAAGTGGAGGAGAGCGACGAGGAGGAGAGGGAGAAGTGGAGGAGACCGACGAGGAGGAGGAGAGCGACGTGGAAGAGGAGAGGGAGAAGTGGAGGAGAGCGACGAGGAGGAGGAGAAGGAGAAGTGGAGGAGAGCGACAAGGAGGAGGAGAGGGAGAAGTGGAGGAGAGAGACGAGGAGGAGAGCGACGTGGAGGAGGAGAGGGAGAAGTGGAGGAGAGCGACGAGAAGGAGAAGTGGAGGAGAGCGACGAGGAGGAGAGGGAGAAGTGGAGGAGAGTGACGAGGAGGAGAGGGAGAAGTGGAGGAGAGGGAGAAGTGGAGGAGAGCGAGAAGTGGAGGAGAGGGAGAAGTGGAGGAGAGTGATGGGGAGGAGAGGGAGAAGTGGAGGAGAGCGACAAGGAGGAGGAGAGGGAGAAGTTGAGGAGAGGGAGAAGTGGAGGAGAGTGATGGGGAGGAGAGGGAGAAGTGGAGGAGAGCGACAAGGAGGAGGAGAGGGAGAAGCGGAGGAGAGCGATGGGGAGGAGAGGGAGAAGTGGAGGAGAGCGACGAGGAGGAGAGGGAGAAGTGGAGGAGAGCGACGAGGAGGAGAGGGAGAAGTGGAGGAGAGCGACGAGGAGGAGGAGAGGGAGAAGTGGAGGAGAGCGACGAGGAGGAGGAGAAGGAGAAGTGGAGGAGAGCGACAAGGACGAGGAGAGGGAGAAGTGGAGGAGAGAGACGAGGAGGAGGAGAGCGACGTGGAGGAGGAGAGGGAGAAGTGGAGGAGAGCGACGAGAAGGAGAAGTGGAGGAGAGCGACGAGGAGGAGAGGGAGAAGTGGAGGAGAGTGACGAGGAGGAGAGGGAGAAGTGGAGGAGAAGTGGAGGAGAGGGAGAAGTGGAGGAGAGCGAGAAGTGGAGCAGAGGGAGAAGTGGAGGAGAGTGATGGGGAGGAGAGGGAGAAGTGGAGGAGAGCGACGAGGAGGAGGAGAGGGAGAAGTGGAGGAGAGCGATGGGGAGGAGGAGAGGGAGAAGTGGAGGAGAGCGACGAGGAGGAGGAGAGGGAGAAGTGGAAGAGAGGGAGAAGTGAAGAAGAGCGACGAGGAGGAGGAAAGGGAGAAGTGGAGGAGAGCGACGAGGAGGAGGAAAGGGAGAAGTGGAGGAGAGCGACGGGGAGGAGTAATTCGCCAATGAACTTGTAGTTGAGGATCGAAGTGATGATGATAGTGATAAATAGGGTCATTTTGTATCACATGATTGCAGTTGTTTTAAAGGGTAGCCTTCATTCTTTCTTGTTGATGTGTTTTGGGCAACAAGTTCATAGGCTCGATGGATATGTACCGGTAATGCGTTGCGCCGCGTCTATGACAACTCGAGGTATTGTGATTTTCTCAATTCATTCAGTTAACGGTATGCGGTAAAGTGTTCAGACTGCAGACTTAACAACGATTGTATTTAATTGTACAGTACAATCATAGTACAGAAATTATCTTAATTTTATAATGTCCTTAAACATAACAATATTGCTGGCCATAAACGGAAAAAGTGCGCGTCCGGTGTGCAATACCTCTAGTTGTTGTCATAGACGCGCCGTAGCGCTGCGCTTCTCGTCCGATGTGCGACCCCCTTTAGACAGGGGGTAATATAGTAGGCCAATTCTTACATTAACTGATTTGTTAAACACATTAGAATATAAATAAAATGTAATATAATGCGGTAACCTCCTACTGTCATGCTTTCCGTCTATCAGCCTATGCTATTTGGATCGTTATCTCTAGGCCTACACTCAATGAACAACATCTCAACACTAAATTAAAGGACTGTCTCATATAGACGCCTCAAATACAAGCCGGTGCAGTTCGGCGATTTGGGACAATAAAAGCCCGGGCTATTATTTGAAGTTTTACGGTAGATAAATAGATAGATAGATAGATAGATAGATAGATAGATAGATAGATAGATAGATAGATCTAGTGTAAATAGGAAAACCAATACAGATGGCAGATGTAAAATGAGTTCAGCATACTGATCATGCAGTACAATGGTATATATGTAAGTACTATGGTTTTTTGTAAGTGTTTTACATTTATGACATGAGTGTGCAAACGAGGTAAACTGTGAAAATACCTCGCATCAATTATCATGTCATAAACGGTGATGTCCCAGAGAAAAGGCGTGTCCTTACCAGCCGAAGCAGAAGACAAGGATCGCAGCACCGAACACGACAGCAACAACATGCCGGAGCTCCGCGGAGACGCGGTGCGGGCCGAGAGACAGTCGGAACCAGAACGCTACCGCTAGCCCAAGAACCTGGCAGGCAATGAAATTCACCTGAAGAAGAGAGGAACCGCTCAATATGGTTCATATGTCTCTGTCCCCCTTTGTTTTCTTTATATGCTAGGCTTATAGTTCTCATAAGCCTCTGATAAAGCCCGGTAATACGTCTCTCTTCACTGCCTTGCCAAAGTTGTCACACCCTTTCATTTTTCTTAGATTATGGTATGTTGCCTTATGCTATTCCTAATTCCCTTTTCCCCACATCCATCTACACTCCACGCCATATAATGACCAAGCAAAAAACAGATTTGTGACAACTTTATTTATCAAAATATTAAAATACCTATTGTCTGTCAACTAGACTCTCCCCTGTGAAGGCCTCATCGAAACACGAAACACTGATCCTCCACACACTCGTCTCCACACACTCGCCTCACAACACTCGCCTCCACACACTCGTCTCCACACACTCGTCTCCACACACTTGTCTCCGCACACTCGCCTCCACACACTGATCCTCCACACACTCACCTCAGCACACTGGTCCTCCACACACTCGTCTCCATACACTTGTCTCCGCACACTCGCCTCCACACACTGATCCTCCACACACTCACCTCAGCACACTGGTCCTCCACACACTCGTCTCCAAGTCAAGTCAAGTCAAGTCAAGTGTATTTATATAGCGCTTTTCACAATATAAATTGCATCAAAGCAGCTTCACAATATCAATCAAATAACATAACAATGTTTGGTTCTTAGTGAAAAAACATCCACGTTTGGTAGGGCTGATCAATGGTATTAATGCTTGGTTAATTAATTTGAATATCCCCAACTGAGCAAGCCAAAGGCAACAGTGGCAAGGAACCGAAATACTCCATCAAGTGACCTACTGGTGTCCTAAAACTCCATCAGGTGACCTAATGGATAAAAAAAAAACCTTGGGAGAACCCAGGCTCAGTCGGGGGCCAGTTCTCCTCTGGCGTTTATGAACTAAACGCCGGATTTACAGTAACTGTAATTTGATACAGAATTTTGTTTTATTTTATCACTTCGGGGTGGGTACGCGAACCGGAATCACAACGTTTTATCTGTAGAGTGGGAAAGGTATCCTCCATAGGGAGAGGCTAGTTGGCACTTCAGCACTGCGTTGTCATCGGGTCCAGGCAAAGCTCCTAGTCAGATCTGGATACGGCCTGGATCCGGTAGGCTGCGGAAAAACCTCGGGATAAACAAAGACACTAAAATTAGCGTAGATGCCATTCTTCTTATGATGACGTAACGAGTACATCAGGATTTATGGGAAGTGTTCCCAGTTCCGGCTGACCTAATCTATGCAGCCTAATATTGAATTATAGAAGTCTATAATATATTATGTGTATGCTAGGTCAAAGAGATGTGTTTTTAGTCTAGCTTTGAACTGACAGAGTGTGTCTGCTTCCCGGACAATGGTTTTGGTGCTAAATAGGAAAAGGATCTACCGCCAGCAGTCGATTTTGATATTCTAGGTATTATCAACTGGCCCGAATTTTGAGATCGCAATAGACGTGAAGGACTATAATGCGTTAAGAGCTCGCTCAAGTACTGCGGAGCTAAACCATTTAGTGCTTTGTAAGTAATCAACAATATTTTAAAATTTATACGATGTTTAATAGGCAGCCAATGCACTGTTGACAGAACCGGGCTAATATGGTCATATTTCCTGGTTCTAGTAAGAACTCGAGCGGCTGCGTTTTGGACCAGCTGTAGTTTATTTATTAAGCGTGCAGGGCAACCACCCAGTAGAGCATTACAATAATCTAGTCTTAATGTCATGAAAGCATGAACTAATTGTTCCGCATTTGTTAATGAGAGCATATGTCGTAATTTAGATATATTTTTAAGATGGAAAAATGCGGTTTTACAGATACTAGACACGTGACTTTCAAATGAAAGATTGCTATCAAAAAGCACACCCAGGTTCCTAACCCACGACGAAGACTTAACAGAGCAGCCATCAAGTGTTAGACAGTATTCTAGGTTATTAAGTGTGGAAGTTTTTTGTCCAATAATTAGAATCTCTGTTTTTTCAGAGTTTAGTAGTAGGAAATTACTAGTCATCCAATTTTTTAAATCAGCTATGCATTCCGTTAATTTTGTGAATTGGTAAGTTTCATTAGGTTTTGAAGAAATATACAGCTGAGTATCATCGGCATAACAATGAAAGCTAATTCCATGTTTCCTAATGATATGTCCTAATGGTAGCATGTACAGAGTGAACAGCAACGGTCCTAGTACTGAGCCTTGTGGTACGCCATACTGAACTTCGATAAGACATCTCTTCATTTACTGCTACAAACTGATAACGGTCAGATAAGTATGATTTAAACCATGCTAGTGCAATTCCACTAATGCCAACATAGTTTTCTAGTCTATTTAAAAGAATGTTGTGGTCAATTGTGTCAAATGCAGCACTAAGATCAAGTAACACTAATAGAGAGCTACAACCACGATCGGATGATAAAAGTAAATCATTTGTAACTCTAATGAGAGCTGTCTCAGTACTATGGTGCGGTCTAAATCCTGACTGAAAATCCTCGCAGATATCATTTCTTTCAAGAAAGGAACACAGTTGTGAGGATACTGCTTTTTCTAATATCTTTGACAGAAAAGGCAGATTTGAGATCGGCCTGTAATTGACTAATTCTGAAGGATCACACACTCGCCTCCACACACTGATCCTACACGCACACTCGCCTCCGCACACTCGCCTCCACACACTCGCCTCCACACTGATCCTACGCACTCACCTCCGCACACTCGCCTCCGCACACTCGCCTCCGCACACTCGCCTCCACACACTCACCTCCGCACACTCGCCTCCGCACACTCGCCTCCGCACACTCGCCTCCGCACACTCGCCTCCACACACTCGTCTCCACACACTCGTCTCCGCAAACTCGTCTCCGCACACTCGCCTCCGCACACTCGCCTCCACAAACTGATCCTCCACACACTCGTCTCCACACACTGATCCTCCACACACTCGTCTCCACACACGGATCCTCCACACACTCATCTACGCAAACTTGTCTCCACACACTCGTCTCTGCAAACTTGTCTCCACACACTCGCCTCCGCACACTTGCCTCCACACATGATCTTGATGTACTGGATAATATTCTGAATGTTCTGATCCAATCTGACCTCTGACCTGTAATGCTGCCTGAATCATAATCATAATCACATACTGTTGGTTGGTTGGCCAGAGGAGAACTGAGACTGAGTCTGGTTTCTCTGAAGAGTTTTTCTCCATTCTCTCCCTGATGAAGTTTGAGTTCTTCTGGCTTATGGCTGCTTAGTTCGGAACATTAAATATTCAACACTATTATTGCTCTCCTGCATTGACACCATTATATGAGAACTGAACTGGACGATGACATCACGATTTTTATATAAATTAACTAAATTAATAACTTTTTTACAACAGAAATGAGCCATCACTGAACCTACTTAAGCTGGACTGTGACTATTTTCTTCTAACGCTGTATAAATAAAGGCGACTTGACTTAAAAAGCACAAACTTAATTACATTGCATAAGTATGAGACGAACATCAGTCTGATGGCTAGTGTGTAGTGTAGTGTAGTGTGTAGTGTAGTGTGTCAAGACAAGTCAAGTCATCTTTATTTATATAGTGCTTTTAACAATGTACAGTAGATTGTTCCAAAGCTGCTTTACAGTGATAGTAGGAAATTAAAGTAGCAGAGATTGTTTTGGCTTTATAGCAGCTCTAGAATAAAGTTATTTTCCAGCAAAAGTTAGTTTAATTGATTCACCTCAGTTGCAACGATCATTAGTTATTAATTTAGGGGCCACTAACACGACACCGTTTTAACAGAAGACTCTTAAGTTCTCTCTACGCAAACTTTAAAAACAAGAACCTGTGAGAATGCTGATGGCGTTCACATGCGCATTAAGAATTGATTCTATAATTATGTGTGTTTGAATATATGTGCGCAGGTTTGTAATTCTCTACAAACCATGCCTAAACAAACTACTTGTCTTGCCTATAAATTTTGATAGAGAATTTTATTTTATCTAGTGCTGGGCAACGATTAATTTTTTTTTAATCACGATCAATCGCATAATTTTCTTGCGATTAATCGCATTGTTATACACAAAATTGAATAATGAATTCTACACTTTTGCGCACTTTTGATTTAAATGTACTGCTATATACACAAAAGTGCAATAACATGTGGTTTGCAAAAACTTTAAACAAATACGATGCTTTTATACCAGCAGTATTCCCTTTACACAGTATCAATAAAATATTTATTGTAAATCTCAACTTAAACATTAATGTAATGAAATCAAATATTTAAACAAAGCTTTTTGCCACTGCCAGGGCATTACCTTTTATCTAGCTTGTTAAAACGAGTCCAGTTTTCATGTTTTTTTTTCTGAACAGGTATCAACAGGTATCTTGTATCAGGGAACAGCAGAAACAGTCTATGTAGTCAGAGGTCATGATCACTACTAAAGAACCCTTCGGCGTACCTTGACGTGCACCTCTCCAAAAATGTAACGTCAATTCTACGCGTACCGCAAAGCGTTGTGATTGCTAGAACCGCTCCCCAGGTTTTACATATTCTCCCTCTGCATGTGTAATTGCGCATCAACGCGGACCACGACGCAGAGATATAAATGAAAACCAACGCGTAGTCTATAGCGTAGAGACTCCGGCGTAGGTCCGACGCAGAAGTATACATCAGCCAAAAGTGAGGTGAAGTGGTCGAGCACATGGTGCAGCACGCCCGTTGCCGAAGTTCAACGCGATAACGCGTTAACTTGCCAAGCCCTAATTTTATCACTTCGGGTTAGGTACGCGATCCTAACCAATAGTGCTGAACCTAGCCTAACCCCAATAGTGCTGAACCAATACTAACCAATAGTGCATAACCAGCCTAACCCCAATAGTGATGAACCAGTTTAACCAATACTAACCAATAGTGCTGAGCCACTTCTAAGCAATACTAACCAATAGTGCTGAACCAGCCTAACCAATACTAACCAATAGTGCTGAACCAATACTAACCAATACTAATCAATGGTGTTGAACCAATACTAACCAATAGTGCTGAACCAATACTAACCAACAGTACTGAACCAGCCTAACCCCAATAGTGCTGAACCAGTTTAACCAATACTAACCAATAGTGCTGAACCAATTCTAACCAATAGTGTTGAACCAATACTAATCAATAGTGCTGAACCAATACTAACCAATTCTAACCAATAGTGCTGAACCAATACTAACCAAGAGTGCTGAACCAGCCTAACCCCAATTGAGATGAACCAATTTAACCAATACTAACCAATAGTGCTGAACCAATTCTAACCAATAGTGCTGAACCAGCCTAACCAATACTAACCAATAGTGCTGAACCAATACTAACCAATGGTGTTGAACCAATACTAACCAATAGTGCTGAACCAATACTAATCAATAGTGCTGAACAAGCCTAACCCCAATAGTGCTGAACCAGTTTAACCAATACTAACAAATAGTGCTGAACCAATTCTAACCAATACTAACCAATAGTGCTGAACCAATACTAACCAATAGTGCTGAACCAGCCTAAACCCAATAGTGCTAAACCAATTTAACCAATACTAATCAATAGTGCTGAACCAATTCTAACCAATATTAACCAATAGTGCTGAACCAATAGTGCTGAACCAATAGTGCTGAACCAATACTAACCAATAGTGCTTAACCAGCATAACACCAATAGTGGTGAACCAGTTTAACCAATACTAACCAATAGTGCTGAACCAGCTTAACTAATTCTAACCAATAGTGCTGAACCAATACTAACCAAGTGTGCTGAACCAATACTAACCAATAGTGCTGAACCAGCTTAACCAATACTAACCAATAGTGCTGAACCAATACTAACCAATTGTGCTGAACCAATACTAACCAATAGTGCTGAACCAGCCTAACAACAATAGTGCTGAACCAGCTTAACCAATACTAACCAATAGTGCTGAACCAGCTTAACCAATTCTAATCAATAGTGCTGAACCAATACTAACCAATTGTGCTGAACCAATACTAACTAATAGTGCTGACCCAGCCTAACCACAATAGTGCTGAACCAGCTTAACCAATACTAACCAATAGTGCTGAACCAGCTTAACCAATACTAACCAATAGTGCTAAACCAGCCTAACCCCAATAGTGCTGAACCAGCCTAAACCCAATATGCTGAACCAATTCTAACCCATACTAACTGTAGCAATGTTCAGGGAAGAAGGAGGCGGGAACCGGCGAACAATCAAAATATAGTTTATTTAAAATAAAACAAACAAACGAAAATACCGCCAGCAGCCCCTCGCGGACGACTGCTGGCTACCGAAAATAAATATAACTGCCAGCAGCCCCTCGCGGACGACTGCTGGCTAAATTAAAATACAAAAACAAAACAACTAAAATACAGGCCTGTTCCTCTCTCGATCATCAACGTCGTCGCTCCTCATTTATGCTTCCGCTCCTCCGTGAGAGATGCGAGACCGGTGTGCCTCACATGTGTTGCTCATCAGCAATCGCACCACCGGCCTCGCGCCGTTCTCTCACGTCCCTCGGCCGTCCTGTTCGCCACACTAACCAATAGTGCTGAACCAATACTAACCAATAGTGCTGAACCAGCCTAACCCCAATAGTGCTGAACCAGTTTAACCAATACTAACCAATAATACTAACTAATAGTGCTGAACCAGTTTAACCAATACTAAACAATAGTGCTGAACCAATTCTAACCAATACAAACCAATAGTGCTGAACCAATACTAACCAATAGTGCTGAACCAGCCTAACCCCAAGAGTGCTGAACCAGCTTAAGAAAAACTAACCAATAGGGCTGAACCAGCTTACCCAATACTAACCAATAGTGTTGAACCATCTTAACCAATACTAACCAATAGTGCTGAACCAGCCTAACCAATACTAACCAATCGTGCTGAACCAACTTAACCAATACTAACCAATAGTGCTGAACCAGCCTAACCAATACTAACCATAGTGCTGAACCAACTTAACCAATACTAACCAATAGTGCTGAACCAGCCTAACCCCAAAAGTGCTGAACCAGCTTAACCAATAATAACAAATAGTGCTGAACCAACTTAACCAATACTAACCAATAGTGTTAAACCAGCCTAACCCCAATAGTGCTGAACCAGCTTAACCCCAATAGTGCTGAACCAGCTTAACCAATAGTAACCAATAGTGCTGAACCAACTTAACCAATACTAACCAATAGTGCTGAACCAACTTAACCAATAGTGCTGAACCAGCTTAACCCCAATAGTGCTGAACCAGCTTAACCCCAATAGTGCTGAACCAGCTTAACCAATCAGCGAATGCGAAACCCATCCAACGTAGACTATACTACCTGCACATGACATAAAGCGCCCAGCTTAAGCGCCCACGTTTCTTAGGAAGCATAATTTCTTTCTAGACTTATTTGTTGGCCAGTTGTGGTCTGTGCAAAAAATATTAAAAGTTCTAAACCACCTATTGTGTTTTATTGTTCCACTATAGTAATAATACTATTTACAATAATATATTGGATATATATGTGTCTCTCACATTGTCTCACAGCAACATTAAAATAGTGTAGATTAGTGTAAAATGTTTTATAACAATAATTTATTCTATTTAGTGTCCATTCAATTCATTTGACATATTTAATATTGGGGGCATTCAAGTTATTTGACATATTTGAATAAAAAAAGTAACTCAATAGTTAGTTTCCCTGGTAATTAGTTACTTTTATAATTATGTAATTCAGTTACTATTTGTGAGAAGTAACTACACCGTAAAAACAAATTTGTTCAGTTTACTTAATTCAATTGTCCAAACTCGTTGCCTTAATTTAATTAAGCATAACTTAATTGCATCAAGTTGTTATTCTTAATCCATTTAATCTTAATCCGTTTTGTCAACTTAATTATATCTGTGATCTGAGGAAGTGTAGTCCCAGAGTGCATTGCGGCATTAATAAATGAATTGCTTAGTTTTACTATTTTTGGCTTTATTTTACCATTACAATTTTATTTGCTATCGTTATTGGGGTTGTACTAACAAGAGACACCAAATAAATTTGGAATGGTCTAATTAATTAAATTAATAAAAAAAAAAAAAACTTGTTACAAATTTGTAAAGCGAAATAAAGTGGACCGAAAATTGCCTGTTAAATATTATAGGTTGTATTTTTAAAAAGTTTGAATATTTTAGAAGTGAAATATGACGGGTGAATTTGGACTATTGAATTTTTATTAATGAAAATGTGTTTGAAAAGTTTTGAATTGAAATATTCACATCTTAAATATTCAACCATGTCAAATTTGAGCCAATAAAAAATGCAAGTCCTAAAAATACAATGCATTAAAATGCAAGCATAGTTAATGCAATGTATATTTTTTCAAGTAATGCAATTCAACAGGCTTTTTGTTTCAAAAACATTTGGAATTATTTTACTTCCATACACTTCCTTTGAAATCAAATAACTGTGATTGCATGTTGCATCACTGTATCAACTAGAAGAGAATTACAATAATATAAATGAAGTTCCAAGTGCACAACCAAAGGGAACACTAATCAGAATAATGGTGAGAAAAGGGAAATCAACAAAGTCAACTAAAGAATTTTGATGTTCTCCCAAAATGTTTAGGTGTATTGAGAATGATATTCAAGATGACTGGAAAATGAGTGAATGCAAATAAGAAGAATGATGACTGCAGAAGTGGAAGAAATGAGTGAAAAGTCTATTAAGAATTGCCCCGCCTCAAAAACCATTTGCACCGCCTGTTTTTTTCTTTTTCTTTTTCTTTTGCTTTGGCAAAATAATACTCAAACCAGTCAAGTAATGTTTACTTGGGTTTTCTGAGTAAGGAAGGCATAGCATGCAAACAGTAGATTACTAAATAGTTTTAAGTTCAACAAATTATTGGATATGAAGTAAAGTTAACTAAAAAAAGGCGTAGTAAGAACAACTATAGATTTTAAAGTGTAGTAACTATAACTAATTACTTTTTTAAAGTAACATGCCCAACACTGTATATATATTTATATAGTAGGATGTGAAATTCAATTGTTCATCATTGAGCAGTTCTATTGAACGATCCATATTTTTTGCTTTAAAATGTGTAATTTTCACCCCACCAAGACAAAGGCCACTGAATAACTGGAGAATGTGTTAATATTGAAGAGAAAAAGAAAACATGCGAGACCAGTTCTTCTATACACTGTGAATATCATTTCTTTAATAGTTATCTGAGCTACAAGTTTTATATGATACTTGTTACTGGTCTGGCAAAGACAACTATTTATGATTGTTTACTTTATAACCCAAGATTTAAAAGTGTCGTCATAGCTCGATGTGTTCTGAGTTCTGACAGCTTTACCTGATCCAGAGGAACGCCGACCCGATCACTGACAGGACTTAACCAGGAGCACCCAGTGGTTTTAAACGCGATGTCCGTGTTCTCCTCCTCATTCTGCATGGTGTAGATCAGTGTATCCCAGTATCACCTCACACTCATCGACCTCGCGTCGCCAAACATCCCGGGTGAGAGAATCGTGTTTCAGAACTCCAGCATGAGGAACACGAGCTAACACCGTAAAGTTGCGTGTTGAAGTGACAGAGGCGTGGCTGGAGCTGTCAGTCAGCTGTGTGTGTGTGTGTGTGTGTGTGTGTGTGTGTGTGTGTGTGTGTGTGTGTACGTGCGTGCGTGTGTGTGTGTGCGTGCGTGTGTGTGTGTGCGTGCGTGCGTGTGTGTGTGTGTGTGTGCGTGCGTGTGTGTGTGTGCGTGCGTGTGTGTGTGTGTGCGTGCGTGTGTGTGTGTGTGTGTGTGTGTGCGTGTGCGTGTGCGCGCGCGCGCTAAAGCAATCGGCAGAGACTGAGAGTGAGTCAGTTCTCACTCATCAACCAGATATCACGTGATTCACACTCACGCGCTTTGTATGTGTTTAATACATTGGTGTACAATCTAAATCCTGATGCTTTTATTTAAATATTTACCGGATATTTCAATTTTAGTCTTTTTTATTTTAAATAATGAATAATTACGATCATATGCAGCGGCAATCCCGTGTGGATTTGATCCAAATGAAATGAAACTGATGTGATTTTATAGCTAAATCTATCTTGAATCTTCACTGAATCTTAGGGTTTAATGAAATTTTTGAGCAACACACACACACACACACACACACACATGTTGTGTTTTCATGTTCTATGGGGACTTTCCATAGACATAATGATTTTTATACTGTACAGACTGTATATTCTATTCCCTTACACTAACCCTATCCCTAAACCTACCCATCACAGGAAACATTCTGCATTTTTACATTTTCAAACAACATCACTTAGTATGATTTATAAGCTGATTTCCTCATGGGGACCAAAAAATGTCCCCACACGAACAAGGATTTCGGATATTGCCATCCTTGTGGGGACTATTTTGTCCCCATAACGTAGGGTTTACCAGGCCACACACACACACACGTGTCAAAAGTGTTATTACTGTCCTAAGGTATGTGATCGTAAAATGTGTGGTATGCGTGAACTTCTACATCTAACTTTAGATCAGGGGCCTGTACCTTCACAAAAGCTGATGATCTCAGGGTTACAGGACAGGTTTCAGTACCAAACCATACCGATCAAGCTTTGCTGGTACCAGGTCTGGTTCTCCTCGTGCCAGTATCCACAGAATACTCAATTTTTTGTGATAGTACACAATATTTTTCTAGCGCAGCCTTTTATGGTCCACTTCAGGTGCATTCAAGCTCTGCCGAAATTACCTTAATTACATCCCTTATTCCGAGTAGTTTTCCAAAGCTTTTGCACACCTCATGTCTGATCGCTTCTCAAGACGATCGCATGAGCAGAAGATCTCCTTTATAATCACACTCCAGTCTCTACCTAAACTAGACATTACTACACGGCCATAGAAAGCTTTGAAATATCATTTGAAAATTGTGATTTCCAGGCCTTAGAAAATCATAGAAATAAATCAAATAAAAACTTACAAAATATATTTTTTACTATTCTAGTAAAATATGGAATAGTTTTGCTCAGTTACGGTCAGCTCTACAATATTTGATCAGCTTATTGCACTCTGTGTTGTATGGTAGCCGACTACCTTGCAGAATCTGCAAAATATTAATATATATATATGTATTTTAATTGCATTTATTTATTATTCTCAATACTGTGTCATTACTTAGATGATCCACGACTATTTTTTTATATTTGTTTTTATGATAAGTCCCATATTTGTCCTGTTCCTCAGAAGATGATCCAGCTCCTGCACATTCTTTGGTTTTCTGCAGCATCTTCTGCATATTTGAACCCTTTCCAACAGTGACTGATTTTTGAGATCCGTATTTTCACCCTCATACTGAGGGACTCGTACACAACTATTACACATGGTGAAAACATTGACTGATGCTCCAGAAGGAAACACAATGCATTCAAAATCAGGGGGTGTAAACATTTGCACAGGACGATTCGGGGGTACATTTGTCTTCTGGGAAATAAGTAAGGATTTTATGTAGCTGCTGAAGGGTAGTACTAAAAATATGATCTTTATATAAAATAAGCAATTTCCAGCAGTCATCCTGTTCAAAAGTGTACACCCCGGCTCTTAATGTGTGGTGTTGCATTGAGCATCAGTGGGTGTTTCTGGCGTTCGATCATCCAGGTAACAACACACACTATTAACAATCAAGCTTATGCAAACTTTTGAACAGGATCTTTTGTGTAAATTCAGTTATTACTATGTCTTGTGGCCTATATGTAAATAAACGTGAAAAATCTAAAATTCATGTCAGAAACCTTATTTTAAAACAACAGTACTAAATAAAAACAAAATGCATATTTATAACTACCTACATATATTCAGAGTTCCTCTCAAACTACTTTTGGTGCAATAAACAATCCTAAAGTAGTTTATTTTTCTTGCAAGACACATTAGAGAAAGCAATATGATTAGAAATCAAAGTGAATAAATCAAATCAAGTGTGACCAACAATGTGCTTTTAAGAATTCAAAAAATTTACACAGCAAGAAGAACGGAGCTGTCTATGAAAGAGGGCAACTAAAAGAAAAACGTCTTGCTATATCAGTGTAAGTAAAAGTTGTGAAGTAAGTTTAGTTGAAATAAGAAAAGAGAGAATTGAATATTTAGGCTCACATGTAGTCCTTTTTATTGATTCTAAAGCTTATTCATATTATATTTATATATATTCAATTAAACTAAGTGCTTAATAATTGATAAACTAAAATGATACTGTCTAATGATGTGTAATGGATTAAGGATATAATAATTACATAATATACAAATCATACAAAATTATTATTATAAATAAGAACAGCTAAAAGTCAGATGATTTTGTTATCATTTTAAATAATTTGCTGTAGTGGCTTTTAATGTGGAGTAGAAACAGGGGGAGTGACTTTATTGACATGTGACACTTTGCTCACCGCTGATTGGTCCATTGGTCTAATTGGTCTGAGATCCTACCTGGATCATCACCTGACCCAGTGTCACAGTTGTCTGCTGTCTTGTGTCTTTATTACTTCATCTGTTACACCTGTCTTGTTAATTATCTACATATGTGTCACCTGTATTCAGTTCATTCGTCTCTGTATTTAAGTTCCTTCTGCCCAGTTAGTCTTTGTCGGTTCTTGTGAATGTTACCTTGGTGTGTGTATCCAGTGTCTGCCTGTCTGCCTGTCTGCCTGTCTGCCTGTCTGCCTGTCTGCCTGTCTGCCTGTCTGCCTGCCTGTCTGCCTGCCTGTCTGCCTGTCTGCCTGTCTGTCTGCCTGTCTGCCTGTCTGCCTGTCTGCCTGTCTGCCTGTCTGCCTGTCTGCCTGTCTGCCTGTCTGCCTGTCTGTCTGCCTGCCTGTCTGCCTGTCTGCCTGTCTGTCTGCCTGTCTGCCTGTCTGTCTGCCTGTCTGCCTGTCTGCCTGCCTGAACATGTTTGTTGTTTTGAATTATTAGTAAATGTTTGAATTGGAGCCTTTTGACTCATCCTCTCCTTTAACCTGCACCACACCCGTGACTCCCGGAGCGCGAGTTACTATGGCGACGAACACAATAAAAGCCAAACTACTTTCATGCTTCTGAAAACCCAAACTAAACTGAAACCAGAGGAGGGTAGAACGTTCCTCTCCTAACTTTATTTTAATGCAATACAATCCAAGCGTGCAGTCTCTTTTTTTTTTTTTCTCCATTTACAAATTAATTACTCTTTTGAGGCGATTCTGTTCAAAGACTTGATCAAACAAGTTTACAAAACTGTTTAAATTGGTTTTACAAATTAGTTTGAATGATTTGTTGAGTTTTCCTGCGCGCACTGAATCGTAACCGGAAGATTTAAGAACATGAAGAGCATTGGATGAAGTGCAAAAGCATCATATTGTTTGCCAGCGATGAAGATCTTTATTAGTTGAACATCTGTGTTTGCTGTCCGTCTATATAAGTTTAGCTTCATTTGATCTGATTTCATACAGCTAATACATTTTACAACAAACAGATTATTACACATAGTGCACGATACCACTACTACAAAGTATGATATTGCCAGTTTTTTGGACATAATACTTTATACATTAATACACTACTCTTGTTCACAGTCTGAAATTTGTGGGTATAGCGCAGTGGAGGCAACTCTTCGTCTGGAAAACAAACGCCTTTGCTTAGACACAGTTCTCCAGTTTCTAGAAATATACATGTGATTACCTTTACCTTTTGATCGTAGTGTGTGTTTTGATCATAGTTCAGATGTTCAGAAGTGGTCATGAGCACAAGCACATGTGAAGAGTTTAACTCTTTCTTCTCTGTGTCAATGGTTCCCTTTACATGCCTTTTAATGCAAAACTCTGCAGATTCACTTCATTTTGACATTGTCTAATAATCCAAATGTAGCTGTATACGTTATTATTATACAAACCTAAGGACATGCAATGATATTATTGGGGCTACAGATGAAATGCCAGTAATAATGCTTGTCTCTTCTGTGTTTGTTGCAAAGAAATCTACTTATGATAATATAATCATTTAAGTAAATTAAATATTATCTATCTAAATAATAACGGTTACAAGATGAAGATCCAATGACGATGTAGAGCCAGAAAGGGTCCAAACACTAAGTGATTTAATGATCAAATAAAGTCCAAAGAATAAAGAACAATCCAGTGTGTGCAACAGTGTGTTCTTGACACAAACAACAACCGAACAAAGAACTGAGCAAACAGAAAATTAAGTACACTGATAATGAACTCAAATACCAACAGCTGTGATGATTAAATTAATATCCATGGAAACAAACAAGTGGCAGAAACCTGAACAAAGACAACATGAATAATGATAAGCAAACTAAAAGGGCTCACAGAGAAGAGAGGCAACTTTACTGAGCTGTTGCATCGTCTTGGCAGGTTTGACAACACCGTTGGAAAAAAAATACCCGAAAATCCCCAAAATGCAAAATACACACAGTATGATATACAAACCAGTTAATTGAAATAATAGGAAATATGGTGAGGGACCAAATAAACGGTAATATTGAAGAGGCTGGACTGTTTGCCTTAATTGTTGATGAAAGCAAAGACGTCAGCAAAAAAGAGCAGGTTTCTGTAGTGGCACGTTATTCGGCGTTGCGTTAGAGGAATTTCTGCATTTCACTCCTGCCAATGGATTAAATACAGAATTGCTCGGGAAAACAATCAAATGGACAGTGCATAAATGCAGTATTGAGCACAACTCTTGCGTTGCACATGTCGGCTGTCACTATGGTGTAGCAGAACACTACAGAAAAGATATCCCTTAAGCACTGTACATGCATCCCCATCCCCCTGCCCTAGCCCATCCTCATGCCCATCCCCATGCCCATCCCATCCCATCCCCTTGCCCTAGCCCATCTCCCTCCCCTAGCCCATGCCCATCCCCATCCTATCCCCCTGCCCTAGCCCATCCCCATGCCCATCCCATCCCCCTGCCCTAGCCCATTCCCATGTCCATCCCATCCCCCTGCCCTAGCCCATCCCCCTCCCCTAGCCCATCCCCATGTCCATCCCATAACCCTGCCCTAGCCCACCCCCCTGCCCTAGCCCATCCCCCTCCCCTAGCCTATCCCCATGCCCATCCCCCTGCCCTAACCTATCCCCCTGTCCTAGCCCATGCCCATCCCCATGCCCATGCCAATGCCCATCCCCTGCCCACCCCCCTGCCCTAATCCATCCCCATCCCTTTATTCTCATTCTCTTTATTCACTCTCTTCCTCGCTCCCCTCACATGACTGCTACAGTGGCGAGTGTGTCTCTACCCGCTTGCGTCGTTGTTGTCCCCAGTCTGTTCAGTGGTTGGTGTACTAAACTGTGCTAATTACATTGCGGACTGGGTTGTGTTGTGAGCCTGGTTGGCTAGCTTGCAGCATTAGTGTGGTGTTGCTGTGTCGATTGTGGCAACTTTACTGTATCGATGTCATGTTTCCCATTGGCAGCTGGTTAATGTCCTCTCAGCTCACCTTATTCTGTGCTTGTATGTTTTTTGTAACTTGGCAATGGAGCCAGTTTACACCCCTGCTGTTCTCAAACTTTTTCACTGCCACACCCCCCTTGACCCGACGCTGTATAAACTCTGCTGCTCGCTTGGAATTATTCGTCGTCCACATTATGTTCATCGCTCCTAAAGACAATCAACTCTCATCTATGGACATGATGCTCAAATCCCAACTGTTTCCACATCCGATTGCTGTCGATGATACCAGCCAAAGAACAGGGGAATTAACTTTGACAACCTTCATCGCCCTCCTTGGCTGCCTCCTCCTGTCTCGTCATCATGTCAGAACTTTAATATTGGCCACCTAAATGCGTGCTCATGTAACCCCCTTTTCTGGTTCATTCTTTCGACCCTCCCGAAAAGGACCACACAGAGACGAAGTCGAGACGATTTAACACCCATCACGTGTTTACTGGAAATATGTAAAATGACACCACACAGACTTGAAATACAGCTCATCCGGTCATATAACATTCTCCTCAACAGCTCGAATAAAACTCTTTCATCAATTCAACAAACAATAAATCACGTTTTTATCGTAATTAAAAGCTCAGTTTCTTTTCTTTTTTTTCTCTGAACACGGAAAACATAACATCATACAAACAGTACATCATACCTGGAAATATGTAAAATGACACCACAAAGACTTGAAATACAGCTCATCTGGTCATATAACTGTCAAAAATAAATATGAAGTAAATTACATGTTATTATAAACAACGAGAAATACAACGAAAACCATGTGCTCGTAATGAGCTCGACGGTGAGTTTCAGTATAAGATAAATTATTCATCAACTCTGTATTATATGACTAAATTATGAAATAAAATACTTTCAAAAGAACAATTTTGATCTTAAAGAGAAATAAAATCATCACTGACAACACTTTATTTCTGTTCGACTGGAGAGAGATTTTCCACCTACCATTCTCCTATTCTGTTGGCCGATCTGCTGTTCACTGATCGATTGCTCCTGTCTGCCTCCCTGCCTGCTGTGAGTTTGTTTGCGTCGAGGCTGTAAGCTCTACGCCTCGTATTAGCTTTGTATTTCTTTCTGTTTTGAACCATCATTTACTATCATTCCTAGTTGTTTATATTACTAAATATAGTTTACCCACCATCTCAGATTAACCTTACATCGCTAGCTTCCGTTATTGTTAGCACAGAACGCGTGTTTACGCGCCACCCGCGCTCATTTATTTATTATTTATTTTCTCTCGCGCGCCCGCGCCTTTGAGTTCATAAAAGCCCAGGTAAGTAAGAATCAGTCAACACAAACGGTGAGTAATGTCTTGTCCTGTTATTGTCACCTGTGTCACATGTCATATGTTTAGTGTAGCCTTCTCCGATGGCAATATAGGATTTATTTGTCATAAATGCAAGGAGACAGTCAGGCTGACGGAGAAGATTTCAGAGCTAGAGACACGCATCCAAACTTTAATTGAGGATAGTAAGGATAGTACTAGAGCTTTAGATACTATTTTGGATGCGCCTAGCATAGTGAACTCTGTACATGATTCGGTTCCGGCTGAAGTAGAGCCCAGGCAGCAGGGCAGATGGGTGACCGTGAGAGATCGCTCTAGTCGCGGATTAAAAAACCACTCTTCCGTTCCGATTACCATAACAAATCGATTTGCCCCACTCAGTGAAACACCCACTGAGAATTCTGTTGATTGTGCCCTGGTAATTGGTGATTCGATCACACGGAACGTGAAAAAAGAGACACCAGCCACCATAGTCACATGTTTGCCGGGAGCCAGAGCGCCTGACATCAAAGCAAATTTAAAAGTGCTGGCTAATGCTAATCGTAAATTCTCTAAGATCATTATGTCGGCACTAATGATGTTCGACTCCGCCAGTCGGAGATCACCAAAATTAATATTAAAGAGGTGTGTAAACTCGCAAGTACGATGTCAGGCACTGTAATTTTCTCTGGCCCCCTTCCTGTTCGCAGGAGTGATGAGATAGTTAGCAGATTGGCCTCACTCAATGGTTGGTTGTCTAAGTGGTGTCCGTTGAATAATATAGAATTCATAGACAATTGGAAAAGTTTTTGGGGCAAGCCTGACCTGTTGAAAAGAGATGGTGTTCATCCCTCCTGGGATGGTGCTGCTCTTCTCTCTAGTAATATGGCACATAGTCTTAGAGCTAAAACATGACAATCTGGGGCTCAGGTCAGGAAGCAGACAGACTGGCTAAACCGACCGTCTGCTAGCGGCCTCGCGTCACCAAGGTCAGATAAATCCCATCACATAGAGCCTCTTTCACCTAGATATCATCATATAGAGACTGTGTCTGTTCCCCGAATTTGGAAATCCAAAAAACGTCAGGTAAAAAATTTAATTGATGTTCAACAAATAAAAAACAGATATAATACAGATGAACAAATGATAAAGCTTGGGTTGCTGAATATTCGATCCCTTACTTCAAAATCGCTCATAGTTAATGATATGATTTCAAGTTATAATCTAGATGTGCTGTGTTTGACAGAAACCTGGCTAAAACCAAACGATTACATTACTTTAAATGAGTCAACCCCACAAGATTACTGTTATAAACATGAACCTCGTCTAAAACGCAAAGGGGGAGGTGTTGCTGTAATTTATAGTAATATTTTCAAAACCACTAAGAAATCTATTTTTAAATATACTTCTTTTGAAGTGTTGGTGCTTAATGTAAAAATATATAGTGTAAACGATAAATCACGTTTGAGATTTCTGCTGGCTACTGTATACAGGCCACCAGGGCACCATAAAGATTTTATCAAAGAATTTGCGGACTTTCTATCAGAATTAGTATTGGCTAACGATAAAGTGCTAATTGTTGGTGATTTTAATATACATGTAGATAATGAAAAAGATGCATTGGGATTGGCACTTAAAGACATTGTAAACTCAATTGGAGTTAGACAACACGTGTCAGGACCCACTCATTGTCGTAATCATACTCTAGATCTAATATTATCACATGGAATAGATGTTGATGCCGTTGAAATTCTGCAGCAGAGCGATGACATCTCAGACCATTATCTAGTCTCATGTAAATTACATTTAGCCAAGGCTGCAAAGCCGACTCCGTGTTATAAATATGTTAGACCTATAACTTCTGCCACTAAAGATTGCTTTATCAATAATCTTCCTAATAAGTTTCATCATCTCAGCATCCCGGATAGCTTAGAAGAACTCGATATTGCAACAGAAACTTTTAACTCTCTCTTTTCCAGCACTTTAGACGCAGTTGCTCCGTTGCGCTTAAAGAAGATTAAAGAAAATAGTCCAACGCCGTGGTACAACGAGCACACTCAGGCCCTTAAGAGAGCAGCCAGAAAAATGGAGCGCAACTGGAAGAAAACAAAACTAGAGGTATTTCGGATTTCATGGAAAGAGAGCTCGATTGCTTACAGAGAGGCTTTAAAAGCTGCTAGATCTGCTTATTTTTCAACCCTATTAGAAGAAAATAAACATAATCCTAGGTATTTATTTGAAACAGTGGCTAAACTAACGAAAAAGAAAGCTTTAAGCACAGAAGTTTCCAAGCAACACAGCAGTAATGACTTTATGAACTTCTTCACTTATAAGATTGATAATATCAGGGACAAAATTATAACTATGCAACCGTCTACTACAGTATCGCATCAGGGAGTGCATTGTAGTCTCCCTGAGGAAAAATTGTTTTAATTTGTTGCTATAGGAGAGGAAGAATTCTGCAAACTCGTTAATTCATCTAAATCGACAACTTGTATGTTAGACCCTATACCGACTAAGCTACTGAAAGAGATGCTTCCAGAGATCATAGATCCTCTTCTTAATATCATTAATTCGTCTTTGTCTCTAGGATATGTACCAAAAACCTTTAAGCTGGCTATGATAAAACCGCTTGTTAAAAAACCGCAACTTGATCCTTCAGAATTAGTCAATTACAGGCCGATCTCAAATCTGCCTTTTCTGTCAAAGATATTAGAAAAAGCAGTATCCTCACAACTGTGTTCCTTTCTTGAAAGAAATGATATCTGCGAGGATTTTCAGTCAGGATTTAGACCGCACCATAGTACTGAGACAGCTCTCATTAGAGTTACAAATGATTTACTTTTATCATCCGATCGTGGTTGTATCTCTCTATTAGTGTTACTTGATCTTAGTGCTGCATTTGACACAATTGACCACAACATTCTTTTAAATAGACTGGAAAACTATGTTGGCATTAGTGGAATTGCACTAGCATGGTTTAAATCATACTTATCTGACCGTTATCAGTTTGTAGCAGTAAATGAAGAGATGTCTTATCGATCACAAGTTCAGTATGGCGTACCACAAGGCTCAGTACTAGGACCGCTGCTGTTCACTCTGTACATGCTACCATTAGGACATATCATTAGGAAACATGGAATTAGCTTTCATTGTTATGCCGATGATACTCAGCTGTATATTTCTTCAAAACCTAACGAAACTTACCAATTCACAAAATTAACGGAATGCATAGCTGATATAAAAAATTGGATGACTAGTAATTTCCTACTACTAAACTCTGAAAAAACAGAGATTCTAATTATTGGACAAAAAACTTCCACACGTAATAACCTAGAATACTGTCTAACACTTGATGGCTGCTCTGTTAAGTCTTCGTCGTCGGTTAGGAACCTGGGTGTGCTCTTTGATAGCAATCTTTCATTTGAAAGTCATGTGTCTAGTATCTGTAAAACCGCATTTTTCCATCTTAAAAATATATCTAAATATATTTGTATATGTATATGTCTATATACGACATATGCTCTCATTAACAAATGCGGAACAATTAGTTCATGCTTTCATGACAACAAGACTAGATCATTGTAATGCTCTACTGGGTGGTTGCCCTGCACGCTTAATAAATAAACTACAGCTGGTCCAAAACGCAGCCGCTCGAGTTCTTACTAGAACCAGGAAATATGACCATATTAGCCCGGTTCTGTCAACACTGCATTGGCTGCCTATTAAACATCGTATAAATTTTAAAATATTGTTGATTACTTACAAAGCACTAAATGGTTTAGCTCCGCAGTACTTGAGCGAGCTCTTAACGCATTATAGTCCTTCACGTCTATTGCGATCTCAAAATTCGGGCCAGTTGATAATACCTAGAATATCAAAATCGACTGCGGGCGGTAGATCCTTTTCCTATTTAGCACCAAAACTTTGGAACAGTCTTCTTACCATTGTCCGGGAAGCAGACACACTCTGTCAGTTCAAAGCTAGACTAAAAACACATCTCTTTGACCTAGCATACACATAATATATTATAGACTTCTATAACTCAATGTTAGGCTGCATAGATTAGGTCAGCCGGAACTGGGAACACTTCCCTTAAATCCTGATGTACTCGTTACATCATCATAAGAAGAATGGCATCTACGCTAATTTTAGTGTCTTTGTTTATCCCGAGGTTTTCCCGCAGCCGACCGGATCCAGGCCGTATCCAGATCTGACTAGGAGCTTTGCCTGGACCCGATGACAACGCAGTGCTGAAGTGCCAACTAGCCTCTCCCTATGGAGGATCCCTTTCCCACTCTACAGATAAAATGTTGTGATTCCGGTTCGCGTACCCACCCCGAAGTGATAAAATAAAACAAAATTCTGTATCAAATTACAGTTACTGTAAATCCGGCCTCTAGTTCATAAACGCCAGAGGAGAACTGGCCCCCGACTGAGCCTGGGTTCTCCCAAGTTTTATTTTTCTCCATTAGGTCACCTGATGGAGTTTTAGGACACCAGTAGGTCACTTGATGGAGTTTTTCGGTTCCTTGCCACTGTTGCCTTTGGCTTGTTCAGTTGGGGATATTCAAAATAATTAGCCAAGCATTAATACCATTGATCAGCCCTACCAAACGTGGATGTTTTTTCACTAAGAAACAAACATTGTTATGTTATTTGATTGATATTGTGAAGCTGCTTTGATGCAATTTATATTGTGAAAAGCGCTATATAAATACACTTGACTTGACTTGACTTGACTCAACAGTTCGAATAAAACTGAAGAGAAAATGGCCGATTGCACTGATAGATTCTCTATTCGCCTGTAGGTGACCCCATATCCATTTCTTAGATGCACTTGATACATTATATTTAACGAATATTTTAGGAACATTATAGAACATGAATAAACATTTTGGCATAATTCACCATGAATTTCTTTTACCCGTTACACTCAATCACAAACAAAATGGCCCTAAAAAACGATAAAAAATAAAAAATATAAAATAATTGGATAAAAAATTGGATTTGTTTTGTCTCTCTGAGACCTGGCAACAACCCAGTGTCTGCATTCATTTAAACATGCTGACCCCCCCCCCCACTACTGCTACTGCTACTGCTACTTATCCAAACCCAGATCTGTGGGGAGAGGGGGTGGGTTGGCTGTAGTGCACCGCTCAGATCTGACTGTTAAAGAACTTAGGCCATTTGAAGTGTCATTTTTTGAATATATTGCTGTCAAGGTTGTTTCTATCCTACCCCTTTTGCTATTGCTAATCTACCGCCCCCCTAAACGGTACATTTTCTGTCTGAATTGAAAAAACTTCTCACTGTTATTTCATCTCTTTGTTCTGCTATGATTATGTTAGGGGATTTTAACATTCATGTGGATACTAATTGTTCTTACACCTCGGAGTTTAACTCTGTATTGAACTGTTTTAGTTTGACACAGCATGTTGACTTTCCTACTCACACTCATGGCCACACTTTGGATCTGCTTTGCTCTTCTGGTCTAAATGACATCTCTATCTCTGGTTCCATCTCTGGTGTGTCCAACCATAAGCTCATTGAATGCCGTTTTCATATGAACACTCCTCCTCCCTCCTTAGAGAAAACAGCTATTACATGTCGTAACATCAGGTCAATAGACCACAGCATGTTTGCTTCCTCTATACAGGCCTCGCCACTGTTTGACCTTGACAAGCTCTTGATGACTTGGTTGCTATGTACAATGGCATCCTGACCAGTCTGCTTGATAGCTTAGCCCCGGCTAGGACTAGGCTTGTACCAGCAAACCGTACTTGCCCCTGAGCTCAGTTCACCCCTGAGCTCAGGAAACTTAAGGCTGCTGGCCGCTGTCTTGAACGGCTATATAAGAAAACTGGCCTTACAATTCTCTCCATGCTTTACACTGAACATACTCAGACATATAGGGATGCTCTCAATACTGCCCGCTCAAACTATTACTCATCGCTCATAACCTCCTCCATATCCAGGCCTAAAACCATGTTCAGGACCTTGGACAAACTCCTTAAAACCCCCTGTCACTGCCTGTCCTAAGACCCCTGAGCAGTGCCAGGCCTTCTTACACTTCTTTGATGACAAAATTAGCCAAATTTATGACTGCTTCAAACCCAATGCTATCTCTCTCTCTGGGCCCTCAGCTTTCCCATTTCACTGCTATAGACTCCCTCATTATCACTGACATTATAGATAAGTCCAACTTGGATGGCTGCCTGCCTGTGCTGAGCTACCTCCATCCCCCACTCCCCTCCCCTGTTGCAAGTCTTGTGAGTTCATGTTGTACAGTGTACTGATTATGTGTTAATGTTGCTGAGGTGTTTTTTTTACTGTTCCCAAACTGTACTCCTCACAGGAGCATAGTCTGGGGGTTGCCCTTTTTTTTCTCCTCACCTCTCCTCATGTTATGCTGTATTTTCTTCCTCAATGCTCTGTCTTCCTGTCCTGTCTACCCTCTTGTCATATTGTATGTATGTCTGTATGGACAGGTTGATGGCAAATTTCACTGGTACTTGTGACTAAGTGACAATAAAGGCTACTACTACTCAACTCCTCATCATGTCAGCTTGACCCTGCCCCCACCCATCTACCTAAAGCTTGCATCACATCCTTATCTGAACCCATTGCATTGATTGTAAACACCTGCCTCAACTCTGGTGTTGTGCCTGCTGCCCTCAAGACTGCTGCAGTCACACCCATTCTCAAAAAAACGGACTGCAACCCAACATCACGATTAAACTACCGCCCTATCTCCAACCTCCCCTTCCTGGCCAAGGTACTGGAAAGAGTGGTGGCCTCACAACTACACACCTTTCTTAATCACCATGACCTGTATGAGCCTTTTCAATCTGGCTTCCGTTCATGTCACAGTAGAGAAACTGCCCTTCTATGCATAGTTAACGATCTTCTCTCGTCCGCTGACTCTGGTCCACTTAATATTTTCATCCTCCTTGACCTTAGTGCTGCTCTCGATACCATCAACCACAATGTTTTAATCGCCCGTCTGTCATCTATTGGTGTTTCTGGCACAGCCCTGAATTGGTTCCAATCATACCTCTCCAACAGAAATCAGTTTGTAACACTTGGTTCACATCAGTCTTCCAAGTCCCCTTTCACCTGTGGTGTCCCCCAGGGTTCTGTACTTTGGCCCCTCCTCTTTCTCGTTTTCATCCTCCCTAATGGCCCGATTATACGGTCTTAACTTCCACTGTTATGCAGATGATATCCAACTTTACTTTACCATTCCCTCTCCCTCTGATCCACCTCCATGCTCCCTCACTGACTGTCTCTCTGACTTAAAATTATGGATGCAAAACAACTTTCTCAAATTCAATACAGATAAAACCGAAATTCTGCTGATTGGCCCTAAAAGCATCCTCTCCAAATCTCACAGTCTCACTCTCAACATTGATGGTTCACCTATCCACCCTACCCCTGTTGTTAAAAACCTTGGCATTTTGCTTGACTCCACCCTTAGCTTTGATCCTCATATCAAATCACTCACTAAGACTGCCTTCTTTCACCTCCTTTTCCTTGGTCTCCCTGTTAAATCACTTCAAAGGCTACAATATATTCAAAACTCGGCAGCCAGGCTGCTCACCCATACCAGATGATCAGCACACATCACACCCATTCTCCACCAACTCCACTGGTTACTAGTTCCGTCCCAGATCAAATACAAAGTACTACTACTCACCTTCAAAGCCCTCCACAACCTTGCTCCCCCCTACATCCGCAACCTCCTGACGCCGTACACTCCTTCCCGTTCACTGAGATCCTCTGATCAAAATCTCTTGGCTATCCCCCGCTCCAGACTTTCCACCCTGGGTGGCAGGTCCTTCAGTGCCTTGGCCCCCAAACTCTGGAACCGCCTCCCACAACCTCTTCGTGACTGTGCTTCTCTTCCCTTCTTTAAAGCACATCTCAAAACCTTTTTGTTTAATGATCATTTCTCCACAACAAACTCATAGCTTCATACAGATAACTTGTCTTTGTTGTATTGTTTTAGTTAGTTTGCTGTTGTGTTTCATTGCCTTTCCACTATGTAAAGCGACCTTGGGTTTGTGAAAGGCGCTATATAAAATAAACATTATTATTATCCCCATGCCCATCCCAATGCCCACCCCCATCCCAATCCCCATGCCCATCCCCATGCTCTAGCCCCATCCCCATCCCTATGCCCATCCCCATGCCCATCGCAGCACAGGCATGGTGTACAGAGACTGGACCAGCACAGGCACAGTGTACAGAGACTGGACCAGCACAGGCCCGATATACAGAGACTGGACCATCACAGGCCCGGTGCACAGAGGCTGGACCACAGCACAGGCCCGGTGTACAGAGACTGGACCAGCACAGGCCCGATATACATAGACTGGACCAGCACAGGCCCGGTGTACAGAGGCTGGACCAGCACAGGCCCGGTGTACAGAGACTGGACCAGCACAGGCACGGTCTACAGAGACTGGACCAGCACAGGCCCTATATACAGAAACTGGACCAGCACAGGCTCGGTGTACAGCGACTGGACCAGCACAGGCTCGGTGTACAGAGACTGGACCAGCACAGGCCCGATATACATAGACTGGACCAGCACAGGCCCGGTGTACAGAGGCTGGACCAGCACAGGCCCTGTGTACAGAGGCTGGACCAGCACAGGCCCGGTGTACAGAGACTGGACCAGCACAGGCACGGTCTACAGAGACTGGACCAGCACAGGCCCTATATACAGAGACTGGACCAGCACAGGCTCGGTGTACAGCGACTGGACCAGCACAGGCTCGGTGTACAGCGACTGGACCAGCACAGGCCCGGTGTACAGAGACTGGACCAGCACAGGTCCGATGTACAGAGACTGGACGAGCACAGGCACGGTGTACAGAGACTGGACCATCACAGGCCCGGTGTACAGAGACTGCGGATCTTGAAATGCGTTTACAGGAGACCTTCCACCTTAAAACAACACAGAAGAAATTCGTCAGCACTTTTTCTATCCAGTCTATCTTATCAGTGAAATTAATCTGTGGTTTTCACCAGAGTCATGTGATGTTTTGTTTGTCGTGAATCCCAACAATAGACCAACTCAACTGTCCGATTGTAATATGCTTCTGATGAGTAGCTGGGATATAAAGTATTGTCTTGCTGGCACCTTTTTTCTTGTTCTTTTTTTATTTTATTTTTACATTTTACACCTGAAAGAGTGTGTTTTCTAAGCAGACGTGTGACAATGCTTTCCTGCCTGTTGGCATTGAGAGTGATGAACACTTGATGGTCAAAATAATGAGTAAATATGTGTAAAAACTTGTTTCTGTCTTCTGTGTGTGTTCATTCATTGTATTAATTTGGGAGTGTCATATTTGGCAGTTGGTATTAGATAAGTTATTACTAATAACAGTAAACATTACTAATTTGGTTGTGGCACACGAAAAGTGCAATACCACAGTAAAAGTACAGTATTATAAGATGTGCTATATCTAAAAAGCACTGGGTGGCTGAACTGCATGCTGTATACATAGCTTAGGCGTTCATTATGTTCATTCAATTTAATTGTTTTATTAGCACCCCCAACAAAACAATCCTGGAGCCGCCACTTCCAGGGATACATTTGCAACTGCTTTTTATCACTTAATTAGAAGCACCACAATTTTAAATAGTGTGTCTTCTGTTACATAGCGACTGATGACCAGACATTCAGAACTTTATTCAAAGGTATTGAAATTCAAAATAAAGCTCTGTAACACTGTAAACACTCTAAATGTGTCCCATCGGGTAATCAAATGTTCTACACACACTCGCTGTCTTCACACACCTTTCCTGTAGCTCAAACAGTAGAGCGCTTGCAACGCCAAGGTCATGGGTTCGATTCCCAGGGAAAGCAAGAATTGATAAGAATGTAAATGTGTACCTTGAAATGCAATGTAAGTCTCTTTGGATAAAAGCGTCTGCCAAATGCATAAATGGAAATACAGGAAATACTTCATGCAGTTGGTCAAGTGTTCAAGTGTGGGTATTTGGAAAGGCCCCAACACTCGCATACTGATTACTATTGTTTTAAGAATAGTGTTTGAAATAGTATAGAATATACTACAGATAATATGTGTGTTGGACATGGGCTGTACCCGATCGGAGAGATTTGGAGTGCAGGAGCTGAACACTGAGACATGAAGAACACTTTCTGTTTCCCATAGCAATTCTCACGTGGGGTTTTACCACAGCCGAAGTGAAATAAATGCAATATCTGTCAAATACACAGATGTTTCAGATACATTTTCATTCAATACTGTATGTACTGCTTAATAAAGCATCTGTGTAAAGTTCACCATAATGAAGCCTATACTCTCACTGAAGTGGTGTTGTGTCATCTATGCTTTACTACCAGCAGAGGGCAGCCTCGCCCCTCACTGTTCCCACACACTCTTATTCCCAGACTACATTTCCCAAAAAACCCTGCTCAGTATCAGTCTAACTGTTGCAGCCATGTCTTGTTTCATTTGATCATTATCCCTGTCTATTTAAATGCCTTTTGCTCTGTATTCAGAATCAAGTCTTGTTTCTTTGTTTGTTTTGGTTTGCATTGCTGTCAGCATTTTGCATAGGTCAATCAATCATTTTATTTTTTAAATCAAGTTTAAAAACAATATGAGTAGACTTGAGTGTTTTACAGACCTAACCTTACGAAACATATAGCAAACACACCATAAAACACAACAAAGCACTAAATAAATCACATGTAACTAAGAACAGTTAAAAGCAGCCTTCTGTGGACTGTGTGTGTGTGGACTGATTATGCGTGTGTGTGTGTGTGTGTGTGTGTGTGTGTGTGTGTGGACTGATTATATGTATGTGTGTGTGTGTGTGTTTGTGTGTGTGTGTGTGTGTGTGTGTGTTTGTGTGTGTGTGTGTGTGTGTGTGTTTGTGTGTGTGTGTGTGGACTGATTATATGTATGTGTGTGTGTGTGTGTGTGTGTGTGTGTGTTTGTGTGTGTGTGTGTGTGGACTGATTATATGTATGTGTGTGTGTGCAACCCGATCACACTAAATGCGTCTCTATAGAACGCAGTGTATTATCGTGTAATTTATAAGCGAAAATGAGTTTTTACGTGCATAGGATACGCATGGGTTGGTCAGGGTAGGTTTAGTAGTGGTGTGGGTGCATGTGTATTATACACATGGGTAGAATTAGTGGTGTGGGGTGCGTGTGTATTACACGCAAATGAACTGCGTATCAAATGCACGCGAAAACTGCGTATCCTATGCACGTAAAAACTCATTTTCGCGTATAAATTACACGATAATACACACTGCGTGCTATAGAGACGCATTTACGTGAGAACAGGCTGGTGTGTGTGTGGACTGATTATATGTATGTGTGTGTGTGTGTGTGTGTGTGTGTGTGTGTGTGTGTGTGTGTGTGTGTGTGTGTGTGTGTGTGTGTGTGTGTGTGTGGACTGATATGTGCTTGACCCTCTGCCTGATGTGGACTGACTCCGGATGACATTTGTCTTTAAACTGCGTTTGGATTCTCACTCTCTCTCTGCTGAATGCAACACCACCACATCATAACAGGGGTCTACGTTTTTATTAACCACCTAAGGTCTTGATCTAAATGAACATATGTTTTTTGGGTGTAAAGTCAAGTTTCTGTGAAATGATATCATGTTTTTCACTTAAAATCAGTTGATTGGATTATATTTCGCACAACAAAAAATGTAAACTGAAGATATGTTAACATAAAAATTTAACATGTAACTGGTAACATGTAAATTAACTGGTTTGACTCAAGTCAGAAATATAAATATAGCTGCAAGTAGCAATTATTCAAGCTTTTTAATACCTTTATGCCACCTATGCTGTTAGGGTATGTCAACCTGAAATGTAGGCCTGACACCATAAAATATGCACAAAAGAATACGCTAAAACACACACAGAAAAGAATGGCTTACACAATAATCCTTGATACACAATATGCATGGTTCCCTTTCAGTCGAGAACATCAGACGTAGTCGACGTCGAATGGGGATCACGCTAGGGAGCCAATCGTCTTCAATTACTAATGAACGAGCCAATGGAATTGGCGTGCGTGACTCGCATCACACACTCTGCCCCGCTGCGCGGGTATAAATATTATTATTTTTTTATTTTATTTTTTTTTTCTGGTCAATTTACAATGAAATAACCCCCAAAAAAAGGAGTAGGCTGAAGCCAAGGCTTATGTTTGCTTACCTTATTTAGCCATATACCTGAAGAATCAGCATTATAAATTATACAAAAACAGTATACATAATTATACAATATTGAACATACATTTTTTTTACATAATATTAACAACATTTACATACTAACTGAATAATCATTAACAATTTTCTTTTTTTAAAGATCTTTTGAAGCTAAAAAGAGAAGTACAAATCAACATTATAAATTATAAAAAATAGTATACATAATTAGACAATACTGCACCTGCATTGTTTTTACATAATATTAACAAAATTTACATACTAACTGAATACTCAAATGCAGCTTCATATTTTTTACAGAGCAAAAGACATTTGTGTCATCAGCGAACATTATAAATTTCAACATTGTAGATACTGTAAAGATGTAATTTAAATAGAGAATAAATAATTTTGGTCCTAAAACTGAACCTTGAGGAAGGCCGCATATTACTGTTTCTAATTCAGACAGTGTATTATTAATTTGTACATACTGAAATCTATTACTTAAATAACTCTTTAACCACTGATGCGTGACCCCTCGTAAACCATATTGTTCAAATTTTTTCAACAATAAAGCATGGTCAATAATGACAAACGCTTTACACAAATCAATAAACACACCCACTGTATTGAGTTTTTGGTCAACTGCAGCTGCAACATGTTCAACAAGCTCCATCACAGCTAAGGATGTAGAGCAGTTGTTCCTAAATCCATATTGGTGCTCACTTAGTACATCGTATTTATTTAGAAATGAGTCCAATCTGTTTATAAACAATTTTTCAAGTATTTTTGAAAACTGAGGTAACAGTTATATAGGTCTATAGTTATTTAGTGTTTGCTTATCTCCACTTTCACCACCTTTGCTATTTTCATTTTATCAGGAAAAGTTCCAGTTATAAAAGATCTATTACAAATGTAGGTGAAAGGTTTAATAATACAATGGATAACTTCTTTGATAAGAGCCATATCAATATTATTGCAATCAGTAGACTTTTTATTTTTAAACTTACTTACTACTTCTAAAACATCACTATCACATACACCTCCAAGAAACATTGTGTTAATATTATTAAATGTAGGACTAATATATTCCTTATTTAACTTTGGTAACTCATTCGCCAAATTTGGAACAATATTAACAAAATACTGGTTAAAGGCATCAAAAATAGCCTCTTTATTTTCTATTGTTGTGTTATTATATTTGAGACACAATGGAAAATCTCTGTCTTCATGATTTCTCATTACGTTATTAATAATCCTCCAAGTACCCTTTATATCATGTCTGTATTTTTGCAATAGCTGGTCATAGTAATCCTTTTTTTTGCATTCTTAGTACTGATGTTAGTCTGTTTTCATACTGTTCCTCTTTTCCCTTGGTTGGACACTTAATAAAATCCATATATAGCTTGTTCTTCTTTTTACATGACTCATTCAACATGTCCAACTGTGACGAAGAGGCTGAGGCAGTAGGATCCATCTGCATAATGTTATTGATACAGGTAAGCCAGCAAAGGAAAGCAGTCATAAAACTAGAAAGCCTGAGGCAAGGGCAGCAGCAAACTCAAAACAGCACACAGGTAAGTGCAATCCAAGAGTAATACAAAAACAGGCAGAGGTCAGGGGCTGGTGGCTTAGGTTCAAATCAAGTTCAGAGTCCAGGTCAAAATACGAGAGCAAACATGAGAAAATAAGCTAGAGATAGCGAGTAGGTAAAACAAGACTTCACAAATGAACAATGAACAGAGCAGTCCAGATAAAGGGGAGCGAAGGGTACACAAGTGATACTGATGAAACGATAAGACGATTAAACAGGAGATAATGAGCAGGGAAGGATAATGCAAATGAAGTCCTAATACGCAGGAGAGAGGGATCTGGTGAAACCAGGAGGAGTCGTCGTCAAGCGTTCCGTGACAGAGCCCCCCCCCCTGCGAGCGGCTCCAGAAGCGAGGACCTGGTCGACGCCGGGGTCTACCACAGGGTTTTGGAGCAGGTCGATCTGGATGGTCCCGGTGAAACGCAGCAGTTAATGTGGGGTCCAGGATATCCTGAAACCTGATCCAGGAGCGCTCCTCGGGACCGTACCCCTCCCAGTCGATAAGGTACTGTAACACCCCGCCGTGACGTCTGGAGTTCACGACCTCTCGCACCCGGAAAGCCTCTGCGCAGTCCACCTCAATGGGGGGAGTCTGCACTGGGACGGCCTCCTCCCTGCTCCTCTCTCTCCTGAGGGCGACAGCGGGTCTGAAAAGGGACACATGAAATGTGGGTGAGATCTTGTAATGAGCAGGGAGAGCCAAACGAAAAGAAACTGGAGTTATCTAACGAAGAATTTTAAATGGCCCGACGAAACGAGGAGACAGTTTTCTGCTCGGGAGCTTGAGACGGAAATCTTGCGCAGAAAGCCACACCCACTGACCGGGTCGATACCTCGGACCCCCACGCCTCCTCTGATCCGCCTGATGCTGATAACGGCGGATGGCACTCTGCAAGTGAACGTGAGCAGCATCCCAGGTGGCCTCGCTGCGCCGGAGCCATGCATCTACTGCTGGGAGGACGGATGGCTCCCCGGCCCACGGGAAGAGGGGAGGCTGGAAACCTAAAACACATTTAAAAGGAGTTAGACCAGTGGCGGGCTTTAACAGGGAGTTCTGGGCATACTCCGCCCAGGCCAGAAAGCGACTCCAGTCCTGCTGATTCTGGTGGCAGTAGGTTCTCAGAAATCGAATCAAATCCTGGTTTAGACGTTCAACCTGCCCACTGGCCTGAGGATGGTAACCAGAAGTTAAACTGACATTGATATTGAGTTTGGTACACAACTCTCTCCAGACACGGGTTGTAAACTGGGGACCGCGGTCAGTGACAATGTCCTCGGGCAAACCAAAGTGACGGAACACCTAATTGAGAAGGACCCCGGCTGTCTGTAAGGCCGTGGGCAGGCCGGTCAGGGGTATAAAAACGGCAGGACTTAGAGAAACGATCCACCATGGAGAGGATGGTGGTAAACCCCTGTGAGGAAGGCAGATCCGTTACAAAATCCACAGCGATGTGCGACCAGGGACGCTGTAGGTTGTAACAGTCCAGCTGGCTTGTGAAGAGAGGATTTAACAGTGTTACAAACAGAGCATTGATGAACAAATTTTATGACATCAGACTGGACTGAAACCCACCAAAAGCGATTGGTAACTAACTGTATGGTAGCCGCGATACCTGGATGACCCCACTTTGCAGTGAACCCACTGAAGCACACGGTGGCGGAGCCTGGGTGGAACGAAGAGACGGCCGGCGGGACATTCAAGTGGAGTGGGATGATTACTTAGAGACGCGGTGATCTCAGAGATGATGTCCCATTGGACAGGAGCCATGATTAGAGTAGTGGGAATAATGAGTTAAGGTTTAGATTCCTCACAAGGACCGTCAAACTGGCGGGACAGGGCGTCAGCTTTGCCGTTCTGGGAGCCCGGCCTGTAGGTGATCTTAAAATCGAATCTTGAAAAGAACAGAGACCAGCGAGCCTGGTGAGCATTCAAACGCTTAGCTGACTTGATGTACTCAAGATTCCTGTGATCAGTGAGCACTGTGAAAGGCTGACGAGCTCCCTCGAACCAGTGCCTCCACTCCTCAAAGGCGGGCTTCATGGCCAGGAGTTCACGATCACCCACGTCATAATTGCGCTCCGTAGAGTTAAGCCTGCGAGAGTAGAAGGCGCATGGGAACATTTTCGCCGGATTCCTATCCCGCTGAGACAGGACCGCCCCCACTCCTGTGTTCGATGCATCCACTTCAATGATAAACTCCCTCTCAGGATCCGGGTGACGGAGAATAGGAGCAGAAGTGAATCTCTCCTTGAGCTGAGCAAAGGAGGCAGCACAATCCGCCTTCCACTTAAAATATTTACCCCCTCCTCGAAGCAGAGATGTGAGAGAGGCTGCAATTACACTGAAATTGCAGATGAATCTGCGGTAAAAGTTCGCAAAGCCCAAAAAGCACTGCAGCTCCTTAACAGAAGAAGGTTGGGGCCAATTCACCACGGCGCTGACCTTGCTGTCATCCATCAGAACTCCGTCCGCACTGATGATATAGCCCAGAAAGGAGATACGTGTCTGGTGAAACTCGCACTTGGAGAGCTTGGCATAGAGCTGGTTATCGATCAGGCGCCTGAGGACCGCACGAACATCCTGGACATGCTCTTCAAGGGAATCAGAATAAATCAAAATGTCATCAATGTAGACAATAACTCTCTGATGTAACATGTCCCGGAAAATATTATTTACAAATGCTTGAAAAATGGAAGGACTGTTAGAAAGGCCGAACGGCATTACCCGATATTCGTAGTGCCCGGATGTAGTAGAAAACGCCGTTTTCCACTCGTCACCATTCCATATGCGAATCAAGTTGTATCCAGCTTGGTAAAGTAGCGGGCAGTGCGGAGCATCTCCAGGGCTGCTGGGACTAGCGGAAGAGGATAGCGGTATTACACTGTTACCTCATTGAGACCACGATAGTCAATACACGGCCGAAAACCCCCATCCTTCTTCTTAATGAAAAAGAATCCGGCGGAAGCCGGAGATGTAGAGGTGGTAAAATAACCTTTAACCAGCTGTTCGTCAATGTACGCCCTCATGGCCTCGGTTTCAGGTTGTGACAGCGGGTAAACTCTTCCTCGTGGAGGTGCGGCCCCAGGCAAAAGTTCATACCACAGTCGCCAGCACGGTGAGCGGGAAGATGAGAAGCTTCAGTTTCGCTGAAAGCCAGAGCTAGATCGTGGTATTCGGAGGGAATTTTCCGAAAATCCACTCCCTTGAGGACAGCGCTGTGGAATTCAGTACCCTGGACAGCGGCCGTGCAGTTGATCTGACAGAATGCCGACCACCGGGATATTCTCCCGTCAGACCAGGAAATCTGAGGGTTATGTATCTCAAGCCATGCAAGCCCCAAGATAATGGGATGCATGGGCGAGTGAATCATGAAGAATTGGATAGTTTCAGAATGCTGTAGTGCAGAATGCACGGTTGCACCAGACTCACATGGGAGGAGAGCGACACGATGAGTTTTGGCAAAGGCGAGGTCGATAAAATTTCCAGCTGCCCCAGAATAGATCAAAGCTCTTATGTTTATAATGTGTCCATTAAATTTAAAAGAACTATCCACAGAAAATAATTTAGAAGAGTGATTAAAACTCACCGCAGCAGAATTCTTGAGCGCTGGATTAACTGGACAGGGGGCCCTTAGATGTCCCGCCTCTCCGCAGTACATGCAGAGATGGTTGCGGCTCTCCCTGTGGAGAGTCGTGTGTAACCAATCTGCATGGGCTCCGACTCCGCGTTGGGGTAAGCACACTCGAAGAGACTGGATCTAATGGGTGTGCGTCGGGCGCGAATCAAGTTGTCGAGACGAACAGCGAGCTCAATGATCTGATTCAATGATTTACCATCGTAGCGGCACGCAAGCTCTCCCTGGAGGTCCGGGTTGAGTCCCTTGCGATTCAGGAGCTTTAAAGGTTCCTCCTCCCATCCAGTTTAGGCTGCCAGGGTCCGAGACGAGAGTTTGTAGTCCGCTGCGGTACAATTTCCGTGGCGTAACGTGAGCAATAATTTTCCTGGATCCTTTACTGCCGCTGAATGTTCAAACACGTCTCTAAATTGGGTTAAAAACTCATAATAAGAGGGGAAAGAGAGTTGACCTCCATACCAGAGTGCAGTAGCCCACTCCAGAGCCCGGCCGGTGAGTAGAGAACACATGAAGGAAACGCGGCTCTCATCAGTGGAGAAGACTGTGTTTGCTGGTCAACATATAAGCTGCACTGCAACAAAAATCCCTTACAGGTGGAGAGTGAGCCATCAAATTTCTCGGGAAGGGATGACTTAGGATGGTTTGAATTGTTACTCACGGCAGGTGGAACGGGAGCAGATGTAGGTGGACTCTGTGCTTGATTTTCAGCCGCGCTCGGCGGGGATAGGGCTCGAACTGATCTCACTAGCTCCTCCGTGAGATTTGTTAGTTTTACTAACTGTTGCTGATGGGCGGCCAACACACTAGCCTGAGTGGATACCTCGGATGCCAATTGATGGAAATCTGCTGGATCCTGCTTTGGTGAAGTCTTCTGTGACGAAGAGGCTGAGGCGGTAGGAACCATCTGCATAATGTTATTGATACAGGTAAGGCAGCAAAGGAAAGCAGTCATAAAACTAGAAAGCCTGAGGCAAGGGCAGCAGCAAACTCAAAACAGCACACAGGTAAGTGCAATCCAAGAGTAGTACAAAAACAGGCAGAGGTCAGGGGCTGGCAGCTTAGGTTCAAAAACAAGTTCAGAGTCCAGGTCAAAATACAAGAGTAAACACGAGAAAATAAGCAAGAGATAGCGAGTAGGTAAAACAAGACTTTACAAATGAACAATGAACAGAGCAGTCCAGATAAAGGGAAGCTAAGGGTACACAGGTGATACTGATGAAACGATAAGGCGATTAATCAGGAGATAATGAGCAGGGAAGGATAATGGGAAATAAAGTCCTAATACGCAGGAGGGATCTGGTGAAACCAGGAGGAGGCGTCGTCAAGCGTTCCGTGACACCAACACAGTAAAAACGGGTAAATGATCAGTAATATCTGTTACTAATAGTCCACTTTTAGATTTCACATTAGATTTGTTTATGAAAATATTATCAATCATTGAAGCACTATCTTTAGTTATTGGTGTTGGTTTCAATATTAATGGATAAAAACCCAAACTAAACATAGTATTAACAAATTCTAATGTTTTAGCATGCTTATTAGATTTTAATAAATCAATATTGAAATCTCCACAAACAAAAGTAAACTTTTCATTATGCTTTTCAAGCATCTCTGATATTATCTTACTGAACTTATCTATACAGGAACCTGGAGTCCGATAAACACAACTAATTGACATATTTTTAGATCTATTGCCCTCAATTTCAACAGATAAACATTCCGTCAGATTATCAATAGCAAATGTCATGTTAACAATAACTTTACATTTTAAATTAGAACTTACAAATAATGCAACACCACCTCCCCTTTTATTGTACCGATTCTGAACAAACATTTGATTTTTTCTTCACTGAACCAAGTTTCAGAAATCGCTACCACACTAAATTTCTCCTTAAAAGTTTGTAAGTAACTTTTAATTAAAAAAAAATTACTTTACATACTCCTGCTATTGAAGTGAATCAGTGAAAACCCCCCCATCCCCACACTGAAACTTTCATCAGAGTAACACTCACAGTCCTGTTGAATATTATGGCAGAAATGGGTCTCTGGGTCTATATCATTTTCTACATCATAAAGTTTGTGATCTTCCAAATCAAAACACTTAAGGTGTCTGTCACTCATGTCTATACAATCTGTCACCCTTCTTCATCTTTCATCTATATTGATCCAGCTCAGAGACACAATTGATGGTTAAGACTTTAGCCTGCTCCGGTGGACCTTTTATCATTATTTTGCAGTTCCTGGTCCATGTAGCCTGTATTTTTTTCTCTTTCTTCAGAATCCTTGCTTGATGAGCAATCTCTGCATTCTTCTTGGTTAAATGTTCGTTCACAAAGACATCTGTGCCCTTTAGTTTTTTTTACAACTTTTAACAACTCAATTTTATATTTTTTACCCACAAATAGAATGACAATATTTGGTCTCTTATTCTGTATTTGTAGGCTTGCATTATTTTTTTGTGGAATTGTATGACAAGCAGCTATAGTTTTTCTGTCCAATGGAATGTCTTTACTGCTGAAAAACTCAATAACTTGCTGCTCAAGTGAAAATAATTCACCTGGTGGTGCGTCCTCTCCTTCATTGTCCCCTGCTGTTAAAGTGGATGTGGATGTGGATGCACGCACCAGTTGCCTTTCGCTTTGGAGCCAATCGTTTGATGTCTCTGAAGATTGCTGTTGTTTACAACGAGCGAGTCGGTGTTCTTCTGGAAGACTCTCCCAGTGCTGGTGGTATCTACAGTGCAGCGGTGATCGCAAGCTTTTGAGCTCTCAACTGCTGTTTTAACAGCAACAAATTTCTGTTTGTTTGTGTTTGTTGACGGCTGGTCAGAGGGCTTAAAAGTGAGTGCTTCACTGTTTCAGTTCTCTGTTCGCTCCGGCACTGGTGATGGGTCCTAAGGCTATCCCTCCAGTGGGGCGGTCTGTCGCGACACAGGTGCACCTGTGTCCAGCGGCCGCTGCTTTTGGGGGGAACCTCGTCTCCCCCCTAAGGCCTGTGAGTTTTCTTCCAACGGGCAGGACTTACTAAGCCTGTGGGCCAGCCGCCTCCTCTTTGCGTGCCATGACGTTGCTACAGGTCTATCAGGCCAGGGCACTCATGGACATGCACGAGGGTAGACCAGACCATGCGCTCATTGTTTGAGCACCGCACTGCATCCGACCTCGCCCTCCGGGGCATGAGTGTCGTGGCATGCGTGATCGGTCTGGCGATATCCACATAAGTGGTTCAGGAGCGTCATTATTGGCTCAGCCTGGTTGATATGGCGGATGCGGACAAGGTTCTGTTCCCCAATTTCCCAGGTTGGCCTGGTCGGTGACGCGACTGTGAACTGAACCCAACAGTTCTCTACCGCCCAAGCGCAGACGGATGCCATCCAGCACATCCTGCACCGGCGGCCTGCTGTTGCCTTCACCCCGCCGCCAGTGGCAGTTCCTCTGCCTGCTCGTCGCCGATGGCATTCCCCTGTCGCTGCTCTCGCTGGGCCTCTGCAGCAGCCTCCACCTAGGCCTCAGCGTGGAGCCGGCCGCAGTAGGGACGCCCAGCCCTCTCTAGGCGCTGCCAAGCCAGGTGGCAAGCGACAGAGTAAGCATTCCTGAGTGAGCCGCTCAGGGATGGACGAGGGTGCTCTTGGAGTTGGTCACTCCCTTCCCCCGGGCGGAGTCTTTGTTGGTGTGTATGTCTGTTTTACTGCTTGTTCCCAAAAATGAGTGGAGCAAGCGGTACCCACACTTCAAAGAAAGAGCAAATTCCTCTGTTCCTGGGTCCCAAGAGGACAAGTCTGGCGGTGTGTGACCCTGCAAAAGCCTTGCACCCCTCAGCCCCCTCTTGTTCGACAGCATGGCAGCTGGAGGCGGTTCGACCCGGTCATCTGCCTTCTCACGCATCCCTGGCCGTCTCGTGGAGACAGGTAAGTGTCGTGCACCACACTCAGACCCTACTTCCGGCCGCCTTCGGGCCTTCTGAGCCGGGTCCCTGTCCTCCACCTTGCTGCCCCACCTCGGGTACGTCTGTGGTCCCTGGCCCGGTTCGTGGAAGCCAAAAAACGCTTCTCAAACCGGTCCAGATGTCAAACTATTCTATCAGACTCGGCTTGCGATTCCCTTTCGCTACAGGCTTCCACCCAAGCTCAGTGATATTCATCACACCTAGGTGTTGAGCAAATATGCTCCTAAAATTAGTGACTTTTCACACCTAAGTGTTGAGTAGTGCTCCTGTCTTGTGTGCGCCCATCGCAGTCTGCTGGCGATGTAGCCTCTTCCTCCAGCCGATATGAAGGCCGGCTTCTATAAGCCCGTACTTCATTGTACCCTGGAGAGGTGGGTCATGACCATCTTGGTCCGGTGTTAATTGAAACAGGCCTTTTTTGGAAGCCTCCGTTCAATTTGTTACACAGAGATGCATTTCCAAATGCTCCGTCCCCTAGATTGGTCTGCAGCTTTGGACCTGAGAGACATGTACTTCAGATCTCTATACTTCTGCACCATAGGCCATCCTGTGTTTGTCCGTCCGAGGGGTGTGAAGTATCTGTACAAAGTACTACCCTTCAAGTGCTCATAGCCAGTTGGGTTCTCAGGTCAACTGGGAAAGAGTAAACTCGTCCACAGACTGAGGATTTATTTTCTGGTTTGGAGATGGATTCGGCCACCGCATCTCTAAGACTAGAGTGTGGATGGATAGTCCTCTTCAGAGGCTCCTGGGGCATATGGTAGACGCAGCCACTCGGTTTCCTCCATATGAATACCGCTTCAGCACTGACTTCGGCCGAGGGCCAAGGTGGCCGTGGCAGAGCGGCTCTCTCCGTGTGAAAGCACCCTGACCTGCTGCCAAACCCTCAGTCCGTAACTGACCTGTTGTTTCTCCGGACCAACGGTCCTTAGAACGAGTGTCCATCAAATACTGGCTGAGGGGCCACGTACAAAGGGCATGCAGTAACGGAGGTCTGGGCGGCCCTCCGACTGCATTGGCATGCATTGTCTATCGAGATGTCTTATCGATCACAAGCTCAGTATGGCGTACCACAAGGCTCAGTACTAGGATCGCTACTGTTCACTCTGTAGATGCTACCATTAGAAGATATCATTAGGAAACATGGAATTAGCTTTCACTGTTATGCCGATGATACTCAGCTGTATATTTCTTCACGCCCTGACGAAACTTACCAATTCACTAATTCACTAATAATTTCCTACTACTAAATTCAGAAAAAAACAGATTCTTATTATTGGACAAAAAACTTCCACACGTACTAACCTACTAACCTACTGGATACTGTCTAACACTTGATGGCTACTCTGTTAAATCTTCGTCGTCGGTTAGGAACCTGGGTGTGCTCTTTGCTACCAATCTTTCATTTGAAAGTCACGTGTCTAGTATCTGTAAAACCGCATTTTTCCATCTTAAAAATATGTCTAAATGACGCCATATGCTCTCATTGACAAATGCGGAACAATTAGTTAATGTGTTCATGACATCAAGGCTAGATTATTGTAATGCTCTACTGGGTGGTTGCCCTGCGCGCTTAATAAACAAATTACATCTAGTTCAAAACGTAGCAGCTCGAGTTCTGACCAGAACCAGGAAGTATGACCATATTAGCCCGGTTCTGTCAACACTGCATTGGCTCCCTGTTAAATATCGTATAAATGTTAAAATATTGCTGATTACTTACAAAGCTCTAAATGGTTTAGCTCCGCAGTATTTGAGCGAGCTCTTAATGCATTATAGTCCTTCACGTCTATTGCGATCTCAAAATTCCGGCCAGTTAATAATACCTAGAATATCAAAATCGACTGCTGGCGGTAGATCCTTTTCCTATTTAGCAGCAAAACTTTGAAACAATCTTCCTAACATTGTCTGGGAAGCAGACACACTCTGTCAGTTCAAAGCTAGATTAAAAACACATCTCTTTGAACTAGAATTCACATAACACACTATAGACTTCTATAATTCAATGTTAGTCTGCATAGACTGTGTCAGACGGAACTGGGAACACTTCCCTTTGATCCTGATGTACTCGTTACATCATAAGAAGAATGGCATCTACGCTAATTTTAGTGTCTTTGTTTATGCCGAGGTTTTCCTGCAGCCTGCCGGATCCAGGCCGTATCCAGATCTGACGAAGGACCTTCGCCTGGACCCGTTGACAATGCAGAGCTGAAGTGCAAACTAGCCTCTCCCTATGGAGGATCCCTTTACCACTCTACAGATAAAGCGCTGTGGGGAATCCGGTTTGTGTATCTAACCCGAAGTGATAAAATGAAATAAAATTCTGTATCAAATTTATAGGCAAGACAAGTAGTTTGTTTAGGCATGGTTTGTAGGGAATTACAAACCTGCGCACATATGCTACTATACATAACTATAGAATAAATTCGTAATGCACATGTGAACGCAGTCAGCGTTTATCACAGGTTCGTGTTTAAAAGTCTGTTTAGAGAGAACGGCGGCGTCTTGGCAGTCCCTAATTTAATAACAAATGATAATTTCAACGGAAGTGAATCAATCAAAACTAACTTTAGCTGGAAAATAACATTATTCAAGAACCGCTATGAAGCCAAAACAATCTCTGTTACCTTAAATGATATGTTTATCTCTGTAAAGCTGCTTTGAAACAATCTACATTGATAAAAGCGCTATATACAGATGACTTGACTTGACAAAGGCTCAAAGGACCGGGTAGCATCAAAGATAACTCCCAAGATTTTTATTTTACTTTGTAAATCCAAGGCAACACCATCAACTGACAAATCTATAGAAACAGTATTATGCAGTGGATGGGGAGAGCCAGGGAGCATGAATTCAGTTTTAGAGACATTTAGAAGCAGAAAATTGTTAGACATCCCTGACTGAATCTCAGAGATACAGTTGGAAAGATGAGAAACATCCACAAATTGACCCGTCTTGGAATGAATGTAAATCTGTGTGTCATCAGCATAGAAATTATAATAATAGCAGACCAAGAGGGTAGATATAGATGCTAAAGAGCAAAGGACCCAGCACTGAGCCCTGTGGGACACCTCAGATCTAAAATCACACATAAAAACAAATTGACTGCGACCCCTAAAATATGACCTAAACCAGGGGTTTTCAAATTGGGTGAATGTTAGCCTCCCCTTAGAGTAGAGTAGGTAAGGACAGTCGAGCCCCCCCCTTTCCCAAAACCCACACACACCTCTGCAGTAAATACCATATTTTGTGTGTTCCAGGCAATGAGTTTCAATAAAAATGAATAAAATATAAATATTTTTTTATATTGTATTTGAAGGCAAGGCAAGGCAAGTTTATTTATATAGCACATTTCATACACAATGGTAATTCAAAGTGCATTACAAAGAAGAAATTAAAACAAAAGAAATCAGAAAAATTAAAAAAGTTTAGAATAAAAGATAAAATACAGAAATAATCAAATGAAATCAGAATAATTAAAACATTAAATAAAAATACAGTACAAACAGTTGGACGAGCAGTGGCACAGTGCTCATTCAGTAAAAGCACAGGTAAACAGATGTGTTTTGAGTCTGGATTTGTATGTGACTACTGTAGGAGCACATCTGATCTCTTCTGGAAGCTGGTTCCAGCTACGGCTGGCATAATAGCTGAAAGCAGACTCACCATGCTTAGAGTGAACCCTTGGTAATTCTAGCTGATGTGATCCTAGTGATCTGAGTAATCTGTTGGGTTTATATTCAGTGAGCACATCTGCAATCTATTAAGGTCCTAGGCCATTGAATGATTTATTTACCAGTAATAATACTTTAAAATCAATTCTATATATAACTTGCAGCCAGTGTAAAGACCTGAGAACTGGTGTGATGTGTTCATATTTTCTGGTTCTGCTCAGAATCCTGGCAGCAGCGTTCTGTATGAGCTGCAACTGTCTTATGGTCTTTTTAGGAAGGCCAGTGAGGAGTCCATTACAATAATCCACCCTGCTGGTGATGAAAGCATGCACAAGTTTCTCTAAGTCTTGACTGGAAACAAAGCATCTAATTCTTGCAATATTTTTCAGATGATAGTATGCTGATTTAGTTATTGCTTTGACATGACTACTGAAACTAAGGTCTGACTCTAGAGACACACCCAGATTCCTGACTTGATTTTTAGTTGTTTGACCCCTAGACTGAAGGTATGCGTTCACCTTGAGAACTGTATTTGAATTGTATTTGAAGACATTTTATTTCCACAACTTTTTAAAAGTGCATTCATAAACGATTCTTTGCAACAGCAAATCATTTCCAACTTCATGCAGGCCTAATTGAGGCTACTTTTAGAATCACTGAACATCAGTAGGCCTAACCACAAGTCAACAAAACACGCTTAACATGTGTAATGCAATGAGTAGCAATGTTTCACTGATGTTATGGGGTTTGCCTGCCTTCGCTATACGTGACACGATAAGATGCTTCTGTTGCCTTCATGTTAATAGTGCCAAACGACTGTATTATGCTTTTTTGTGACTGCAAATCATCACGCTTCCTCTCAAAAAACTCAACTGGCTTGTTCACTAAATTCGTGTGCTTAGTCTCAATGTGACGCCGAAGTTTGCATGGTCTCAAGCTATCATTTGCTAGCACCTCCTTACAGACCACACACTGCGGCAGAGTTGCAGCCTCGGACCCCGACCAGGTGAAATATAATTTTAAGTACTCAGGATCATATTTCCTAAGTTTTTTGCTCGGTCCTGTCTCCTCCCTTAATGCTGACTTTTGTTGACTTGGGAAAAGGAAACAATGCATTTTAAATCTAATACATGCACGCACAATAACTGATATAAAGGGGTTAAAGTGAATAAAATTCCTTACCCTAAATTTATTTTTTTGGGTTGGGGGGGGGGGGGGGGGGGGGGGGGGGGGGTTGAGAAACTGCACAGACGGACTTATCTTCAATGGAACCATTTATTTTCAAGTATTACGGCTGTATGTTAAAGGAATCTTTTTATGAATGAAGGCCAGTATCACTGATATTAATATAGCTACTGATGTCTCCATGAAAATGATTTTCCCCCAAATCTTAAACATTTATTAGGCTTCAAAAAAATATAACAACTTTTAATTTAAGTTAACTTAAAACAATCCTCACTTAAACCCAATAAATGTCATATTTACATGTACCTTTCCTGTCTAACAGGTATGAAATATACAGAAATCGAATAAGGTTATAAAACAGTCGCATTGCATAAATAATAAATGAAATATAGATTAATACTTATTAAAGCTACAAGCGTTCTTTAGTCAAGAGTAGTGAGTAATTTTTTCTGTTCCCTTTGTTCTTTCGTTAACTTTACTGACAGAGAGAATTAGTGGCTGCTGTCCCTTTAAGATCTGCCGCTGCTGACAGGATCTCACTCGTCTCATTCTCTCACTACTCGTTACTTCCATTTTAGATTTTATTTAACTCATTTAAGACTGTTCTTGTGAGGATATTAAAAAAAAACACATTTTGGCATAAATGTGTGTGTTGTTCGTTCAAGCACGAAAGAGAACTCATACTGGCGCGTGTCTTTCTGTGGGGGCGGGGGGGGGGGTGTCAGGAGGACATTCACTGACAGCGTTCTCTTTTGTCTTGTCGCGCATGAATGTTTTAAATAAAAGCATTTGCGTGAATAAGAGCATGATCCTAACCCTAGCTGAGGGATGACAGAAAGGAATGCAGCGTTAATTGCGTTAAATTTTTTAACACATTAAAGCTGGACAAAAATTAATCGCATGCGTTAACGTTGACAGCACTTGTAATACATTGCTAACAGAAAATGCTGCGGTTTAAAGTGCACTAGTTTTCATGGTAGGCCTACACAGAATGTTTTTTAGTAAGCTACACAGAATGTTCTATTAAATAACTAACGTTAACAGTCTGAAGTTAACTAGCAGTAGTGTAACGTTAGCTCAGTCAACGTAAGGCTAACATCAAAAGGTGTAGACAAAGTATGATTATCCTGACCTGAGCTTTTGCCAATAGCGTCTGGCTGCAGACAAGTGACGTCACTTGCACTCTCTGACTTGAGCGCTTCCTCTGCAAGTGACGTCACTTGCACTCTGAGACACGAGCGCTTCCTCTGCAAGTCACCTGCTCTCCGTTGCCTGTGACGTCACTTGCAATCGACACAAATATTTGCCGAAATGTTTCCAGCAGTTCATTCGCATTGTATTTGACGCTGTTAATGTACTTACATGCTATAACGCCACCGAAATTTCCCCCCAAAAGTTATATTTTGCAGCTTACGTTCAAAATATTGTGTCATATTATTTATTTCTCATTCAAGTAGGCAAATACGGTTTTAATAACAGCAGAGCTAATGGCCATCAATGATACAAAGGCACAATCAGGTTTATTCAATTTAAAAACATACTAACAAAAAAAAAAAACATCAAGATGCAATTTTTTTCTTTTTATTCTAAATGTCAATTTTACAGTTAGACATCGAGCAAAATAGACAAATACAAGGTAGGCTACAATATAAAGAAACCACTTTATACCCCTTCCATATATAAAAAAACACATTGGCACATTATGCACTTTCCTCTATTGCAGTACGACAGTTCACCTTTAATTTCATGACATCAACTACATGTTCCAGAAACATTTGCATGTCATTCATTTCAGTAAAGATAAAGCAAAATGGTTCCAGAGCATTAATTCGGTCTTGTGGAAACTCTCTAACTCGCCTTCTCTAATCTCTCAATGGCTTCTGCAACGTCTTGTTCCTCCACACACAGTACTTTGGGCAACTGAACAGAACCAAGCAGCACAATAGATTGATCCAAACACCACTTGCTGGCTATCTTCAAATCTAGCATCAATCGACTCTGTGAAATAACACAGAAAACAAGGGAGATACAACTGTGATAAACCAAACACATTGACAACAAAAACCAAAACAAAGCAACAACTATTTACAATTATTATGACTTTGTTGCTAGTCACAGACACGACAGAGCAAGTAGCTGGTACTGGCGACACTCCTCCAACTCACAACTAACATTATGAACTTTGCCCCACGTCTTTCTCTGAACATGAAGAGGTATAGTGAAACCATGACCACTTCTTTGAACTGCTGACAGTCCATTTGTGGGATCAACACACACACTGGAAAGATGCGAGTGCACTGTAATGTCTTTCGAATGGTCAGTATGTTTTCTGTTAATATGAATTGTTAAGTTCTTTTTTAGTACAGTGATGGAACACTTTGGGCATTTAATCACATTTTGCCTTTTTGGCAACTGTGAATCGGACGTTGTCAGAGAAGCCACCGCAGGTGTCGCTGTAGATGGCAGTGAGGACAGTGCAGGTGACGTTGAGGACAGAGAAGCCACCGCAGGTGTCGCTGTAGATGGCAGTGAGGACAGTGCAGGTGACGTTGAGGACAGAGAAGCCACCGCAGGTGTCGCTGTAGATGGCAGTGAGGACAGTACAGGTGACGATGTGGACAGAGAAGCCACCGCAGGTGTCGCTGTAGATGGCAGTGAGGACAGTACAGGTGACGATGTGGACAGAGAAGCCACCGCAGGTGTCGCTGTAGATGGCAGTGAGGACAGTGCAGGTGACGATGTGGACAGAGAAGCCACCGCAGGTGTCGCTCTAGATGGCAGTGAGGACAGTACAGGTGACGATGTGGATAGAGAAGCCACCGCAGGTGTCGCTGTAGATGGCAGTGAGGACAGTGCAGGTGACGATGTGGACAGAGAAGCCACCGCAGGTGTCGCTCTAGATGGCAGTGAGGACAGTACAGGTGACGATGTGGATAGAGAAGCCACCGCAGGTGTCGCTGTAGATGGCAGTGAGGACAGTGCAAGTAATGTTGAGGACAAATTAACCTCTGCAGCTGAAGTTTTAGAGGATTGAAGGGGTACATTTGATGAGCATATTTTTAAGTGAGCTTCCATTACATATCTCCTCAGAACAGTTTTGCTGCAATTGGGACAATGGTAATGAGCCGCAACTCTACAGGGCAAATGGCAACAGCATATTCTTCTGCCTGTAGATAAAGCACAGTATGAAAGTCAGGAAAAAACAATGCCAATGCATCAATATAAACCCCATAAAATTACAGTAGTCAACATTTGAAGTAGATCAAAACCTTTCATTAAAGATGTCCTAAAACCACAACAATACCCTCTTTTCTTAGGACAATTTCGATGATTTTTTTCTATGTATGAATGTGCTTGTGCACCAAGAAATTACAGTCCAATAGTTTAATGCACCTACCTTGGAAAACAACTGCTTTATTTAAATGGCATTCCCAGTGTAGTTTTATTTTTTTCAGGGTGGTTGGCTTCAGGGAAGGGCAAAAACTGCAGTGATATAAAGCACAACATGCTGTGCACTGTGGTACCAGGGGGTTTTCAGAAACTAAAATGATTGAATGGTGCATCATGCATCTGTAATGAAACAAATGATAAAATTGATATTAGACGGTGTACAGGCAATTACATTTGAGCTGAACTGAGACGCAGGGTCGAAACATGACCGAATATTGCATGTATTTTACATTACATATTTTATTAAAAATGTTTTCACCGTAAAACAGGACGGGACGACAAACTACAATGTTTTCAACGTGCAAGCCATGTAAAGACAGTTTATATACCACTCTATTAAATCGTTTCCTTTATGTATTTAAGACCGTGAGTGGTTGTTAGGCCTAACGTTAACGTTAATATATTTGTGTATCAGAGATTAAAAGTCGCGTAAATTAAGGTAAAACATATCATATAATGAAAAAGCATATATAGATATATATATATATATATATATATGTGTGTGTGTGTGTGTGTGTATAGTATATATACTTACAGAAACGATTTTTGAACGCCATTGAACGATCTGTCCTTAATCTGACACGAGCATGACACGAGGGATTGTATGAGGCATATGTGTCGATTGCAAGTGACGTCACTTGCAGCGGAAGCGTTCGTGTCTGAGAGTGCAAGTCTGAGAGTGCAAGTCTGCAGCCAGACCCTTCTCGCTTTTGCAGAATCAACCAACTCACATCTCCTTTTTATCTTTTCATCCATGATGACATTAAAGTCACCTGTTGTTGTTTCTAGCGTTTCATCGCTGTCTGTGCCGCAACCACTTTACCTGCTCATTAGAGCGCCCAGTAAGCTATTTTACACAGGCTCGGTCCTGCTCTTCCGTGGCAATGACTGCATGCGGTTAGAAATCATAACAAATGAATTTGAAAGTGGGAGTACACAAACAGGATTTTGAAAAGTGGGGGGGACGTATGGATCTCAATCACAGTGTTACCAGGACCCTCCCTGCTCTGCTTCTGATAGGCTTGTAACGTGTAGGTCTGATAGGCTTGTAACGTGTAGAGCTGCGTTCCTTGATTGGTAGGTGAAATCAATTGACTCGAAAATATTAAACCGCATGCAAGTTCCCAATTTTTTTGTTGTTTTTTTTCTCACGGCGGCACGCCGGAGATCCGGCACGATGCCAAGCCCTGCGCTGTATACAGAGTTAATTTTTCTTCGCGTGTCGCGCCTCCCCTCTGGCTGTCTGGCACCCCCCAGGGGAGGCGTGCCTCACCTATTGAAAACCGCTGACCTAAACCATTCAAAGGCAGTCTTATATACACCAAACACAGTTTCCAACCGGTTAAGTAAAAGTATCAACGGCATGGAAAGCTTAAATGATGTTTTATTAACAAAGTTCGGGAGAAGCACATTCAGATAATTAACACGGGTGGAGAGCACTCAGCAATCATGATTAAAAGGCGTATACTGTATATAGACTCAGCAGTCTCACCTAATTTCTCTGACAGTTTAGCAGCATCCCTCCACCACCCCTTCTCCACTCTTCCAGTCCTAAACCACTTTACATACAGGGGGGAGTACTCTGGGTTCAGGACGAATTCCGAGCTCGGAGCCCTCCCCCCGGACAGCACGCCAAATACGCATTATACTTTATTCCCTTTAATTGTTTGTAAGTGTGAACTCGTGAAATAAGATCTAGTAGAATGAGAATCGAGAGCAAGAATCAGAAGCTAATAAGAAGCCATTGATGACTGCAAGGCTATTTCAGTGCAATGCATTTTCCTAAACACAGATTGAAGGGGCTCGAACAAATTATTAAAGGGACAATTCAGGATTTAGCAGTAAGCTTTGTATCAGTAGAGAGCCTATAGTATTTTCGAATTACCATGCTTTCCTCCCTCATATCCCCCTGAGACGAAAGATTTATGTATTTTTTTGTCTGGAAAAAATTCTCAGATGACGCAAAAATCATCATTTTGCATCATCGGAGGATTTTTTGGCCAGAGGCTAAAAACTACAGCCAGTAGAAGGTACTGTTCCGCATGTTTGCAACCCACCAATAGATCTCACTCACAAATTGTACAAATAGGGTCAGCAATCTTTTATTTGGAAGCTAAGCTAACAGGCTCTTGTTCTGTGGAGAAAGCTGAGTAGTAGGGGTTACCATACATCCTCTTTTTCCCGGACACGTCCGGCCATCGAGATTGTTCAGCTTTTGCTTTCTGCAGTTGCCATTCATTGTTTACAAGCACACCTTTTGTTTCAATTTAACTGAATTCATTCCAATTGGTTAATCTGAATTTAGTGTTTACATGAACGCTAAACAAGTGATCGGTAGCATTGCTAAGAAAATTCCCGCTCCTCTGTGAGAGAAACGAGACCGGTGCGTCTCACAGGTGTCGCTCATCAGTAATCACGCCCCACCGGCCTCGCGTCCTTCTCCCGCGGCCCTCGTCGTCCTGCTCGCCACAGTAAACATGAGGAATGAAGTCTGTAAAACGCAAAAGCCGAATCCTGGACATTTTGGGCGATCACAAAATCCCGGACAGACTCGTCACAGACACTCACTAGTAGCCTAGCCTTGTTGTTTAACTGCGCTTTCTTACCGGTAGGCGTGGCTTGGGAGTGGCCTCCTAGGGCAGCGAAGCCAGTGCATTCTGGGAGTTGTTGTCTTTCATCCCCATAAGCCAAAAATACATTATGGCTTTTCTCAGACTAGAAGGCTCCAAATTCAAAAATATTTTCACATTTCTACTACATAAATGACCCATTTTGAATACAAATTCATCTTTCCAGAGGTAAAGTATCCCTTTAACCATTACATGATTGTGTAAAATACATTTTTAAATAGCATTTATTTTGTATTTTGTTATATTTTTATGCTAGTAAGTGGTGTTAAAAATGATTCTGCACATTAATGAGCCGATGTGGGGTGTGTTGGGCAGCTGTGGTCCCAGTCCGCCCCTGGTTAATAGTTAACAGGACTATAAACCAGAGATGCTCACAAGTCTCTGAGCTAGAGTCCAAGTCAAGTCTGAATTCTCTTGTGGTTATAATAAGTTTGCATCACGTACAGCGACCCATCCAGGCTGCATAGAACACTGCATATCTACATATAAGGAATTCAAAGCATGTAATATGTTATTATGACTCTATCTATTAGCATAAAGTATCAGCTTTGATTTTGGTATATAATCAGTGTAAACAGGCTATTGCAACATGACAAAAACGCCAAGAATGCTTTACTTTTATGTTAATATCTGTATTTTGCCGTGAAAAAATTTGTGCGATCTCTCAGCCGCGTGTGGCTCGTGATTTCCACGCCCCCGCCATCACTTGCAGATCCATGTGGGCCTAATGTGCACTGCCTATGCAACTAATCATAGCTTATAAACTACTGTAAGTCAGCAACACATCCCAGACTCTCAAACCAGTGTAACGTTATAACTAAATGAAACAACAATAATCCTTTAACCTGTTTGCAGACAACGTTAATAATTAACGTAATGAAAGCCAGCGGCACGTAAATTATTACGTTAATCGACCACCACAAGTTTGGCAATTAAACAAACGCTCATTAATATTTCATAAGGAAGACAGTCGGAGTTAACCTCCCGTAATGTTAGGTTGTAGCTAAAGCAAGAGGCAAGCTAACGGTAGATGGTCAATGCTGAGCTAAACATGTTTACTGACCTCAGGGTGTGTTTTCAAATGCCTGATGAAATTAGATGTGGTTGAGCCAGAATCTTTTATCCTGATACCGCATATTTAGCATTGAGCGCTTCTTTTGTTTGGGCCGTCTTGTTTGAAGTTTTTAAACCCAAAGCTTACAATGAATGGCACAGCAGCGGCCGGTGCAGTTGACATGTCTGTTTGTTGTCCTCTTAAGTGTGGTTGCGCGCGCGCAGCCGATACGTAGTGCGTGTTACGTAGGCAGGTTATAGGTAACGGAGGGAGGGGAATAACAGCAAGCTCATCAGACATTTCCTAAAAATAAACATTGTTCACGAGTCCCGCAGCTCGAGTCCGAGTCGAGTCTGAAGTCTTTCGAGGACGAGTCTCAAGTCAAGTCTGAAGTCACTGTGTGTGCGACTTAAGTCGCACTCGAGTCCGAGTCTCAAACTCGAGTCCCCATCTCTGCTATAAACACGCCTATAGTTATTTGGACTATAGACACGCCTATAGTTAATGGGACTATTGTCAAGTTATCAGGGCCTTTCTTTGCCTCAATGTCTGCCCAAACTTGAAAAAAAGGCTTCAGTCAACTCAGAAGTTGCATGGAATACCTCAAACCATCTGGTTCTTTGTCATAGAAGCAATTTATTGAAAATCTCTCATCAATGACTAGATCTTCTTCTAGTACTTGTCTCAATGATAATTCCAGATGGTTAGCTTAATAACCTACACAGAAACAGATATGTGATATGAGTCACTACAAAGTACTACAAAAGTACAAACAATCACAGTTTACACAGCAACTTAAAAGCAAAGTAAATAAAAAGCTTGTAATGCAGTTAGAAAGTTAAATGCTAAACTAATAGCATTAAACACCTGTTGTAGAAATTTTAATAGTCATTTATTCCTAACAGATATCATAAGGGATTGAACCTATTCAATGTGTAAAAGTATGTGTGTACATGCTTGTGCGTGACGTTTCAGGAATATATGGGACAGGACCTCTTGACCTCAGGAATGGTCAAGATTTTGCTAGTTTATTTCAGTATTCTTGCAAGAATAAATACTTCTCTTTTTTATTAATTTGACTCTGAGTGTCTCTTACGCAGTGATGATGTTTAACAGAAGTTTTGCCACAACACACCTTTCAAACATACACAAAAATATGTAGTCATTAAAGAAAAATAAGTCTTTGTCCTACCAGTAGCATCTCAAAGTTGATGAAAACATTGTGGCTTTTCCCAACAGTCTTTCTCCTTTGGTTTTTTTAATCACCAAAAACCACCAACTTCGGTAGGAGAAGCACATTTACTGCAAACAAAGATCTCTCTTCCTCCTAGTAATCACACACACCTGGTTATGTGTGGCATGTGGAGTTTCAATGACCAATCAGCTACCTTGCCTCTCCCAGGTTGCACCATGTGCTCACAACCAATAGGCTGCACTTATTTTGATCTTAATTCTCTTTAACAATGATGAATTTATACTTTTAACCATTTATTTTTTTCCCTTTTTCTCTCAAATTCAACTTAACACCTCCTGGGCACCTCCTTAACTACTTAAGCTCCTGATCAACTGACCCAAGGAGGTCACACACACTTCTTAGCTGAAATGTCTTTGCTGTTCTTCAATGGGAATCAGAACCACCAAACGCCTCACATCCCTATGCAGAATCGTAGCTGGGATCTTGTCACAATGCTTTTTTGTTGGTTTGACATTCTTGGCTGTTTCTGCTTGGTTTGGTTTAACAATCGAGACAGGATAGCTGGGAAATACTCTGACCATTACATCTCTTACGGTTCCTTTCTTGTCTGCATTTATATTCACGACTCTGGCCATCTTGTACTGACCTCTTAGAGCATTCTGGTCAGCCACCCATACCACAACTCCCACGGCAACATTCCGCTCTTTAGTATGCCACTTGTTTCTTTCGAAGAGGTTAGGACCTGCCAGCTGACACCAACTTCTCCAGAATTTGTTGACGTCTTCCTGGATGATTCTTAGCCTTCTGTATGGAAAGCCTTCAAACTAAAAACTTCCTTGATCCCCTTTATTTCCCAGTATGACCCAGTAGAAGAGCGTTTGGACTCACGTATTCCACACAGTCTTCCCGACTTTCCGGACTCCCGTGGCATCAATAGGTCTTTCATTGACCAAATTGCTTGCCGTGTAAAGAAAAGTTTGAAACTCCCCCCATGACATAACTTTATTACAGCCTAGATTCAGTAGGGCCCGCTTAACTAAACGGACAGCCGCTTCTGCTGCACCATTCCGGTGAGGGGAATCTGCTGGGTGAATTTTCCAAGACCAATCCATGCCTTTCTTGGCTGCTTCAATTCTTAACTTTACTCTGTCTTGTCGCTCAAGGAATCAAGGATCTTCAAGAACAGGCTTGGCCCCGATGAAATTTGATCCTGAGTCTGACCAGTTTCCTTGGATGTCCCCTTGAAGCTGTAAATCTTTAGTATGCCAGCAGAAATCCTTCTGTTGATTGATCACTGACAATATCAGTATGGATAGCCCTTGATGCCATACAACAGTAGACAACTCCCCAAACTTTGAGTCCTACCCTCTTCTATACCTCATCTTTTACCAGATAAGGTCCAAACAAATCCAGGGTTGTGAACTCAAATGGTGCAGCTGGTTCTGACCGCTCTGGTGGAAGGTCTCCCATAATCTGTTGGCATTGCTTCGACCTTGCCTTCTTGCAGGTCACACAGCAGTCTACGGATTTCTTAGCTAGTCTGCGGCCATTTATAATCCAAGCTTTTCTTCTCATTCTCAACAAAGTTCCAGCCACTCCTTCATGGTTTACTTGATGATCTTCCTGAGCCAGAAGTGTAGATACATGTGCATTATATGGTAAGATTGGAACTGCAGTCTTGTCCTCATTGAAGATGTGAATTCTTCCTCCACAAACAAACAGTCCAGAATTTTCATCCTTGTACACTGCCAACCTACTGAGGGTAGTATCAGGAAAAATCACATTCTCTTGGGCTGCTAGAAAGCTATCTTCAAGAGCATCCTCCTGTTCTCTTACTGTCAAGATAGCTTCATTGACTCTTTCCTCCAAAGACTTTACCTCCCACTTTGATGAACCCAAGGTCTTAGTTCTTATCTTCAGCCACTTCTTCACAGCTCGACGCACTCAAGCAGTAACTCTGATCAGTCTGGACAATTTGCTGAATGTTTCAACATCAAGTAACTTGCTACTATGCCATCAGATATCCTTCCTGTTGGAGCAATCTTAGCCTTTTCCTTCTGACTTGCAGAAGTGCCTGAATCTGCAATGAGGTCATTTTCTCCTTCCTCATGAACGGCCTCTTTAATTTTCTCCAGGAGGACGAAGCCTTGCTTTTTCTTAGCCAGACTTCTGGTTAGTCCTGCAGAGAATGCTTTCCTCTGAAGTCTGTTAATAGCTTCTCTTGCAGCAGTTGCAATCTCAGCAGCTGACTTAATTGGTCAATACTCCACCGGCCACTTCAAGAACACAGGCCCTCTCTGCCACGCAGAATCTTGTTTTAGGCTTTCTGGACTACCTCCCCTTGTGATAATATCCGCAATGTTTAAGTCACCTGGGATCCACCACCAATCCTTAACTTGCGTTGATCTCTGGATCTCTCCAATCCTATTGGCAAAGAAGGACTGGTAGCCATAGCTAGCCCGTTGAATAGGTCCCAACACTGTTTGGCTGTCCACCAAATGGAACCATTGGTCAATTTCCACTTGGCAGTGTTTCTCAATATATTTTTTAAGTCTTGCTGCATAAACTGCACCACACATTTTAGCCTTGACTGCATCCCCTTTTTGATCCAAATGAGTCAATTTGTCCTTGGACTCAATTAGCCTCACTTCAATACCCTGGTCTGTTTCCCACATGAAATATGTTACAGCTCCATAGGTCTTATCGCTTCCATCAGAGAACGTTATTCCCAACGGTTTACCTTTCCAGCCTCCAGGTGTTATGCCTCTGGGAAACGTTACCTTGCTTAGCTGAACATACTCCTCAAACACTTCAATGGCTTCTTCTCTGAGGTTTTCTGACAGTGGTTTATCCCTTGTATCTTTGGTCAACTTTCCACGTCCTGCCTCCTGAAATGCCTTTCGTACAAGGATGGCCCCTTTTTGTTTAGCCGGTGTGACCAGGCCAATCGGATCATACGGTCCTGCCACCTGACTCAGTAGCATTCTTCTGGTCAGAGGATTAGGAGTCTTAGTCCTGACCTCCTCTTTGAGGAGGTTTTGTCCTATCCTCATTTTCTTCTTTCGCTTGGAAAAGTTAATTGATGTCATGATGTAAAGTGTATCCTCTTCTGCCAGATACCCAACTCCAAGGGCCTTGTTGTCTTTATCCCTCAGCTGGTTTGGAAGTTTTAGAATTCTGTCTTCTTCTGTTGACTCTACTGACTCACCATTTCTGACCGAATCCAGTGCTTCAAGAAAAACCCTCCAGCTCTTAGGATCTCCTCAATACCTTTGGTTATTTTGTCCAGCTTTTTGTCCAGCGATCATTGTGGGAAGTTTGAATATCATCTACACAACTATCCTCTTGGATGGCTTTGCGCTCTTCATGTAGATGAGAAAACTTAGTCAGTTTTGCAGTTTCACGCATGGCCAACTGTGCAATGCACCCTGCTGGTCGATCACCGATGTTAACTCCGGTGATTGCATATTCTCCTATTTTTTCTCTCTGATCATCTCTCCACAGAAACCTATGTAGATGCATTTCTTTTTCCTCCAGCCATACAGAGTTATACATCTTCCTGATATCTCCAAGGACAGCATACACTCCTCTCCTAAACCTCAGAAGTACAGCTGTGATCGGATTAAGAAAATCTGGGATTCAGAAGAAGATCATTCATACTCACTCCTCTAAATTTCTGACTGCTGTTCCATACCAAGCGGACTGGAGTCGTAACTGGGTGAGGATTTGGTGCAATCAGATGACTCACATACCATACTGGTCCTTTCTAGGAATTAATTGTATCTTCAGTGAGCTTGATTGCTGCCCCGCGTTCCACCATTTCATGAATTTGAGCTGTATAAGCAACTCTCCACTCTGGCTCCCTCTTGAGCTGCTTTTCTTTTCTCAAAAATGGTGCCTCTACTCCACTTCTATTATTGGGAAGGGAAGCTGGATTTTCAGTCCAGGGATATTTTGCATGCCAATGAGGAGACTTGCTGTGAGCATCATTATCTAGATAGGTAAGACACCCTTTTATAATTTCAAGTTCTCTCTCCTCTGCCAATGTCATCTCCTTACCACCTGGCTGACAGTTCCCACAGCGACAAGCTCCACACATCGGTTCACAAGCTGCCCCTATGCTGTCCCACTTCCACCATTCCAAGAACTCACGGTTGCTAACAGCTACAATGTTTGTCTCCGCTCTGGTTTCTTGAGGAAGTTGGACTGACTTAGACATCACTTGCATTTCAATTCCTCCCACTTCCTCTTCATATTTTGCTGCGGCTGTTCTCATGGAGCGAGCAAAATGTGTTTTGGACTCATATGCAGATAGGTTAATCTCTTCAAATAAGTCTGGATGAGCTCCACCTACTATTTTTCCCAAAGGACTGTCCCATAAGACAAGATCCCCCACAACCTTCACTCTTTGTGGGGCTAATCTCCCTTCGCGATGGCTAATAAGAAGTTAAATCTCTTAGGTCTTACCAACTCTTCAAGCTTGACTTCCGGAAAGAATCTCTGCAATTGCTTAGGTTTTATGACCTTGTGCACTTTAGCTATTTCATCCAAGCCATAACAAAGAAGCTCATGTGCTCTTTCTTTGTCCTCATCAGTTTTTATTCTGATTCGAAGGTGAAAAAAACATCCACGTTTGGTAGGGCTGATCAATGGTATTGATGCTTGGTTAATTAATTTGAATATCCCCAACTGAGCAAGCCAAAGGCAACAGTGGCAAGGAACCGAAAAACTCCATCAAGTGACCTACTGGTGTCCTAAAACTCCATCAGGTGACTTAATGGAGAGAAAAAAAAACCTTGGGAGAACCCAGGCTCAGTCGGGGGCAAGTTCTCCTCTGGCGTTTATGAACTAGAGGCCGGATTTACAGTAACTGTAATTTGATACAGAATTTTGTTTTATTTTATCACTTCGGGGTGGGTACGCGAACCGGAATCACAACGTTTTATCTGTAGAGTGGGAAAGGGATCCTCCATAGGGAGAGGCTAGTTGGCACTTCAGCACTGCGTTGTCATCGGGTCCAGGCAAAGCTCCTAGTCAGATCTGGATACGGCCTGGATCCGGTAGGCTGCGGGAAAACCTCGGGATAAACAAAGACACTAAAATTAGCGTAGATGCCATTCTTCTTATGATGTAACGAGTACATCAGGATACCCCTTGTGTCGCAGGGATCACTGGTGATCCTGAATTTTACATTGTTTACATTGATCGCGTGTTTACAATATCATTTTGTAAAGTAATAAGGTCAACCAATACATTGTTTGAAAGATACGACACTGTATATTCGTCTCGTTATAAGCATTATATAATGAAGATAACTTTGCAACCCATTTTTGTTATTCTGTATCAACATAAACAATGTGATACAACTATGAAGAGGGGGGGGGGGGGTACCTTTTTTGTGTTGTGGAAATGTAATGCTTGGCAGAATAATGATGACATCGATCTTTTTACCATGGGAAGAGTCCAGTATATGATGTCCATGGTAATAATTTGTCCAAAAATATGCAAACTGGCAAAAAATATCCATAAAACTTCTACTGTTTACATCCTGAAATGTGCTAATCACGAGGGCGTTGTCCTGTTTATTGGACGAACTATCCACATCTAGCGTATTATTCAATGAAACATAACATATCAGTGTATTTAGTAGAGTGTCTGGAAATGAATGAGATCGCCCCAGAAGATGTCCGATGGAAACTGGCCATTTAATTTTAGAAAGAATTGAAGCATGTCAGGCGCTTTTGGTGACGTATGATCATGCATAATGCAAATATGTGTGGTAAAAAAATAAACCAATTGCAATGGGGAACGTTTGTGTTGTCATCCAATGTGAAGCCAATGCCATAACGAATATGCCCATGTGCGGATTTGCATAATCTCGCGTTTATAACAGTGTTCCTTTGTTTGCGCAACCATTTGCTTCCTGGAAATTTACGCACACGTACTTGTCGTGACGCACTGAGGTTGTCCTGCCACACCTGCTCCCTGGCGGCCGCTCGCGCTGTTTGCATTCGCCTGCTTTGTTTGCATTCGCCTGCTGCAATGGGTTCACGTCAGGGACAGAAGTTCTTTTCTCCTGCTGCTGCATTGGAAGAAATTCTGCGAAGCAGTGATGAAGAAAACATGGATTTGTCAGAAGAGAGTGCTGTATCCAGCATCGACTCTGAAGAAGAGGATTTGTTTTTGGATGGTCTCGATCCAGTTTTAGATCGGTAAGTGTCTAAACATTTTAGTGAGTTTGTTATATTGTTTTTTTGTTGTTTTTTTCTGCACTAGTGCGGCTTATAAGTACAAGTGTCACTTTAGGGTCCTGTTTGGAGCCTTTTCCAAAAATGCAAATAAATGCATTTTTATAAACATTTAGGATGTAAACAATACACCAGAGAAAGTACACAAGTTGTGCTTTGTCGTACTGTAATAAGAAAATATATTAAAATGATCAAACAAACTTGTTATAGCTCATGGTAAAAGTTGGTTACCAAGTGTCCCTTTGGAGTCTCCAAGTGGCCTTTTTAGGTCAAGTCAAGTCAAGTCAAGTGTATTTATATAGCGCTTTTCACAATATAAATTGCATCAAAGCAGCTTCACAATATCAATCAAATAACATAATGTTTGTTTCTTAGTGAAAAAACATCCACGTTTGGTAGGGCTGATCAATGGTATTAATGCTTGGTTAATTATTTTGAATATCCCCAACTGAGCAAGCCAAAGGCAACAGTGGCAAGGAACCGAAAAACTCCATCAAGTGACCCACTGGTGTCCTAAAACTCCATCAGGTGACCTAATGGAGAGAAAAAAAAACTTTGGGAGAATCCCGGGCTCAGTCGGGGGCCAGTTCTCCTCTGGCGTTTATGAACTAGAGGCCGGACTATAGTAACTGTAATTTGATACAGAATTTTGTTTTATTTTATCACTTCGGGGTGGGTACGCGAACCGGAATCACAACGTTTTATCTGTAGAGTGGGAAAGGGATCCTCCATAGGGAGAGGCTAGTTGGCACTTCAGCACTGCGTTGTCATCGGGTCCAGACAAAGCTCCTAGTCAGATCTGGATACGGCCTGGATCCGGTAGGCTGCGGGAAAACCTCGGGATAAACAAAGACACTAAAATTAGCGTAGATGCCATTCTTCTTATGATGATGTAACGAGTACATCAGGATTTAAGGGAAGTGTTCCCAGTTCCAGCTGACCTAATCTATGCAGCCTAACATTGATTTATAGAAGTCTATAATATATTATGTGTATGCTAGGTCAAAGAGATGTGTTTTTAGTCTAGCTTTGAACTGACAGAGTGTGTCTGCTTCCCGGACAATGGTAGGAAGACTGTTCCAAAGTTTTGGTGCTAAATAGGAAAAGGATCTACCGCCAGCAGTCGATTTTGATATTCTAGGTATTAATAACTGGCCGGAATTTTGAGATCGCAATAGACGTGAAGGACTATAATGCGTTAAGAGCTCACTCAAGCACTGCGGAGCTAAACCATTTAGTGCTTTGTAAGTAATCATCAATATTTTAAAATTTATACGATGTTTAATAGGCAGCCAATGCAGTGTTGATAGAACCGGGCTAATATGGTCACACTTCCTGGTTCTGGAGAACTCGAGCTGCTGCGTTTTGAACTAGCTGTAGTTTGATTATTAAGCGTGCAGGGCAACCATCCAGTAGAGCATTGCAATGATCTAGCCTTGAGGTCATGAACACATGAACTACTTGTTCCGCATTTGTCAATGAGAGCATATGGCGTAATTTAGATATATTTTTAAAATGGAAAAATGCGGTTTTACAGATACTAGACACATGACTTTCAAATGAAAGATTGCTATAAAAGAACACACACACAGGTTCCTAACCGACTACGAAGACTTAACAGAGCAGCCATGAAGTGTTAGACAGTATTCTAGGTTATTACGTGTGGAGTTTTTTTGTCCAATAATTAGAATCTCTGTTTTCTCAGAATTTAGTAGTAGGAAATTACTAGTCATCCAATTTTTTGCATTCCATTAATTTTGTGAATTGGTAAGTTTTGTTAGGTTTTGAAGAAATATACAGCTGAGTATCATCGGCATAACAGTGAAAGATAATTCCATGTTTCCTAATGATATCTCCTATTGGTAGCATGTACAGAGTGAACAGCAGCGGTCCTAGTACTGATCCTTGTGGTACGCCATGCTGAACTTGTGATCGATAAGACATCTCTTCATTTACTGCTACAAACTGATAACGGTCAGATAAGAATGATTTAAACCATGCTAGTGCAATTCCACTAATGCCAACATAGTTTTCTAGTCTATTTAAAAGAATGTTGTGGTCAATGGTGTCAAATGCAGCACTAAGATCGAGTAACACTAATAGAGAGATACAACCACGATCGGATGATAAGAGCAAATCATTTGTAATTCTAATGAGAGCTGTCTCAGTACTATTGCTGTACTCATCTTAGAAAAACTGCACATAATCGGCCTATGTTGTCCTTTTCTGTTGCTGAAAGATTGATTAATTCCTTTGTTTTTTCACAAATTGATTATTGTAATGCTCTCCTTGCTGAAGTATCCAAATCTCCAAACCTTATGCATTCCGTTCATTTTGTGAATTTATAAGTTTCGTCTGGGCATGAAGTTTCGATTAGTCTACGAATCTGTCGCCTTGCCAATAAACTCTTGCATTCGGGTTGCCTTGCATCTCAGCATGTTCAGACGCCTCTCAACATCATTACAGTCTGCACTGAGGAGGCTTACACAAACCTGTTCAAGACAACACTGATAAACTTGTAATAGTTGAACAACAAAATAATGAATGTAAAATCATTTTGTCTGGAATGTAGCCTTCTTTTAAAGCCCTTTTAAAAAGAAAATTGCTCATTTATTTCCAGGCCTACAAAGTGTGCTTAATAACTGTGAAATAACTGTGAAGATAATGTTTATGTAAAGTCATAAAGTTCCCTAGTATTTATTGCCTCGAGGTGTTAAAGAGTGTTGAGTTATTTACCTTCTATGGCCGTGTGTGATGGCTTTCCTCTGACGGTCACGCTCAGCTGGCCCCATTATCCTGTTTTCGTCCCGCTGGGTTTTTGCGGCTCTTTCAGCTCGTGCTGATGACATCATCTGAGCTGTCAGTCTCGCCGGCTCGTCCCTCATGGCTTCAAAGTGACACACGGCGTTTCACACACACATCAAAATCTGTCCGATAACCTTGTCTGCTGCTTTGCAGGAACAGATTATAGAATCCAACTTTATTTGAATTGTATTCAGTTAATTTTACTTCATCTGAATACCGTGAGGTACCGAGTGGAGTTCCTCAGGGATCAATTGTAGGACCGCTAGTTTTTAATCTACATATGTTACCTCTCGGTCGTATCATCAGGAGGCATGGTACTTTTTCACAGTTATGCTGATGATACACCGGTATATTTAGCCATGTCTCCTGATGACACTGGATGTTACAACAGTTCTTACATCTGAACCAAGACAAAACAGAAGTTTTGATTATTAGATCAAAAGTGCAGAGAGAGATATTTGCCCCTAAACTAAATATCCCAGGATTAAAGCCAAGCCAAGAGGCAAAAAATGTAGGCGTTTTCTTTTACTCTGATTTTAATTTTAAAGCTCATTTACGTAATTTTACCAAAATAACATTTTATTATCTAAAGGACTTTGCTAAAATAAGACCATTTCTTTCTCTGAGCAATACAGAAAAAATAATGCATGCATTAATAACTAACAGGCTTGACTATTGCAATGCCCTCGTTTCTGGTCTACCAAAGACTACAATTAATAAACTACAATTAATACAAAACTCTGCTCGAGTATTGACGAAGACCAAGAAAGAGAGAGCATGTTACACCTACACTAAAGTCATCACACTGGTTACCTGTTAGGTTTCCTGTTGATTTTAAAAACCTTTTATTAGTTTATAAGGCATTGCATGGATTTGCTTCAGCTATCTTTCAAAAATGCTTACAGTATCTGAACCGGTAAGGACTCTCAGATCCTCGGATTCTTTTCTTGTACTAGTATCGCGTGGTAGAACTGAAAGACTCGGTGCAATAACACCAGAGGGAGCAGGACTGCTTTTAGTTTCAGTTATTGTATGCCTTAATTAATCCTTATAAACTTTATTCTTATTCTTGTATTTTACTGGGTCTACTATCTATTGTTTCTTTTTTGACCTGTAAAGCACTTTGAACTGCATTGGTTTGTTTGGAAAAGTGCTATATAAATAACATTTGCTTGCTTACTTTTACATTTCTACAACTACTAACTTGTTGAAATATAATAATTTTGAATGCATTGTTGCCTGATGTCAAGTCAAAATAAATCAAATAGAGACATTTTTCTTCTCTCATATACATACAAAATATCTAAAATATTATATACAGATTGTGCAAATTTCAGTTATTAAAAATGATGATTAACTCTTTTTACGCAAGCGCTTTTTAAAAAAAAAGCTGGCAGACAGCTCCAGCATTTTTTTTTATCATATTCACAAAACTTTCATGACCTCCTGAATATTTTGTTGTATGAATATCTGAAGTCAATATAAAAAGAAGGAACACACCCTCGGCTTTTAACGCCTTAAGTGAACCATATATTTCCATAATTTTCATACAATTTATGAAGTAGGCATCCTATTCAGAAGTAATAAGGGAAGTTTGGCAGATTTTTATATGAATTCAACAACCTGTAATAAACACATAAAAATAATACATATGTGCGTTATACCTCGCCGCCACATAACAAATGGATAATTTTATTTTATTTATATTTTTCTTTATATTTAAAACATTTTCAGACCTTTTTGAAAAAAAAAATTGTGGATGTTATCTTTTGAACTCTTGGCATGAAAAAAAACTGAGGTATCTAGCAATCTTTCGTGATTTTTTCATGTTCATCACTATTTCAAAATAAAGTGTGGAGGATCAGTGTGTGGAGACGAGTGTGTGGAGACGAGTGTGTGGAGGATCAGTGTGTGGAGGATAATAATAATAATAATTCATTACATTTATATAACGCTTTTCTCGGCACTCAAAGCACTCTACATAGAAGGGGGAATCTCCTCAACCACCACCAATGTGCAGCATCCACCTGGATGATGCGACGGCACTATCAGTATTACTCCGTCATACAGTTTAGATGTTTCCACATGAACTTGCATTAAGTCCAAGACACTGATGCGTACAGAACTTCCACAGACTCCTCTTTACCAAGCCATCAAACCATCAGCATTTACTTTGATCTTCACAACCGTAAAACTGAATCCCTTGCGATGTTCAAAAAATGTCTGAAAACCCTTTTCTGTGAGCGCTAGACTGTATCCGGCTGATGTTAATTCTTACAAAGAATCTTTTTATGATTCGACTATTTCTTATTTCCCTCTTTGTTCTAGCCTATACTCTTCTAGATAGACTGCTAGATAGAATCAATGTGAACATGTTTTTATGCTAAATGAGACAACAGTTACAGTGAAGAAAAATGTTAGACACTATATGGGCCAGATTTACTAAACAGGGCAAAATGGCGTGAGAGCATAATCCCATTAATGTGCAACTGAGACGCAGCCGGATCATTTCCACAATGACCAACTCAAACTAGTGTCACCGGGTGAACAAACCCGGAACAAAAAAATGCCAGCTCGTTTCTAGGGGGAAGAGATGCCGGTGTAACACCGGGCCGGCTGCAAGTATGCATGTCATGGCCGCCGACCATGATGAGCCCCAGCTGAAGCTAATGAGTACATGCCCGGGAAAAAGGAGTATAAAGAGAAGGGCTAGAAGCACAGAAAGAGGTGGGACAGGATTCGAGGGAGGGGGAGCTTCCGGTGGAGTGCGAAGTGGCGGTTTGTTTGTATCTCCAAGAGATATTTTCTTTGCTTTTTTCTTTTGTTGTTTGTTTTGGTTTGTTTTGTTTATTTTTATTTGGCGGTTTGGCATAATCTGATTTGTGACTGGGTCTGGATAGTATAATGGAGGAAGATGATGAGAGTGGGGATTGGTTAAAAGGTCAAGAAGATTGGAAAAATCAAGGTTATGTAAACGGTAGAGGGAGAGGAGGAAATTATACTAGGTCTAATGGGGCTGAGGGAATGGGGAAAGGACCATCGAAGAGGAGTATTGAAGATGTATCTGATGAAGTAGGTAGAGATGTGAGAAGGAAGGTAAGTCAGGAAGATGATTTGAAAGTAATCGTTAAATTTAAAGAGGGGCATGATATAAACGAAATTGGTTTGTTTACATTGGCGAGTGGATTGAAAAAGGTAGTAGGAGACATGAAATGCCAGAAATGGCAAAAGTGTTACGAGATGGCAGATTACTAATTAAATGCAGGAACATTGAGCAAAGAGAGAAGGCTGAGAGATTACAGTCGGTGTGTAAGAAAGAAGTGAGTGAAGTACGAAGCTTTGTAGGTATAAGAACAAAGGGAGTGATCACAGGTATACCGATTGGGGAAAAATTAGACGATCTTAAAAAGAACATTAAGGGAGGAACTGTAGTGGACATAAAAAGACTTAAAGCAAACCGGTAATGGAGAGAAAGTAGATAGCACTACAGTACTTTTGGAGTTTAAGGAGCAAGTGTTGCCAGATAAAGTGATGGTGGGCTATTTGAGTTTCAGGGTGCGGGAGTACATCCCTCCACCAACTCGATGCTATAAATGCCAAAGGTATGGTCATATAGCAAATGTATGCAAAGGGAAATTAAGATGTGGGAAGTGCGGAGGAGAGCATGAATATGGGAAATGTGGAGAGGGGGTTGAGAGGAGATGTTGTAACTGTGGTGGGGATCATACGGCTGCGTATGGGGGATGTCCTGTAAGCAAAAGGGCAGTGGTGGTACAACAGATACGGACAACAACAAAAATTACATATGCTGAGGCGGTAAAGGTAGTCAATATGGAAAGGAAAGAGACACAGGAGATAAATGCAACACAAGGTGGTGCTGAATGCAGAAGGCCAAAGGAGGATGTGTTAAGCTCAGAGAAATTGATACTGTTCATTGCGTACGTGGTTAATTGTTCTGATCAAGCTAAAACGAGAACAGAGAAAATAAAAATAATTGTTAAAGCTGCTGCAAAGTTCTTGAATGTGGATAATTTATCGTGGGAAAAAATACAAGCTGATCTTATGCAGGGTGAAACAAATGATCCATCATTAACACCTCTAAGAACTTATTGATTTTACAGTGGAATGCAAGAAGTCTTATAGCAAATGGGCAGGAGTTAAAAGGTTTTATTAATAATTTAGAGGTTAAGCCAGATGTAATTTGCATTCAGGAGACATGGCTTAAACAGTCATTAGATTTTGTTATAAAGGGCTACATAAGTATAAGAAGGGATAGAGTGGAGGGAAGTGGTGGAGGGTGTGCAACATTTGTTAAAAGAGGGATGCAGTTTAGAGAGGTTAAGAAGGGTGTGGATTTAGAATATATTGTAATAGAAATATGGACAGATAGTGGTAGTATGGGTATCATTAATTTTTACAATCCATGCAGACAACTAAAAGATGAGAATCTGGATGAAATGTGGGATAACTTAAATGGTAAAGGTATTTGGTGTGGTGATTTTAATGCACATAGTACTCTTTGGGGGGATAGGGATGATTCTAATGGAAAAGTTATTGAGGAATATTTGGGTGAGAAGGGGCTAGTATGCTTGAATGATGGATCAGGTACGAGAATAGATATAGCTAGGGGATATGAATCTGCAATAGATCTGACTTTGGTTACAAAGACAGTAGCTGATAAATGTAGCTGGGAAGTATTGAGGGAAAGTAATATAGGCAGTGACCATTTTTTAATTACAATTAAGGTAGGAGTGGAGGTGATAAGAGAGAGTGTAATGAGGGAAGGTAGGTGGATGTTAGAAAGAGCTGATTGGGATACATTTAGAGAGTTGAGTGAATACAGATTGGTGGGTGTAAATAAGGATCAAAGTGAGAATTTATGTAGGGAAATCAGCAGCAGCGTAATAGAAGCAGCAGAAGTAGCTGTACCTAAAACAAAGAATAAAAATGTCATCAAAATTGTTCCTTGGTGGACTAAGGATTGCAGTGAGAGTATAAAGCATAGAAATAGAGCCTTTAGAATTTTGAAAAGATCACACAACTTTCAGAAAATGATTGAATACAAAAGATTGCAAGCAATAGTGAGACAGACAATAAGGAAGGCAAAAAAAATATACTGGGAAAAGTTTTGTGAATCTATTGGTAGAACTACACCAATACAACAAGTGTGGGGTATGATAAAGAAAATGAGGGGTAATGGGAGAGAATATGAATATCCAATAATGTTAGATGATAGTAGGATTATTACTAATAGCAGGGACAAGGCTGAAGTTATAGCAAAGACATTAGTAAAGGTACATAGCGAAGCAAATTTAGATCAGATAGAAAGGGAAGGAAGAGAAGCTACTAAACTAAGATATAGTGCTGAGTTGGGTAATGATAATGAGGAAGGTGGTGTGATGGAGGTTCTATTTACAATGAAGGAACTGAATTGTGCTTTGAAGAAGGTGGGGAAATCTACACCAGGGAATGACAAGGTTTGCTATGCAATGATAGAAAATCTAACTGATAAAGGTAAGGAAGTAATATTGGCTCTTTTTAATAAAATATGGGTAGAAGGGGTAATCCCTTGCACTTGGAAGGAGTCAATTATTATTCCTATTAGGAAACCTGGGAAAGACGCTAAATTGCCTAGTAGTTATAGGCCTATTGCACTGACATCTCAGTTGGGTAAGACCATGGAACGAATGGTAAATGATAGATTAGCATTCTATTTAGAAACTAAAAATGCATTAAGGAATTACCAGAGTGGTTTTAGGAAAGGTAGGGGGACTATGGACCCAACTGTGTTACTTGAAGATGACATCAGAAAAGCTCAGGTAAACAAAGAAACAGTTTTAGCTATATTTTTTGATATAGAGAAAGCATACGACATGATGTGGAAGGAGGGGCTTCTTATCAAATTATATCAGTTGGGAGTAAAGGGGAGAGTGTTAGTGTGGGTAAAATCCTTTTTATCTGGGAGGAAAATTAGAGTTAAAGTAAATGGGGTTTTGAGTGAAGTGTATGAGGTAGACAATGGTACTCCTCAAGGGAGTATTATTAGCCCATTATTTTTTTCAGTAATGATAAATGAGATATTTATAAATGTAGAAAGGTCTATTGGTGTAGCTTTATTTGCAGATGATGGAGCAATGTGGAAAAGGGGAAGAAATATCAATCATATTGTAAATAAGATACAACAAGCAGTGGATACAGTACACACATGGACAATTGAATGGGGATTTAGGATATCTGTGGAAAAAACTAAGGTCATTTTCTTCACAAGGAAGAAAATAAGTCAGGAGTTACAGATTCAAATATCAGGTAAGGAATTGGAAAGAGTAGAGAGCTTTAAATATCTAGGTATATGGTTTGACAAAAGATTAACATGGGCAGTTCATATTCAGAAGATGGTAGAAAAGTGTAAAAAGGTATTGAATGTAATGAGGTGTTTGCATGGGGTGGAATGGGGTGCAACTAGGAGTGCTATGCATACAATATATACTGGACTGATTAGATCAGTTTTTGATTATGGGTGTGTTGTATATGGGTCTGCTGCTAAGACAGCTTTAAATAAACTAGACAGAGTGCAGAGTCGAGGTTTAAGATTATGTTGTGGAGCCATGAAGACAACTCCAGTGGCAGCCATCCAAGTAGAGATGGGGGAGTTGCCTTTAGATCTCAGAAGAGACCAGCTTAGCCTGGTGTTTTGGGCAAACCTTAAAGGTCATAGGGAAGACCATTTGAGTCAATCTACATTGGTAGAGTGTCAAGAGAGACAGAAAGGTAGAAAAAGTAGTTTTGGGTGGACTATTGGACAGAAAATAAATGAGATGGAAATAGCCTTGTTGGATATAAGTCCCACAGTAGTATTTTCAAGAGTTCCTTTATGGACTCTTGAAGATCTTTCAGTTGATCTCAGTCTTTTGGAGGAAACTAAGAATGGGGATATAGATAGTAATATGGTGCAGGGGTATTTAGTTGAAAGATATGGGGATAGGATTATAATGTACACAGATGGGTCCAAAAGGGATGGGAGAGTGGGGGTGGCTTTTGTTATTCCAAAAATTAAAAGTAGCAACACAAAAAAGAATTAATGATAATTTAGCAGTCTATACAGCAGAACTAATTGCTATTTTAATGGCACTCTCTTGGGCTGCGAGTAACAGGCCAAGAAGTTTAGTAATTGCTTCAGACTCAGCGTCAGCTCTGATGAGTATTCAGAACATAAATTCACAATCTAGACAAGACATTGTTGTAGAAATTGTCCAAATGGCTAGTACATTAATTAAAACTGGAGTCAATGTTGGACTTGTATGGGTTCCTGCCCACAAAGGAGTAATAGGGAATGAGTTGGCGGATAAGTATGCAAAAAAGGCAACAGAAATGGAGTATAAGTTTAAGCATTAAGTATAGTAAAGAAGAGGTGAAATCAATCATTAAAAGAAAGATAAAGGAGAAGTGGCAAGTGTTGTGGGATAATGGTCAGACTGGTAGGAGACTATATAATATCCAAAAAAGAGTGGGGGTGAGTAGAAGTACTTGCAGAAATACACAGGAGGAGAACATCATTTCAAGAATGAGACTTGGGCATACAGGCTTAAACAGTACATTATTTTTAATGGAAAAACATGCTGATGGGAGGTGTAGTGTATGTAACACACAGGATACCATAGAACATGCTATTGAAGAATGTACTAGATATAGTAATGAGAGACAACAGTTAATCCAGCAGCTAGAAGATGAAGAGATACCTTTGAAAGTAAGGGATATTTTGCTAAGGAATTCGGGAGATTTTTGTTTTGGGTTTTTATTTTCCTTTTTTAGAAGAACAGGTTTAATAAAGATAATTTAAGTGTAGGGAAATAATTTATCCAGACCTACACTCCATTTCAGAAGGTGGCGGTAATGCAACCAGACGTTATTTGCCAACCGCCATAAAAACAAGAAGAAGAAGAAGAAGAAGACAGAAAGAGGTGGTGGCATGGGGCAAGTGGCAGGTGAAGTAAAATGTTCTGACAGTGGGAAAATGGGAATGTTCTGACAGTGGGAAAATGGGAATGTTCTGACAGTGGGAAAATGGGAATGTTCTGACAGTGGGAAAATGGAAATGTTCTGACAGTGGGAAAATGGGAATGTTCTGACAGTGGGAAAATGGGTATGTTCTGACAGTGGGAAGAAATGTTCTGACAGTGGGAAGAAATGTTCTGACAGTGGGAAGAAATGTTCTGACAGTGGGAAGAAATGTTCTGACAGTGGGGAAGATGGGAATGTTTTGTCAGTGGTAAAATGGGAATGTTCTGACAGTGGAGAGAGAAATGTTCTGACAGTGGGAGGCTTTACATGAGTGCTCGAGCAGATTGTGGCAGCGGCAGTGGGCGTCGGCGAGTGCGGGAAGCGAGGTTGAAGGCCGGATCGGTGTGTCATGTTGGATCCCCGAGGCACGCTCATTAAGTGAGTTTGTTCAAGAAAACAAGAAACAGCAACGTAACAAAGTAAGTGAAAAAGAAACCTTAGAGATTGCTAAACCCATGTTCACTTTCTGAGTCCATTATTCCTTGGATTATCCATCCTGTGAAGAGAGACGAGTTGATTAATTGCTGTGGACATAGAGTGAGTTTGCAGTGTCTGAAAGGGTGAAATTAACATGTGTGGAGATTTACAAGAGTGATCAATGCACAAGTGTGGTGAGTCAAACAACTGCGTTCTCTTTGATTCTCTGACGGATGAAATTGTCCCATGACTTTGAAGATTCTTCCAAACTAATCTGTTCTCTCAGCTGTGTCCAGATTTGTGAGATTGTGTGTATGGTGCAGAGGAGGAAAGCTCAACACACCTTTATTATTACAGTTCACGAGTGCTGTTTCCCGCACCAAGGAAGGCCAGCCTCACTATTCCTTCCCAAAGGCGCCGCCTCTACCACGCCCAGAACGAGAGTGAAGGCCGGAAAGGTAGCCCGTCTCTGTTTCTTTACTACCGTCTGTCCCATTGGCAAATTGTCTGTTTTGCAGAGAAGCCACTGTCCGTCCCACAAGCTTATGCAACGAGTCTAATGACGAGAGAAGCCACTGTCCGTCCCACGAGCCTATGCAACGAGTCTAATGACGAGAGAAGCCACTGTCCGTCCCACGAGCCTATGCAACAAGTCAAATGACGAGAGAAGCCACTGTCCGTCCCACGAGCCTATGCAACGAGTCTAACGAGGAGAGAAGCCACTGTCCGTCCCACGAGCTTATGCAACGAGTCTAACGACGAGAGAAGCCACTGTCCGTCCCACGAGCCTATGCAACGAGTCTAACGACGAGAAGAGCCACTGTCTGTTCCGCGGGCCTGCCCAGAGAGATATATACGTACCTGAAGAACGGAGAAGGACCTACCAGCATTCCCCTTCCCTTTGCTGAAGCCACGGTCACGAACGTCTCTGCCCCTGTTCTTATCCTTTTTAAATGTAATAAAAAAAACTTCCCTTTTAAACCCATTCTGGTTGTTCGCCTCTTGGTGTCCTCCGGTGTCTGCTCCTCTGGAGTGTTAACTCACCCCTGGCCTTAACAACTCGGTGGTCACACTAGCGTCTGGTTTAAGACGTGCTATTTTGGGTGGCAAATGATGGCGCAATTACCAATAAATTGACGAGTGCAAACTTTAGTAAATCACTGTGCATTATCTCCTCCCATAAACACTACGTCTGAAAGGGAAACTGCATATGACATAAGATCAGGAAATATCCCTGTCCTCGCGTTTTCAGCGCTCATGTTTCACTGCGTGTTTTTAGTGAATCCTGACAGTAGTTTTTCTGCGCTAAAAGAGGGTTAGCATTGGCGCAAGCTGTCAGTAAATCTGGCCCTAGGTCTTTTTTAACATCTGAGAGGGGAAATAAAGAAATATGCACTCATTTAATAATTTAGAGTTCTCATAGTACACACCTTCTGATTGTTTTGAAATTTGATTACCTTTGCAGAAATTGAGACTCATCATTCAAATCATGCAAAAACTGTATATTCTCAACTCTAGTGTCACAGCTATAGCGGTTTTCATGACAAGAACTAAGAGGAGGATATTAAAAAACCACTGAATATGAGACATTCTTTGCTCAGCCTTGAAGGAAATGTAGCTTTTAAACATTCTACGAGAGTATATATACTTCAGCTGGCGATCTGACCTCAGTATTTACTATAACCTTACATTCAGCCTAATGCTTCTGAACAGTCTGTTTTCATGTATTGCTTTATTGTGCAATATTAAACACAGACATGGCTTGAACCAGAATGTCCAATTACAACTATTTACAATTATTGCCACTCCATTAATCTCTGAAATAGGCCAAAAGTGATCAATAGTGCTGGGAAAAACAATTATAAAAGTGCAGCCATGAACTTATATAAGATATGTGATGTCTTCTTTCATTTGAACAGCAGCTGATGGTCAGAGGCCAACAGGAACCATAAATTAAAGCTAATGAGATATGAATTGATTGCTGAAGTGGAGAAAGCTCTGGCGCCTTCATTCACCACTCTCAGATATTAACAATAATCGCCCGCCAGTAATTTTCCCCAATTTGAGATGGTCTCTTTTCTCTCCCGTCACTTTCATGACAGTTAAATACATCTATCTGTTTTTTCACCACTAAGTATATTATTATTTCATTTAGGAGTCGTTTGTACATCATACATCATGTAATTTTACTCAATTCCCAATTAGAAGAATGGCATTATGTAGTTTTCTCCACTGGAACACTTAGAGAAGTGTGCTGAGGGAAATGATACATAGACTATAATCTTATTCAGCTCAAAGAGACTTGAAGATGTTGGAAAGGTTTTTAAAAAATAATTAATTATTGATCATTAGGTTTTTAAAAAGGTAATTTAAAAAAGAGTTCTACCAGAAAGATTCGTAGAATAATGCCATTACCAGTATACATTTATTAACAACTCAGCAAGCACAATATGATATAAAGTTCTTTGGTGTAGGCCCCGTCCGTAGCCCGCATTCCGAGGGTCTGGAATCTGCATTTCCTGCCTGGAGACGAAGGCAGGGGCGCAGCGACCCCCCGGAGTTATGGGACGGGACCATCCTGGTGGTGGTGGTGGGGAGGATGGAGGAGAATGGAAGCGTCAGCATCTGCGAACTCAAACATGTGTAAGTTTCGATCTTTTACACTACGAGTATTTAGAGCACGATTGGAAAAAGAGAAGTAATCAGTGACGTAATGATTGAGTCTTCCCCACAACATTCTGCATTTTTACATTTTCAAACAACATCACTTAGTATGATTTATAAGCTGTTTTCCTCATGGGGACCAAAAAATGTCCCCACACGAACAAGGATTTTGGATATTGCCATCCTTGTGGGGACATTTTGTCCCCATAACGTAGGGTTTACTAGGCCACACACACACACACACACACACAGGCTGATATGGCTACAGGCTGAAAATTACAACAACTCCCCCCAAGCCAGAACTTGTCTGGAAAGGTTTGCAGTAGGGAGAATGAGGACGCATGTTAGACTGTACTATTTTGCCTGTGATTGGCTCCCGTCTAGGAGCAATGCCTTTGATTGGCTTTGGGCGGGTAGGTAACTTGTTCTTTTTGGGTTGGATTCTTCTAAGTTTACGCAAAACTTCTGTTGTTTTATTTTCTGGTTTTTAGGACTGTGAAGTTTACGATCTGAAGCAAACCAGCGAACAGAGTCGAAGCCCGATAATTTTGATCCAGTATCGCAACCCCTCCAGCGGCAAATTGTTATGGTATGTTCTTTTAGATGCTATTTGTTGCTCGGTTTGAGACGGGTAGGTTAAGCGTGGGAATTGAATTGGAGTTCTATAATAGAATTTTGAAATGTGTTTCTAGTCATTAGGTGCATGACGGGTAGTTTTAGTGTGAGAGTGGGGTCGAATCAATCTTCTGATTTTTGGTAGGTTTGCATCGGGTGGGGCTTGCATGGGGATTGAGGTTCTAGCAGATGGGTCTGTGATGGGTAGGGTTAGTGGAGTAGGGACCGTGTTAGTGTATTTTTTGTCTATAAAAACTCCTACTACCTCAAGTGATGTTTCTAAGGGTAATGTTTTAAGACACATCTTCAGTAGCGTACCTCAGCATCAAGAGGTGTTTCGGCTCTTTAAACACTATACACCCTTCTCTGAGCCGGCCCGTCTGGGTGATCAGTCCTAGGCGTGTGTCTCGAGACCAATTGCTAAAATTGGGTTCTGGTATGAGGACTTTGGAGTGTGGTTTTTGTGGTGTCCTGACCCTATTTGCTAGTCGTTGTTTTCTTTAATGGGTTGGTTGTATTGGGTGGAAGTTGGCACTGGATGGGGTGGATATAAGTCATTCTGGGGACAATGGATGGGGCAGGGAGTTACAGAATGGTTGGAGTTTGAGTTGGAAAACCCTACTCAAGCCAGTCCGGGGAATGGACTCAAGGAGTCAAGTAGGAAAGTTTATTCGAGTTGAGCCACCTGAAAAACCCAGCAATGAAGACAAGTGAAAAGTAGCTGGGAAGAAAAATGTCAGTGTGTAGGGGTGTATCATTGCGTGAGTGGTGCTAATCACCATAGAAAACTGGGCTCCAATTAAGGCCAAAAGCCCCAGGCCACCATCCCCAGGTGTTACCCTAGGAAGGCTGGATACTTACCACTCCCCCAAGTGACCCTTTGTTATCAATGTTAGGTTGCCCAGGCCACCCGAGAAGAGTCTGCGACTAAAAGGTCTCGTCTTGGGGCTTACTCCGGAACCATCGAAGGAGATCCCGTGGCACCCAAAAGGGACCAGGGGACCAGAGGATAGCTCTGGCCCGTCTGCCTACCACAGGAAACAATGAGGGGCATACCAAGCTTCTACCAGCCCTTCCCCCTAAGGTGCAAGCTAGAACCAAACGACATCGTCCTTACCAACCGTTGGTAGCCTGAACCGTAAGGAAAAGGCGAGTTTTGGAAGTGCAGTTATGTAGACGGTGAGTATTAAAGGTCATTACCCCTAATGCACCTGTGTGTTAATTGTTTCCCCCTTGATAGAAAAGGTGTTCCGTTTAGTAAGGCTTCTGAGGTTTTTCATCATGAATTTCATCGCATAGTTCGATGACAAAAAAGTCGATACGTGAATCTTGACGACAAAAGTCGATATGCGACCCTCGATGATGAAAGTTGATAGCAAAAATCGACTCGTAAAATTCGATAAGTGAACGACGAAGACGAAAGTCGATTCGAGAAAGCCGAAACCGAAAGTCGTTCTGCGAACGTCGACGAAGAAAGTCGATTCGCGAACGTCGCCGACAAAGCCTATATACAAATGTTGACGACGAAAGTCGACTTTGCGACGGTCGATTTCTGCAAAAGTCGATTTTTGCGAAAGTGGATGTTAATGACGAGTTGATACATGTGTATCTAACTGACTAGAGTCGATTCATGAGTCAATATTGAATCATTGATTCATCAAAGGTATGTTAGAGTTGATAATGGTCAGAATTAAGGGCTCTGTCCTTGAACATAGGGTGGGAAAAGGTGGTTAAGGTGGGTGATAGGGGTGGGATTGAGGTACGGGCTAAAAGGAGAAAGGGTTGGTTTAGATAGGGTAGGATTGAGCTTAGGGCTGTAGTCCTGATGGTATCTGATGTTGTTGATGGCTTGCTTTGACAGTCTCTTGTCATAGTTTATGAAAGGGATGCTGATTACTGCATCTGGAAAGGTTTGGTGGGTTGCTCCCACGAGGCGTTCTATGCCTTTTCTTAGGATGGTGGGGTTTCCTTGATCGCTATCGTTCAGGCCGAAGGAAAGAAGTATATCTTGCACATCTGGGGACAACGGTGTCTTGTATTTGATAATGTTGTAAGCCGTTACCAGTTTAGCACCCGGGTAACTGTCTACCTCTAGATTTTCATTATTGACGGTGGGGAGGCGACTGAGGTTGGAGTCTCCTACAAACAAGATGGTTCTGCTTGGAGTTAGGGACCAGTTTTGGTATTTGTTTTCATGGTGTTCATATCTGGTGTGTAGGCTGATGGCCTGAGGAGGAGCCTCTGACTGGAGGTTCATCCGAAGTTCACCCTGTTTAGAGGAGCTGTTCAGACCTGTCATCAAAGGATCAGAGGTCTTGGGCCTTGAATCTTGATTGTCACCAGAGAGAGCAGGTGGGCGTTGGGCCCGCTGGGGGATTTGTAAATAGGGATGGTGGGGGATCTTTGAGAATGCTGTGGTGTATAAGGTGAGGAGGTTTTGTTTACTTTGTAGTTGGGGATGGGTAATGGATTGCTAGGTGTTTTTTTTCTGCTTGTTCCGACTGGGGGTCCGGAGGGGACTGTGCTTGTTCGGTCTGTTGCAGTGCGATTTGTTCTGGTGTTGGGTTTTCTTGTTGGTTGGTTTGAGGGGTGTTTTCTATGTTTAGTTTTTGTTTGATAATGGTAGCGATTTCTTGAGTTCAATAGTATTTTCTTGGATTGTGTTAATACGTTTGGGGGACCATTTGATCACAATACCCCAAGCTTAATCCCAACGGACTAGAGAAGAGGAAAGGATTTCGGGTCGAGTTGTCGCCAGTGTATCCTGGTAGTGTTGGTCATGGATTCCAACACCTACATGTAGCCAGTTTCTAGCATTGCCATCAATTAGGAGTTCTGTAGTGGGATTTGGTACTGCTGGTCTAATATCAACAGAGATTCTGTTTGCCATGGTGGCCATCCGTTGTGGCTTCCGATTTCATTTTTAGCTGTCGGGCATGATGGAAGGCTCTCAGAAAGCGATCCATGCTTCTAATAAGTGCTCTGAAGTCCTGATCTGCTGACATGTTGTTGAAGGGTAGGGATGCCTAAAGGAAATATAGAAAACCTTCGAGCCAGCAGCCATATCACCCTGTAGCCCAAGACTGGTTGCCCACTGAAGCTAAGCAGGGCTGAGCCTGGTTAGTGCCTGGATGGGAGACCTCTTGAGAAAACCAGGTTGCTGCTGGAAGAGGTGTTACGAGCAGGTCACCCTGTGGTCTGTGTGGGTCCTAATGCCCCAGTGTACTGACGGGGACACTATACTGTCAAAGAGCACCGTCCTTCGGATGAGACATTAAACCGAGGTCCTGACTCTCTGTGGTCATTAAAAATGGCCAAATTTGACCCTTGGCCTCTGTCCATCATGGCCTCCTAATCATCCTCATATACTGATTGGCTTCATCACTGTCTCCTCTCCACCAGTAACCTGGTGTGTGGTGGGCGTTCTGGCGCAATATGGCTGCCCTTGCATCATCCAGGTGGATGCTGCACACAGGGGCGTCAGTTTGTGTTGAAAAGTGGTGGGGACAAAAGATCAGATGAAAAAACATTACAGCAGGATGGGAAAAATATTGAATAACGGTGCATCAAAAATGGGCATAGCGTAGGCCAGTCAACAACACGAAAATACTCAGCATGTCGTATATCATATCCTGAGCATATCCTCAATGTCGACTGCACATGTAACAGTCCCTGCAACACCAGCTTAACCGAACAGTGCCAAAGCACCATACTGTAGAAAACAGCAGCGTGTTAAGTCAATGATTACAATGAAATTCATTAAATATGTAAAATTAAACACATCATAAGCATACAACGCAACATATCTGCATCAAAATAACACCAGATAAAATTAAAACAATGTGGGATTTACAACCCACATAGAATGCAGTGCAGTTAGAGAACCAAATCCACAAAATGGAAATCCTCTTGAAGTGCCGTGAAATACTGTCATTATGTAGGCTATGCCACAAAAAAATCCACACTAAAATCCAAACTATTTTAAAACTATAAGATGGCACGCAGGCCCTCTCTCGCCAATTTTTTTATTGATCTGTAAATTACTTAATCGGCTACAATTAACTAATCAATCACAGTGCAAATATGCTATATAAAAACTCCCTGTTCTGTTGATCAACATCTTCTCTTAAAGTTCAAAAATCTGCCGCGATCTGTCACGACACATTAAAGAGCCACAAAACGGTATTTATTGTTTAAATTTCTTTTAAAAAATGACCAAATTTGAAAGGTGAGACTTTGTTTAATACGTTTAATATCAAAAGTAACCGAAAAGTAACCTGGTCTGTCCTGTCTGTCAGCGTGTTGTCAGTCTCCTCTCTGCTCCACGATGTATTTTTCACTGCGTTAATGGTGTGTGTGTGAGAGCGGCGTAGCTTGTCGACATAACAACAGTAACTAAGGGGGGCGGGTCTTTGCGAACGGTCAATTGTAGAAAAATGCAGTAGCTAGCTAAACATTTTACCTGCAGTAGCCTAATTTACAGCAACCCAAACTGCACAATGTCCAAGAGGAAGAAGGGAGGAGACATTAGAAACTACTTTAGCAAACAGCGCTGTACTGTAAGTGATGATCTTATTATGGAGGCCTACTGTAAAATCCAGCAATAAGAAAGATGCACTTATCTTAATATGTTTGCAAAACTACCTATTCTAGCTGGCTAGCTAGTTAATCAGTCTATCTAATCAATGTTACATTACGATTTAAAGGGGTCATGACATGTTTTTTTTGTTTAGTTTTATTATGTTCCCTTAGGTGTAATTATAGTATTACTATAGTTTTTGGTACAAAAAAAAACTAAAAAATGTAGTGATTTATGACCTTTTCCCACCTTGTTTCTCCCCCTCTGATTCAAACAGTCTGTTTTGGAGGTGTTTCCCCCGTTAAGAGTTCAGTGTTAACGCCCATTGTTATTATTGTCTAACGTCAGTGCTGCTTATGCATACATTTTTAACGTTAATCATTTTGTATCACATGTAGGCTACTACACAATGCTCCGCCACGTGAAACTTCGGTCTTCCGATCTTTTACCATCGTGTCAATTCTCAATTGATTTTGATTCATATGCGGGAGGGAGAGAGAGAGAGGGAGAGCAAGACAGTTTGAAGGCGCGTGCGCGGCCGGGGCTCTCTCTCTCTCTCTCTCTCGCTCTGCTCGTTCTTTCGGTAACATGCGGCCTGTCACACTCATCTACATCACTCACCGAACAAATAAGGCTTTGGCGGGCCGCATATGCTGCAAATAAACTGCATCAACTGCTTTCCCTGATGTCTGGATCGTTCGGCAGCATTCAAACATGTTTGTCCACAGCCAGGAACAGCACATTTTCGTGGCATCGCAGTCATCTTGTAAACATACCCACTCGCTGGCACGCTGCCCATCAACGCATGGAGGCGGTCATGTGCAAACGACTGGTACGTCACTTCGTACTAGGACGTCACTTCGTACCATGGATCCAGAACGAGCTGTATTTAGAGCTTGATTAAATAAATGCTTTGTTTATAATGGGGAGGACGTCTTAAGCTATGAAACTTGCAGGAAGTTTGAATAGTACATAGATCTCGTATATACCAAAAGATCAAGGCAAATTCGGTTTCTCATGGCATGAACCCTTTTACAGTAGGCCTGCTGATTACCTCTACTATCTAATGAACAATAACAGTTTTCCTACACTTGTTGTAGACTGTTGCTTAGCTGTAATTGATAGTGTAGCCTACTGCAAGGATTAGGTCTTGGGTTAACATTTTTTCATAATTTTGCTTTAGAATCAGCAGCAGCCAGTTGCAACTCCAGGAGCTGATGGAGAGCTGGAGAAAAAGCCAGAGAGTTTAGAGGTGAGATTAACATACTTTAGAAAAAGTTATGTATATTAATATTTTATTTTATCAATTTAAAAAGTGGATATAACTCTTTAAAAGTATTTGACAATTTAAAAAAAAAAAAAGATGTTGCAGACATTGTAGACTGTTGCTTAGCTTATGGTGTCTTATTTGGTTGTGGGTTAATATGTCATAATCTCACACCAGCCTCAGCAGCAGACATTTTCCACTGTAAGTGCTGATGGAGAGCAGGAGAAAGAGTCAGAGAGTTTAGAGGTGAGATTTAAATAGGCTACTTCAGAAAAAGTTATTTCAACTGTGTTATAACATGTTTACAAAGTGCATCTTACACATTAAAAGTACAAGACATTCATATTTATTGTACAGTTACATTTATTTCAATAGGATCTGCAGCAGGCAGTGGTTGTTGCTAGGGCTGATGTCAGGGAGAAAGGGCCAAATCCGAACAATGAGGAAGAGGAATCCGAGCATGAAGGCACTGTAGATGAAGAACAAGTAGAATCTGAGGCAGAGCAAAATTACACTTTGACTGAGCCACATCACCCTCATTCCAAGTTTATTGAGATGCAGAAGTTGGCCAACAAGACGCTTCGATTTCAGAAGAGCTGGTTCAATGATTTCCCTTGGTTACACTACTATCCTAGACTGAAAGGAGTTTTGTGCTTTTATTGCACCAAGGCCTTTTCAAAGCAAACATCTTCACTAGCCAAAAATACAGAGCCAACGTTTATTTTGACAGGCTTTAGGAACTGGAAGTAGGCTGTGGAGGGTTTTGAGCGACACTCAAGCAGCAAAACACTCAATATTGCAGTGACTTTGCACATACGTATATGAGCCAAAATCAATTAATGCCCAACTATCCAGTGTTTTGGCAACTGCACAAGAGGAGGCCAGGTCAAATTTACTAAAAATATTAAGCTCTGTTAAGTACTTGGCCCAATAAGGCTTAGCTTTAAGAGGGCATGGAAATGAAGAGGGGAACTTCCACTACCTTCTCCTTCTTAAGGCAGAGGATGATCCTGCCCTTGGACACTGGTTAAAACGGAACCACAGCTACACCAGCCCTATCGTTCAAAACGAAATGCTAAGTTTAATGAGCAATACCATCATTTGCAACATTGCAGGGGAAATCCTGGCTTTACCAGTGGTCCAATATTCAGTAATAATTGATGGAACACAGGAAGTAAGTGGCACAGAGCAGGAGTCCATCTGTCTCCCCTACGTTGATTCCGACTTGGAACCACGAGAGGAATTCATTGGCCTCTATGAAACTTCTTCCACCACAGGTGAGCAAATTTCTAAGATTGTCTCTGATGTGCTACTCCGTCTGAACCTACCCCTTTCAGGACTGCGTGGCCAGACCTATGATGGAGCAGCCAATATGTCAGGACATCTGTCGGGAGTACAGGCTCACATCAGAAAAGAACAGCCACTTGCTATTTATGTTCACTGTGTGCCTCACTGCATCAACCTGGTCACGCAAGCAGCTTGCTCAACCACACCGATTGTGAGGGATGCATTGCAGTGGACCCATGAGTTGGGGTGCTTGTTTGAAGAATCAGGCAAATTTAAGACCATTTTCAAGTCTGTTGCAAAGTCCACAAGTGGTTCCTACATCACACTCAAACCTTTGTGCCCAACACGACGGACAGTGCGCACCCAGCAATTGACACCATCCTTGGTCAATATGAAGCAGTCTTGGCTGCATTGGAAGAGATGGCTTCGTCCAACACATCCAACACAGCTTCTAGAGCTAATGGCCTTCATGAGCGGTTCCAAAAGGGCACCACAGTCCTTGGCCTGTTTCTGGCAAAAGAGGTGATGATGGGGTTAGAGGGCCTGAACACTTCACTGCAGGGGAGAGGGAAAACAGTTGGAGGCATGTTAAGTGCAGTTGACTGTGTGAAAAAAACACTTTCAGAGCCAACGAACAGAAGAAGCATTTATCACAGTCTACACCAGTGCAACTGATCAGGTTACATCTTTGGACATCGAACCAATAAAGATGCCACATTTACGAAAGCCACAGAAGAGACATCCTGGCCCAGCTGAGCCCTACGTTCCATCCACAGATCAGGAGTACTACCGTGTACAGTTCTTCCAAGTCCTTGACAATGTAACAACACAGCTGACAAAGCGGTTTGAACAGCAAGGGCTACAGCACCTGGTCAAGCTGGAGAAAGTTCTACTCTCTGGTCAAGTTGATGACGTGGTTGACCTGTATCCAGAGCTGCAGTTCCAGTCCCTAAAGGTGCAACTGGCCATGTTCACTGCCAATTACACCTACACAACCTGCTCAGAAGTGACAGAAATCATGAGGAACATGGTTCGCGAGGTCCGTGGTCTCTTCAGTCAAGTTGAGGCACTTCTGCGTTTGTTGCTCGTTGTTCCTACCTCATCTGCTGAAGCAGAGAGAAGCTTCAATGCCTTGAGACGCCTGAAGACCTGGCTGCGCTCTTCAATGTCACAAACCCGACTCAACAGTGTGGCTGTTTGTCATGTTCACAAAGAGAGAATGTATAACTTGGACAAGAAGAAACTGTGTCAAGAATTTGTTCAAGCTACTGATCGGCGCATGCATGTTTTTGGGTCATTTTAAAATCAGTAATAGTTTATATTGTTTAAGTTACTTTTTTTTTGGACAATGTACATTGTTTCTTTCTGTATCTAAACTGCATTGCATGTTTTATTTTGTGCAAATAAACCTTTAACATTTCTTGGTTAGCATTTGGTTAAAATGTTCTGAAAAAATCAAGCATTCAAAAAGTGGTGGGGACAAAATCAGCCATTTTAAAAAGTGGTGGGCACATGTCCCCAGCGTCCCCAGTGTAAATGACACCTATGGCTGCACATTGGTGGTGGTTGAGGAGATTCCCCCCTTCCATGTAAAGCGCTTCAAGTACCCAGAAAAGCACTATATAAATGTAATGAATTAATATTATTATTATTAAGATATAAGAATTTTTAATTTATTTTTATTTTAAACTATGTTGAATATTACAATAATTAGTTTATGTATGATCCTTCAAATAAAATCCTTAGTAAAATAGGTTTTGATCCAATGGCTCAGGCAGGGTAAGGTTTTGGAAAATTCCAACGACTTCCTCCCAAGCCGGCATTCGTCTGGAAAGGTTAGTGTTAGGGTCTTTTATTACAGCATTAGATCAGGGTTAGGGTATTTTATTACATCATTAGGTTAGGGTCTTTTATAACAGCATTAGATCAGGGTTAGGGTCTTTTATTACAGCATTCTCCTCAATCACACTTCTGCATGTCTCAGCTGTGCACCTGCTTGTGTGTCAGTGACACCTAGTGTTCAGAAATATATTCCAATGCAGGTGTTCCAGACAAACATCAGTGTACGAAAATGCCAAGACATAATCTTTTTTTTCTTTTACTATATAATATTATATCGGATGAAAACTGCTCAGTGAAGTTTGATATTTTCTTGTTTTTGTAAACTATAGGAAAAGCCTGTTAAAGGGCAAGGAAATCTGAGTCCCAGCAGCAGTTTCCCTATACAGTAACTCGTGATACACACTGTTCTACTTTGATCTGATTTTATCTATTTGATTTGTGGAATGTGTTGTAAAGAATGAATGTACTTCACACTTCAATTAAACAGAAATCCAGAATAAAATCAATTGTATTTAAAAGCACAAGCTCAATATTTAATTTGTCTTGTAATAGGTTTGCATTTATATGGGCTGAAATTTAGCATGGTTGAATATTTAAGCTGTGAATATTTAAATTTAAAACATTCCAAACACATTTTCATTAGTAAAATTTCAATAATCCATATTCATCTTTCATATTTCACTTCCAAAATATTCAAACTGATTAAAAATACAACCTATAATATTCAACAGGCGGTTTTCGGTGCATTTTATTTCGCTTTGCAAATTCACTTCCACAAATTCAGTGGTTCAGATTCGACAGTAAATTCAACGTTGACATCTAGGAACTGTAGGAAAAGCAGTAGATTACCGAGCATAATCTCCATCTGATGTTAGTCGACCTCACCAGCAGGGGGTGCAAGCGCGTGTTGTTGACGAAGACCAGAGCAACAGTTAGATCAAGCCATTCATGCATAAAAACTCATTTACAACAATTGAGCATGCATTAAGTTTTTTGTGATGATTATCTGGGTCAGAATATATGCGGAAAAGATGATAAAGGCACAAAAGCTGTTTTTATATTTATTTCATTAACTTCATTGTTACTTTCCCTGTGTAGCCTTACATGTTATCAACTTTTTCTACCATAAATGGGATAATAATCGGTTTCCCTAAATATCTCATCATAAGGATTCCCCTTCCATCAGGACAAAACGCTTAACGTTGCTTAATGGACTAATACAGTGATATAAAAGATCAAACTCGCACCTTGTTGGGGAAGTATGCCTGCCTACACACGTTAATATTCCTACATACATGATTAATCTGGGAAGGGTCATAGCACTTTCATGTGGTTGTCCTATATTGTTAGTTTAACTGTAACGTAAGTCGCTTTGGATAACAGCGTCTGCTAAATGACTAAATGTAAAATTGGCTTGACGTTCGCACATTTAGGGACCGTCTCTAAAGTAACATTAGTAGGGTTAGGTTATTCCTATAGGCCTAAACGTTTCTAACTTCAATTTATTTGAATAAATTGCACATTATGCCTGAAATCACCTACATGAACACTTTACAGTTGGTTTTATGACTGCAAGTCATTCTCTTCAAATGCTATTGAAGTTAGAAACGTGTATACCAATGTCGTATGTAACTTTAGAGACGGTCCCTAAATGTGCGAATGTCCAGTGTCAAGCCAATTTATTCCAGTATCACTGAGAAACACTCAGCTTTAATATTCATATTGAAGTAAATAAATAAATGTTCATATTCTGAGTCCTTCTGCCTGCCTGCGAGTTTGGCCTTTTATATCACTGTATTAGTCCATTAAGCTACGTTAGGCGTTTTATAGGTCCAGCAGGGGAATCCTGACGTATTGAGGGAAACCCTAGTACTGCATGCAGCACAACCCCCGCAATATAAGCTTGAGGCAACTAAACAACCAATAGATATGTCAAACTCAAATGTAACATTGGATCTGTATACATTCGCATCGGGGGAATAACATTATAATCTCGTTCACGGTAGAGATGCATGTAGGCTACACAGGAAAAGTAATCGACACTGAATTTCACATAAAAGATAATAATCACAGATACACTTACATTGTTGTAAATGAGTTTTTATGAATGAATGGCTTGCTCTAACTGTTGCTCTGGTCTTCGTCAACAACACGCGCTTGCACCCCCTGCTGGTGAGGTCGACTAACATCAGATGGAGATTATGCTCTGTAATCTACTGCTTTTCCTGCAGTTCCTGAATGTCAACGTTGAATTTACTGTCGAATTTGAACCACTGAATTTGTGGAAGCGAATTTGCAAAGCGAAATAAAATGGACCGAAATCCGCCTGTTGAATATTATAGGTTGAATTTTTAATCAGTTTAAATATTTTGGAAGTGAAATATGAAAGGTGAATATGGATTATTGAAATTTTACTAATGAAAATGTGTTTGGAATGTTTTGAATTTAAATATTCACAGCTTAAATATTCAACCATGCTAAATTTCAGCCCATAAAAATGCAAACCCAAAAAATACAATGCATTAAAATACAAGCAGGGTTAATGCAATGCATTTTTTTTTTTCCAAGAAGTGCAATTCAACAGGCTTTTTGTTTCAAAAACATTTGGCATTATTTTACTTCCATATTTTTCCCCCAAAATTTTACACAAACTAATGAAAATAACAGTTTGAGGTTTATTCTAAAATGTATTTAGTTAGTTTTTTTAGCTAGCTTTTCTGATTTACTTCCTTTCGTTTTCTGGTTTCTGCACTTTGTATGTGTTTGCTGTTAAACCTTTCCCTTCATTTAGATTCTCTCGTCCTCATTTCTGACGACTCCAACATGACAACCACAAATATGTTACAAAAATGAGTGACATATATGTTAGTCATTTTTGTGAACAAATTTGGATAGAATTATCATAATAACTAATATATTTCAATATACTTTGTCCAGTTTATTAATCACAGTACATTCACAACTCAGTTGTTTTGCATTACAAGTTTTCTGACAGTTTAAATATGCAAATGAGTCATTATCTGATAAAAGATGATACTCACTTGAACACAAATCTGAACATTGGATGAAGTCAGGTTCATAATTCTTTTTTGATTTTGTTGACATATTAGAGTTAAAGGTTTTTACGGGGATTCTGGATTTCTCTTTAGATCACTCCAGAAATAATACTGTCAGCAGACAAGAAAAAAAAACATTTTCCTCATGTTTTTAGGAATGAAATGTTCTATAAATCTTGTGAATGATATATGAACAAGCCTTCAGAATATAGATATGAATAAACCTGTAGTTTTGTGTGTGTAAAGCTGCTGAAGTGGAGATTTCAGTCTCTAACTCACCACCTTTAAAGACTGAAATCTACAGACGCAAATAGATCAAGTCAGAAAAGAAGACGTGTAATTGAAACAACAACAAAAAAAAAAATAGAATGAAAAAAAAAAGCAATGGTTTTGCAGGTAGTGTCTGACTAAGTTCACAACTAGACATTAATAGTCATTTGGGTTTTTTTTCAGAGTATCTTGGTTTAAAATGAGGATTAAATGAAAACAAATTCTAGATTATCAACAGCATTTTATAAGATCCTGTTTGCAAGGGAGTGAGGAATAACCAAACCTGTATTTGTGTAGATGACTTTGAGACGGAAGGAAACCCCAACGAGAGCAGGCTCTCTATAACCCGTGTGTTTCTCTCTCTTCATGTGTCTGGGCTGGATGAGGAGAGCGGGCTGTCACCGGGTCTGATTAATGACCCGTCGGAGGCACGTCCAGCTATATTAGGGCCCCATGTGTCGAGCAGAGTCTGCAGGGGCAAGGGCCTTTGTTCTGAGAGGAAATGTTCTCAGCACCCTACCGCCGCTTGCCACTGAAAAGATAAAGATTTACTGTCATCAAAGGCCAGATTAAAGCCAACAACGCCGACATTGATTTTTACCAAAAATGCACATTTTGGGAAACCCATTTTAGACCCCAGTCGAGATATGATCAGCTTATTTGGAAAGGGATAATATGGAATCTTCTCTCAGAATGAACTTTGAAAGAAGTAAATTGTAAATATTGATTTCTGAAATGAACTGTCAATCTTGGTTGTGCCAGATTATTCCTATCATCCAGCTCAACCCCTGGTGACAATGAATTCAGAAACGCTGACAAAGTGGAGTGCATAGGATTTCTGTTAGGAGCAGTCAGTCTGCCTCAACTAGAGCCGGTAATGGCTGTTCAATTTGATCAGATAACGGAGATCTCATCAGAGGCGAAAAATGAAATGAACTGTGTCTCAGAATCAGGATCCCTGCTCTTATCCCAGCAGAAATCATCCAAGTGAGGCGGAGGGCTTTCCATTATTTCAGGTCACTTCATTACGGAAAGGCACATAGGACCCAATAGCAGCAAACAAAGCGGGTGTTTTCTGGCTCACACAGAGGTCGAGTGTGAGGACCGGTGTGATAGGCGGCCTGTGTTTCCAGGGTTATCCTATTACCACTTAAAAGATACGGAGAAAGGCAGCAAATCACAACCACTTGTTTATCTTTTCTCACTCAAGCCCACATTTTCCTTGTAGCATATAACCTTTCTCCCTGTGAAAAGCAAAAATGAATCTTTTCCTCATTTCCCAATTGTTTTGACATGATTTCCTTTCACTTTCTTAGTCCCAAATTTCCTTGTTGTGCTTTTAAAATGGAAGAACATATGGTCGTGTGTGGATTCCAAAGGGATTACTTGTATCATGTTGAAATGTGGCTTAATTTGTGAAAAACTTGTGACACTCAAGTGGCACATAGATAAATTGCTGCATTGAGTCCCAGAATTCAAAGAGTAACACCGTGTCCAGACCAGGCCAGCGTAAAAAACACCTTTTCCATGTTAATCAGACTTTTTGTCCTAACAGCGATATGCGACAATTCTATTTTAGAAATGGTTTCTATTTCTGTGACGCCGGGGCTGGAACAACATACAAACTATGACAATGATAATCTCGGGTACTGATTTTGTGCTTTATTTAATGTTAAAGGCATGTAATGTGAGTTTGAATATCATTTATAACAGCTGTATTGAAAGAGACAATGGAGATACTTTTTCAGTCACTCAGTATGTATTTTTAATAATTCTAAAATGGTGTAATATTAATCATTTGATTGTGTTTATCTATTTGGTTGCAGGTGCAATGCAGAGAGACTCCACCCTCACGCTCTTCTGATTGGCTGTGATTTTTGATCGATTTTGTCACGTGTCATAGTCGCGTCTGGTGTGGACAGGAACTGCTTGTCGCTGGCATCTCACCGCATCATGTCTGGTTAGGACACTGGTGAGGCCATGTGTCCCCCAAAGCGTTAGCCAGGAGCTCTTCTGAACATCTAGCTGCAGGCCCTTGAGAGTGCTTATGCAGCATACAAGGTTTTTTAGCATAAAAATTGCCGTCACAATGTAAAGTTACTTGCTCTGGCTCTTGTTTTGGATGAAGAAATGGCTGAATCACGTACAAAGAAAAGATAGTTGGTTGGTGTGGTATTGGCCCCATCCTTTCTTCTGATTGAACAGATGGGTCAATAGTGACAGTGAAGAAAGCTGTGTTTTTTGTCGTCACGCTGCGGCCATTTTTAAATATGTGCTCCCACACTGATGTCACAGTGATAGCACGCTTGGCTTTAATGAACACCCGTTTTCTTTCAATTAAAGTGGTGATGGAAGATAATTTTTTGACTATTATATTTGCATATTAGAAGGGATTTCTGTCTTGCTTTCCTAATTACCAATTAGCAATTGACATAATGTGTTATTATAATTCTTTATTATTATTATTATTATAGAGACAGTTGCCCTGGATCAATATGGGTACAACCTGGATCAATATGGATACAATCTTTTGGAAATCAGCCCAGATGTTTGTAACCACAAGGTTATATTTCTTTATTTGACACTTCAGAGGAATTTGACGAGACATGTTTAAGTTCATAAATGAAATATCCAACTTTTGATTGCACACTTTGGTATCTTATTCTGAAACTGGAATCCTTTTCCTGTCCTGTAATTGTACTCATCCTTTCCATTAAATAGGATATTTGGTATCTTCAAGAGAGCTGTAAAATACATGTAGGAAGTAGTAACAAAGTTACTTTTATCATTGTTGTGCATGCAGCTTTTACAACCTAAAACATTTGACCACTTTGAGCATATTTAAAGCAAACTATGAGACAAAAGGAGAAAAATGTAGATGGAAGAAAAAATGTAATGGTAATTCTACAAAAAATGTAAAAGGTCATGAAGTGCTGGTGTATGGGCTGCTATTGCTGTTCCTTCAGGTTCAATCCCTCAGTAATGGGATACTAGCTGGATGGGTAACAGGTTTGATGGCTTGTCCAGGATTTAAGTTGTATATTTTATTGGTTTCCGGACGTTCCGTTTTCACTGTTGCACTGCGGTTTCTTGTCTGCCTGAGTGAATTGCGTTTGTAGCTCCTTACAGCTTTATTTTTAAACTCTATTCTCCATCTTTCCTGCCATTTATATTGTTTAATATAATTTAATCATCACAATATATCTGATATTATCTAATATTGTCTGTCACAATGATCTGACATCGCTAGCTTTAATCTAAATTTATATTGCTAGCACAACGCGCTATAATTTCGCTAGCCTGTTAAATTGCTATCCGTGCTTACCTTCTTTCTTCTCACGCACTTGTGCCTTTCACAAGTCCATCAAATGACTGTGGTGAGTTGGATCAGTCAACAAACACGGTGAGTAATGTCTTCTCCTATTATTGTCACTTGCACTTTGTGTCACATGTATAGTATAGCCTCCTCTGTCAGCGGTGAGGACTTCACATGTGATAAATGCAGGGAGATAGTCAGGCTGACGGAGAAGATTTCAGAACTAGAGACACGCATCCAAACTTTAATTGAGGATAATTGTTAGAATGCAAGGGCTTTAGATACTGCTTTGGATGTGCCTAGCTTAGTGAACTCTGTACATTGTTGGGTTCCGGATGTAGATTCCGTGCAGCAGGGCAACTGGGTGACAGTGAGGCGCTGTAGTCGTGCGACAAAACACTGCTCTTCCATTCCGATTACAACATTAAACAGATTCTCCACACTCAGTGAAACAGAGAATCCTGTTAATTGTGCCCTAGTTATTGGCAATTATTTTACACGGAACGTGAAAATAGAGACACCAGCCACCATAGTCACATGTTTGCCGGGAGCCAGAGTGCCTGACATCAAAGCAAATTTAAAAGTGCTGGCTAATGCTAATCGTAAATTCTTTACGATTATTATTCACGTCGGCACTAATGCTGCTCCGACTCCGCCAGTCGGAGATCACTAAAATTAACGCTAAAGAGGTGTGTGAACTCGCAAGTACAATGTCAGGCACTGTAATTCGCTCTGGCCCCCCTCCTGTTCGCAGGAGTAATGAGATAGTTAGCCGATTGGCCTCACTCAATGGGTGGCTGTCTAAGTGGTGTCCGCATAATAATATAGGGTTCATAGACAATTGGAAAAGTTTTTGGGGCAAGCCTGACCTGTTGAAAAGAGATGGTATTTCTCCCTCCTGGGATGGTGCTGCTCTTCTCTCTAGTAATTTGGCTCATAGTCTCAGAATTCAAACATGACAATCTGGGGCTCAGGTCAGGAAGCAGACAGACTGGCTAAACCGGCCGTCTGCTAGCGGGCTCGCGTCACCAAGGTCAGATAAATTCCATCACATAGAGCCTCTTTTACCTAGATATCATCATATAAAGACTGTGTCTGTTCCTCGAATTAGGACATACAAAAAACTCCTAAACCCATTTAAGGCGAGACATGGCAGCAAAAACATCGTTTTTTTTTTTCACTGGTCCATTTTGAGATTTTGGGATATTTGTCTTCAATAACATGTCTTCTTTCAGACTTGTGCTGAAAAAAAGTCCAAAATACACATGAAGGTCTTTATTTTACTACACTTTGTCTGTTTGCGTGTGCAGATTTTGCCTGAATTCAACAAAAGTTGGCGTTCTAAATTAACACGCTGCTCCGCGATCTCTGTCTGCACCCTGTCATCACATTCACCGTTGGAAAGCTCTCTCTCTCCTCTTCAATGCTGTCGAATCCAAATATGGTAATTTCCTGTTTATCAGCAACCAATCATGAAAGTAAAATGGGCCATTTAACTCGAAATGCGTAATCTCATTGGCTGATGCCAATTTCTGACGTGATTCGTTCAGAATCGTCACGTGACGCGCTGACATTTCCGCAGTAGTTCAAAATGTCGAAAGATATGAGTTCATTTTGCCTACTATTTGTATTTATTAGAGTGATTATTTCTTGTAAGACAGGTTTTATATTTAAAGTTTGTTGTCATACCTTGACAGTTTCGACTGCTGACTCTGCAGTCATCTTCAGAAGCGTAACATGATGTTTCTGTGATGTCTACTATAGGTGTGATATATTTAGTTTTTGTCATTCCACGTGTGTGATGGACTGTTGATGTGTTGTTTTGGATGTTATGATCAGTGAGGGATGAAGCAGTAATAGTTTTTGGATGTTAAACAGTGTGATACATGGATTTCACTTGGACCTAAAGCATATATGTGTACTACTGTTGCATCCAGTACATATTTGAATGCAATGATCATTTCCCACTTTTTGTACTGTATTACATCCTGGTCTCAAACATGTAAGACATGTCATAAAACCCATAGAATCCCTGTATAAAAACTGCCTCAAGATTCATGATAAAAAAACACGTCATTATCATCACTGTCATATACTTGTCAAATATGATCTACTTAGTCTTGATAATCTAATAAACACTCAAATGTGTCTTTAAATCATAAAATCATATATAGTGCTCCCCCTCTGAAAAAGTTTGTAACACTTTGCTCCGAAAAAACAGTGCGAACAACTAGAAGTGTCACAAAGTAAACAACGTACCACAATGTAAAACACAATTTGGGAGTTCCTCCTTCTCATGTGTGGCCATGAGACAGTGGAATACCCTTCCCACGGAACATATCTTATGCACAGATTTTCACACTTTTTCGGGCTTGACAAAGAGTTGGTTGCCAAGTCAGCAAGTTTGCACACATCGTTAAGATAGTGTGTGTGTGTGTGTGTAAGTGAGTGAGTAAGTGAGTGTGTGTGTCTGTGTGGGTGTTGTGTTTGAATGAGTGTATAGAGTTGGATTGTGCTATAATGTGCTTAAGATGCTGCTAAATTTTTTTGTGTGTTTGTTGGGGAGGGGTGAAACAGAGAGTAAATAGGCTGATGGTGTCACGGTATACTCGTTCTCTGGCTCCTTCTCGTCTTGAGTTTATGTTGTTGTATGAGTGCACGTGTGTTGTGAGCTCCAGCTGATCATCATATCATCACCAGCTGCAGCCCATTTCCTCACCTTATAAATATTCACCGGTTTTTGTCCTCTTTGTCAGATCGTTGTTTGATGTCTCCTGTGTTGGTGTTCCAGTCCTGTCTTCCCATTCATCCGGTGTTCGTGTTTTCCGTGGATTATCGTTGGTGTTGGATTATTATTGTCTTTGTGTGGATTCAGTCGTCATCATCTCACCTCTTCTGTTCCTGTCTTTACCATCGATCATCGAAGTCCCTGCGCCATCCTTCCACTCCCGAGTTATTGTTCTTGCATTCAGTTTGTTTAATAAACTGAGTAACTCGCTCTTGCTTACTGATCCTTTATTCACTGGCATGACAGAACGATCTGACCAGACCATGGAAACGGCGAGTGTTTCGTCAACGGCGTTGGAGGATTTAATTCATCACAGCATACGAAGGATGGATTCCCTAGAAAGGAATTTGAATGACACGGGTCGTGCGGTACAATCTTTGTTTTAATTTACAATCTACCACCCACACCAGCCGTTCTCCCCACACCACCAGAGGTCCATCACCAGTCAGAGCCACGCCTACCATTTCCGGAAGCCTATTCTGGTGAGTCAAAGTTTTGCAGAGCCTTTTTGACAAGATGCTCAATGCATTTGGCTTTACAACCCAGAACTTTCCAGACTGAACAAGCCAAAGTAGCATTCGTGCTCACCCTTTTGGCTGGGAGAGCGGCGCTATGGGGAACGGCGGTGTGGGAGAACCAAGACCCGTGCTGCGCCTCGTTCCAGACACTCTCTGCCAAAATAAGAGTCTTCGATCGTGCCGTCGCGGGGAGAGAGGCTGCCAGGGTTTTGGCCGTCCTGCATCAGGGAGAGAGGTCGGTCTCGGACTATTCCATCGAGTTTTCGGACCCTGGCAGCCGAATGTCAATGGAACGAGGAGGTGCAGTGGGACATGTCCCTGCATGGGTTGACTGACCGCGTCCAGAGGGAGATCTACGCCCTGGACCTCCCTACATCTTTGAATGGACTCATCGAGTTGGCACTGCGGCTCACCCGACTCTCATGGACTCTCACGAGCGACGAGTGGAGTCCACCCGCACACCGGAAGGAGCCGAGGGTCCACGGTCCAGTGGCAGGGACGTGGTCAGCCCCGTCCACGATCACGAACCCATGCAGGTAGGGCGAGCTCGGCTTTCCCGGGAGGAGAGGGAGAGTCGGAGATCCCAGGGCCTTTGCCTCTACTGCGGTGGAATGGGACACTTGGCGTACAACCGCCCGGTAAACGGTCAAGCCTGATAGTAAGTATGAGGCTACTATCGGGTGGGATCTCCGCCGAGAAGACCTCATCCACATCCCCCCTCCTCCCAGTAAGACTAAGATGGTCTGTCCACCAGCACGACTGTAGAGCACTTTTGGATTCCGGGGCCGAAGGTAATTTCATGGACAAATCATTCGCACTCAAGTTTCAGATTCCCCTCAAACCCCTCACTCACAGGATAACAGTACTTAATTCACTTAACAGTCAAGAACTTCCCACTAGTTCTTTCACCACTGAAGACATCACCCATATCACATCAGGCAACCACTCTGAGACTGTTTTTATTACATACTGGATTCACCCCTCGCACCCATCGTTCTTGGACACCCCTGGCTCATCCACCACAACCCTCGAGTAGACTGGCATCAAAGAGCTGTGCTGGAGTGGAGCAAGGAATGTCATAAGTCTTGTCTTGTGTCTGCTTGTCTGTCTGTACCTGTTTCTATGTTTCAGGGTGAGGCAAGGGATTTGTCTATCGTGGAGTACCTGGACCTGAAGGAAGTGTTTAGTAAGTCTCGTGCTGCTTCTCTCCCTCAGCATCATCCCTATGACTGTGCCATAGATTTACTGCCAGGTAAGTCTCCGCCTAAGGGCAAGTTATACTCGCTTTCTGTCCCAGAGAGGGAGGCCATGGAGAAATATATTTCTGATTCTCTAGCAACCAAGTTAATTCCCCCTTCCTCTTCTCCAGCGGGGGCGGGGTTCTTTTTTGTGGGGAAGAAGGACGGTTCTCTGTGACCTTGTATCGATTACCGGGGGTTGAACAGCATCACGGTAAAGAATACTTATCCTTTGCCGTTGATGTCTTCAGCTTTCGAGAGGTTACAGGGAGCCTCCGTCTTCACGAAATTGGACTTACGTAACGCATACCATTTGGTTTGCATTAGGGAGGGGGATGAGTGGAAGACTGCGTTTAACATCCCCAGGGGGCACTTTGAATATATGTTCATGCCGTTCGGGCTGTCCAACTCCCCTGCGGTCTTCCAGGCACTCGTCAACGATGTGCTGCAAGACATGATAGATCAGTTCATTTATGTCTACCTAGGACGACATATTGATTTTTTCATCGTCTCTCCAGGAACATGTGCAGCACATCCGAAGAGTGCTTCAGAGGTTGCTAGAGAATGGGCTTTTTGTCAAGGTGGAGAAATGCTATTTTCATGCACAGTCCGTTCCTTTTCTAGGGTATGTCATCTCGTCTGAAGGAGTGGGTATGGATCCTGAAAAGGTTAAGGCTGTGGTTGAGTGGCCAAGCCCAGATTCCCGTAAGGCCCTACAGAGGTTTCTGGGGTTCGCCAATTTCTACTGGCGTTTTATTCGCAACTTCAGCCAACTAGCCGCGCCTCTGACTGCCTTGATCTCCTCCAGAACTACGTTCAGGTGGTCAGACACAGCTGAAGCTGTGTTTGCCAGACTGAAAGGCCGCTTTGTTTCAGCCCCCATCCTTATTGCCCCTGATTCTTCACGTCAGTTTGTGATGGAGGTTGATGTGTCAGAGGTGGGGGTAGGTGCAGTGCTATCCCAACGCTCTTCTACAGACGACAAGATGCATCCCTGCACGTTTTTGTCCCATCGCTTGTCCCCAGCCGAACATAATTTACGACATCGGTAACAGAGAGTTGTTGGCAGTGAAAGTAGCGTTGGAGGAGTGGCGTCACTGGTTAGAAGGGTCGGGGGTACCTTTTATCATCTGGACTGATCATAAGAATCTAGAATACATCAGAACAGCCAAAAGATTAAACTCCAGGCAGGCTTGGTGGGCACTGTTTTTCGGTCGTTTTGATTTTACTCTCTTGTCCCGCCCGGGTTCCAAGAACGTCAAACTCGATTCTTTATCTCGTATTTTTGATCATTCCGAACGCCCGTCTACTCCCGAGTGCATTTTAACCGAGACCCTATTTGTTTCCACACTCACATGGGAGGTCGAATTAAAGGTCAAGACGGCCTTAGAAGGGGTAACGTCTCCGCCCGGTTGCCCACCGAACCGCTTATTTGTGCCGGAGAGATTACGGTCCAACGTTATTCAGTGGGGTCATTGCTCCAACGTGGCTTGCCATCCAGGAGTTAACCAAACCAGTTTTTTGGTCAAGCAACGATTCTGGTGGCCACTTATGGCTCGTGACATTCACAGTTTTGTTTTGGCTTGCTCAGTTTGTGCCACTGGTAAGACTTCCAATCGTTCCCCAGATGGGTTACTCCAACCGCTGCCAGTCCCTTCGAGACCCTGGTCCCACATCGCTCTAGATTTTATTACCGCCCTCCCGCCCTCTCAGGGCAACACAGTCGTTTTGACCATGCTGGACCGGTTCTCGAAGGCGGCTCACTTTATTCCCTTACCCAAAATTACCCTCAGCTAAGGAGACAGTGTTAACCGTAGTAGACCACGTTTTTCGCTTACATGGCCTTCCGATGGACGTGGTCTCCGACAGGGGACCCCAGTTTGTGTCCAAATTTTGGCAAGAGTTTTGTAGATTACTGGGTGCGACGGTTAGTCTGTCCTCAGGGTTTCATCGGCAGAGCAATGGCCAAACTGAGAGAGCCAACGAAGATCTGGAGAGAGTATTACGATGTTTGGTCTCCAAGAATGCTTCCTCATGGAGCCAACAAATTTCTATGGTGGACTACGCCCACAACACGTTACCGGTGTCGGCTACGGGCCTTTCTCCGTTTAAGTGTAGTTTGGGTTACCGGCCACCGATTTCTCCCAGTCTGGAATCCGAGGTCGCAGTCCCCTCTGCTCACGCCTTTGTCCAGAGGTGTTACCGTACCTGGACTAGAGTCCGCGAGACTCTACTTCAGGTGGGGGCGCGCACCAAGGCCAAGGCCGATCGCCACTGGTCAAGGCCTCCCGTATATATCGTCGGTCAAAAAGCGTGGCTTTCTACTAGGAACATTCCCCTCCGCTCCGTTTCCAATAAGCTTGCTCCCAAATTCATTGGCCGATTCACTGTCACCAAGATCATTAGTCCGGTGGCAGTCCGCCTCATTTTACCTCCGGCGTACAGTAGGGTTCATCCCGTCTTCCATGTGTCCAAGATTAAGCCCGTTATTCATTCTCACATTAATCCGCCTGTCCCGTTCCCCCCGCCCCCCCCCCCCCCCCCCCGCCCCCCGCCGCGACTCGTAGATGGGGAGACCACTTATTCGGTCAATCGCATTCTGGACTCTAGGCGGAGGGGTACTTGGTGGACTGGGAAGGTTACGGTCCGGAGGAGAGAAGTTGGGTACCTGCTAGAGACATCCTGGATCACTTTATCTATGATTACAATCGACAGGTAAGAGGATCGGAGAATGCCAGGAGGCGTTCTTAGGATGAGGGGTACTGTCATGGTATACTCGTTCTCTGGCTCCTTCTCGTCTTGTGTTTATGTTGTTGTATGAATGCACATGTGTAGTGGGCGTGAGAGTGTTGTGTCATTACCTGATTCGCTCCAGCTGATCATCTTATCATCACCAGCTGCATCCCATTTCCTCACCTTATAAATACTCACTGGTTTTTGTCCTCTTTGTCAGATCGTTGTTTGATGTCTCCTGTGTCGGTGTTCCAGTCCTGTCTTCCCGTTCATCCGGTGTTTGTGTTTTACGTGGATTATCGTTGGTGTTGGATTATCGTTGTCTTTGTGTGGATTCAGTCGTTATCATCTCACCTCTTCTGTTCCTGTCTTCACCATCGACCATCAAAGTCCCTGCGCCATCCTTCCACGCCCGTGTCATTGTTATGGCATTCAGTTCGTTGAATAAACTGAGTAACTCGCTCTTGCTTCCTGATCCTTTATTCACTGGCATGACAGATGGTCTCCCTGTTTCTGTATTGCTAACCTGTATATCTGTAATTACGATGGAAATCACTCTATCCATAATCTTGTGCTATTATTATTTTAAAATAATTTTAAAATTTTCATACCTGCCCAGGGACTACAGGTGGAAATTAGCAATTGTTGCTACAACCTGGCCCAAGACATATTCTCTTGTTTAACAAGTTTAATGTTTATTTGTGCATTGTCCCTGTTTCAAATAAAATAATTTCCTTTCCTTCCTTCCTATTTTGTCTGTAATTCATGTCTTTCAATAGAAATTAGTGGGATTTTGCCATAAAAATCTTTTAAGGGTGTTTTCTCAAAATGATTTTTTTCTCACACTGATGATTTTCCACTTCTGTAGCACCCACATACACGAAACTTTACAGCCGTATTCCTAACTATATTTTGAAGGTTTGTTCAGAGGGATTTGTTGATATATCATTCTTGGCCTGATTTATATGACATTTTATGCCTAAAAATAGGGCCGAAATCAATTTAAGGCTATTGCCAGTATTTTCTGATGTACAGGGTAACAAAAGGAGATATTCATAATCCCCTGTAAAAATGTCTTTTCATTGAATATATCAACAAAATGCAAAAATCATTTTGAACCTTGTTTTTTTCAATGGTCAGATTCGTCACTTCAAAATATATGCAAATTAGCGCATATTTAATTAGATATAGCCTGATTATCATATTTAAACATAAAATTACAGAAAACTTGCCATACATTTTTTATGATGTTTTATTAACAAGGTTCGAGAGGAACAGGTGCAGATAATTAACCCAATCGGCACAAGTGAAGATCAATCAGTAATCAACTCAGGACAAGATAAATAACAGCAAACCCACCTTTGTTCTTTGACAGTTTATCAGCATCTTGGCTTACCTTCTTCTGCCGAAGAGGAAGCAAACATCCCTATGGATCCGTCGCAGTATGCCAGACCTGGGATAATTCCTCCTATGCCGGACATCGCACCCGAGCCCCAGGCTTCGTCTCATGGCTGCACGCCAGCCTGAACAACTTCATGCTCGCAAAGACGCCGAGGCCAGTCTTCACCGCTCCCAGCGAGACTAAGCGAGACCCCCAACTTCCTCCTCAGCTTCCTCCTACCGTTCGGCCATTCCGACGGTTCAACCCAAGCAAGTTTGAAGCAACCATTGAGTAATTCTGACGCACAGTTCTCGCGGAAATTAAACAAAGCGAAACTGTACGATCTCTAAGTCTTTCTTCAATCGACTAACCTCTCTCCAAGGGCTTCATCAGCTTCAAGGACGGGCAACAGCAAAGCAGTGCTTGCAGGGCCCAGATTCCGCCTCAGACAACACCATCGTATTCCACCCGCACAAGATCCGGTTCTCTTCGTCCATGAAACCCGCAGCAACAGGCCTTCAGCAAGCTTAGGCAGCGCCCCAGAGTTCACTGAGGCAAGACCACAACCACCTCCCAATGTGGCTCAGCATAACATCACGGATTATGCCGGGCCCAGCGGCCTCTCTTCAGCCCCTCTGCCATATCCTCCCATGGTTTCTAACGCCTTTCTTTTTCAATGGCCTCCAGCCCCTGTCGTAAACACTAGCGCGAAGCTACCTCTGCTAGATGCACACGCCCAAGCCTTTCAACAGGTCTACCCAACAATTTCTAACCCCTCCTCTTTTCAGTGGCATGCTGCCCCAGTAGCGCAAACAAGCGCAAGCCAGCCTCAGCTCGCAGCACAAGCCTACACATCTCACTTTCATCCCTCCTTTACTTCCTATCCTCCACCAAACTTTCCTTATCCTATAGAGGGCAACTCAAGCATGAGGCCGCCGCCGATTTCTGCAGCCCTGGCTCACACCCTTCCCAGCTCTTCTCTCCAAACTAAATCCCAACATTCTCTTTTCACAGCAACACAAATGCCCACCCCGCCTAATGTCACCGCCATGGAACCGCCTCCAGTGTCCCACAACATCCGTGCACAGATCCTCTCAGAGATCATTTGTTCAGCTTTCCCCCACAGGTGACACAAATTGAATGATTATCTGGCGATCATAGCGGAGCTCGCGCTGTCCTATGGGGGCTGGCATTTCTACACATACTACAAACTCTTCTCAGCCAAAAGTGCAGTGCGCGTAGCACAGTGGAACCAGTGCACATACTGGGGTGCACTCGATCAAGACCTCCACAGCAGGGTGTTTCTGGGCTGTAAAAACATTTCCTGCACAGTCTGCAGAAATTCAGGATGCTGGCTCCGGAGATGCTGGCTCCACCAATTCCCAACTCCTGTTCCTCCATATTCAGAACTGATATTCCCGTAACACACCCGTTAAAACCCCTACTCGGCGCATCACTCGATACCATCCTCCAAGCAGTCTCTCCCAGAACCCTCCAATCGTACGTGATGGCTTGGAGATGTTTTAAAGCATTCCACTCATCTTATAAGTTACCATTTCCAGATTTTTCTCTCCTTTCAATCACTTCATTTATCTCCTACCTTGATAGCGTCAAGGGCCTTCAAGTCGGGTCCATCAAAGGTTACCTGATTGGCATTCAGTTCTTCCACAAATTGATGTACGGAGCCCCCTCCCCGGGGGGTTTGTGAATAGACAATTCACAAACCTTCCTCCTGATCAAAGGGATTCAACGATCCCAGCCAACCCATCCCGACACCAGACAACCTATAACACTAGATATTCTCACAAAATGTATTTACACCCTCCGCTCAGGCTATCAGTCCCTCATACTGCCCGCACACTAGACGCCATGTTTATTTTAGCTTTTTTCGGTTTTCTTATATTTTCGGAACTCGCTATAACTTCCAAATTCGACCCAAAAAACCCACTCCACCATCTCAGATTTATCAGTTCTTGATAGCGAAACAAGCTCATATTTGATTAAACAAAGCAAGACAGATCAAACCAGGAAAGGCCATATCATTTACATTTTCAACCTCCTTGCATCACCAATCCAACCATACCAGTCTGTTTTGGCTTATCTTCAATGGAGAACTTCTCAGGTTAAATCCCATCTTGAACCCCTGTTCATAGATGACTCCAACAAACCTGTGACTCGCTTCTGGTTCCAGAGTCACCTCAAATCCGTTCTCCAACAGTCAGGCATCCCAGCCAAAAACTTCTCAAGCCACTCTTTCCGTATCGGGGCAGCAACCTCAGCAGCTCAAAAAGGTCTCTCCCAGCAGCAGATCCAAGCTCTCTGAAGATGGTCCACGGATGCCTTTCAAAACTACATAAGGACCAACCAGTTCCACATCAAAAAATCCCACCAAACCCTCATTGATTAAACCCTGACTGATTAAAAATAATAATAATAATAATTTTTACATCCAGCGAGCCTTAGTCTCCCCGTGGACGCGGCACATGTCCATCTTTCCGTTTTCCGTCCAGCAGGCATTGGTCTCCCAGCGGACGTACTATGTACTTATCTCTACTCTCTACTCTCTGCCATGGAGATATCTCGGTCAAGAGATCAAGCTTGTTGAAGCTAGCCTGCCAAATTCACTGCGTCTTTGAGGGGTCTATAGTCTGGCGGCTGTCCTTTTGCTCTTTGGCTTTTTGGGGGAGTACTCTGGGTTCGGGCAGAAATTCCGAGCTCGGAGCCCTCCACCCGGACAGCACGCCAAGTACGCATAACCTTTACCTTAATAATTATATGTAGATGTGAACTTGTGAAATTATGTTTCATTAACAAGGTTCGGGAGGAGCAGGTGCAGATAATTAACCCAATCAGCACAAGTGGAGATCAGTCAGTAATCAACTCAGGACGAGATAAATAACAGCAAACCCACCTTTGTTCTTTGACAGTTTATCAGCATCCCACCTCCACCCCATCTCCTCTCCTTTAGTTCCATCTCTAGTTCCATCTACTCTTACCGGGGGGAGTACTCTCGGAGCCCTCCACCCGGACAGCACGGCAAGTACGCATAACCTTTACCTTAATAATTATATGTAGATGTGAACTCATGAACTCCTATTTATGTGAGTAATAAAATGGTAAAGTTTCATGGTGATATCTATAAGTTAAAATGTTTACCCTATTCACCTGCAGTGTCTCGCCTTAAGGGTACAAAATTAATTGATGTTACAAATAAAAAACAGATATAATACAGATGAACTAATGATAAAGCTTGGGTTGCTGAATATTCAACCCCTTTCTTCAAAAGCACTTATTGTTAATGATATGATTAAAAATCATAACCTAGATATGCTGTGTTTTTGTTGGTCAGCATGAATAGTCCTTAAAGGTTCATGAAACCCCCCTCTTTCAGCTCAAGTCTAGCTCACAATCTTTTTGAAAGATGCAACTTAAATGTGCGTAAATGGCTGTGAGAAGAAGGGAGGAAGTGGGTGTGGTATGGCCATCACTGTCATCGCCAGTGGCCCATGCATATCGACTGTCACTAAAAATCAGTGGTAAAATGTGAGGAAATGCTAGATTTTTTTTTATAGCTGGCAAAGTTAAAGTCTAATGAAATACACTTGACACTTTATTATTGTCCTTTCAAAAGTAACTGAATGCCCTGCTACATATATTAGCCTACAGTAATCGTACATGTAGAATTAAAATGTAATTATAAAATATATAGTTGTTTATATACACACTATAAATGCATATATTTGAAAATAATTAATTTTCCGCTTAAAAAAAAACCTTCCGTTTTTTTAGACACACACATACCTTTGAGGGGATAGAAAAGTCCTCGGGACTTGGTACTGCATCACTCGCAAGAGTGAAAATGTTTGCGGCACACACATATATAGTTTAGATGTGTCCGTGGTTGATGTGTCCATGGTTAAACTAACCGCCCAGAGCCAGAGTCTAGCCCTGGCAGCATCGCGGGGAAACATATTCAACCCACTCGGACTTTTGCACAACGAAAACAAACACTTGTGTCCCATGATTGCCTCTCATCTACTACGCGATATCACAGTCTGACATGTCTGTCATTGGAAAGATCCACGTGGTGTCATGAATAATTAAGATACAGTGTATTCTCATAGGATATGAAAACTCAGTCACATTAATAATTATGAGACACCGATGAGTCATCAACGCACTTACAGTGCACAGCCTGTGACGTAGACACGATGAAGATTTTAAACCCGGAAGACGGAAAAAAAACTAAAATGTAACCATTTTCACTCTACTATTAAATCTAACAGATGCTAACAATGTCTTATGTCTCATTTCAGGGACAATAGGATATTTACTCCAATTTCCACAAACACAGTGCTTCAGATCTCCAGTCACTGACTTCTGTGTGCTGTTATTAGATAATTAGGGTTAGAGCCCAGAGTCATTTCTTTCTCTGGCTTATTGCACACATATCAGTATCTCACCTCCCACATCTGTACTCAGCAATTCAAAACAACTTTTACAGATTGCAGACTTCTATTTGGAAGCAGGGACAAAAGTCAGAGATGCTCTTAGATAATGAGAAAGCGTAAAGGGATGGAAAAAGAGTAAGAGCAACAGAAAGAACAGATAGAGCAGGATAGTTTAGCAGGGCTGATCAAATTGGCTTGTATATTTTATACAAAAATACAACCAAAGCTACAAATAGTCAGTGCTTTGATTTAAATAGTTAATAGCCAACAATTAATTCTATTATTAATTGATCTGGTCTGCACACCATGTACAGAACAGTACAGTTACACACACAGAAAAAATACCATATACTATGCGCTCACCTACATAAAATTTATTTTAGCTTTTAAATTAACCCTGTGCTCTGAGTGGGTCCTAACGCCCCAGTATAGTGATGGGGACACTATACTGTCAAAGAGCATCATACTTCGGATGAGACATTAAGCCGAGGTCCTGACTCTCTGTGGTCATTAAAAATCCCATTGCACTTCTGGTAAAGAGTAGGGGTGTAACCCCAGTGTCCCAGCCACATTCCCTGCAATACCCTCGCCAATAATGGCCTCCTAATAATCCCCATCCACTGAACTGGCTCTATCACTCTTTCTCCTCTCCACCTGTAGCTGGTGTGTGTGTGTGTGTGTGTGTGTGTGTGTGTGTGTGTGTGTGTGTGTGTGTGTGTGTGTGTGTGGTGAGAGCACTGGTGCTGTTGTACTGTGACTGCCGTCGCATCATCCAAGTTGATGCTGAACACTGGTGCTGGTTGAGGAGGGACCCTCTAATATGATTGTACAGCTCTTTGGGTTTACAGTTGTACGTATGAAAGCGATATATAAATGCCTCATTCATTCATCAATTTAGCAATTTAACTTATTATTTCCTTCCTTTTTTATAGCCTTAATATTTCCAATACGCATGTAGTCTTCTGTTTGACAAGCACACAGAGAGTCAAGTCAAGTCAAGTGTATTTATATAGCGCTTTTCACAATATAAATTGCATCAAAGCAGCTTCACAATATCAATCAAATAACATAACAATGTTTGTTTCTTAGTGAAAAAACATCCACGTTTGGTAGGGCTGATCAATGGTATTAATGCTTGGTTAATTATTTTGAATATCCCCAACTGAACAAGCCAAAGGCAACAGTGGCAAGGAACCGAAAAACTCCATCAAGTGACCTACTGGTGTCCTAAAACTCCATCAGGTGACCTAATGGAGAAAAAAAAACCTTGGGAGAACCCAGGCTCAGTCGGGGGCCAGTTCTCCTCTGGCGTTTATGAACTAGAGGCCGGATTTACAGTAACTGTAATTTGATACAGAATTTTGTTTTATTTTATCACTTCGGGGTGGGTACGCGAACCGGAATCACGTTTTATCTGTAGAGTGGGAAAGGGATCCTCCATAGGGAGAGGCTAGTTGGCACTTCAGCACTGCGTTGTCATCGGGTCCAGGCAAAGCTCCTAGTCAGATCTGGATACGGCCTGGATCCGGTCGGCTGCGGGAAAACCTTGGGATAAACAAAGACACTGAAATTAGCGTAGATGCCATTCTTCTTATGATGATGTAACGAGTACATCAGGATTTAAGGGAAGTGTTCCCAGTTCCGGCTGACCTAATCTATGCAGCCTAACATTGAATTATAGAAGTCTATAATATATTATGTGTATGCTAGGTCAAAGAGATGTGTTTTTAGTCTAGCTTTGAACTGACAGAGTGTGTCTGCTTCCCGGACAATGGTAGGAAGACTGTTCCAAAGTTTTGGTGCTAAATAGGAAAAGGATCTACCGCCCGCAGTCGATTTTGATATTCTAGGTATTATCAACTGGCCCGAATTTTGAGATCGCAATAGACATGAAGGACTATAAAGCGTTAAGAGCTCGCTCAAGTACTGCAGAGCTAAACCATTTAGTGCTTTGTAAGTAATCAACAATATTTTAAAATTTATACGATGTTTAATAGGCAGCCAATGCAGTGTTGACAGAACCGGGCTAATATGGTCATATTTCCTGGTTCTAGTAAGAACTCAAGCTGCAGCGTTTTGGACCAGCTGTAGTTTATTTATTAAGCGTGCAGGGCAACCACTCAGTAGAGCATTACAATAATCTAGTCTTGATGTCATGAAAGCATGAACTAATTGTTCCGCATTTGTTAATGAGAGCATATGTCGTAATTTAGATATATTTTTAAGATGGAAAAATGCGGTTTTACAGATACTAGACACATGACTTTCAAATGAAAGATTACTATCAAAGAGCACACCCAGGTTCCTAACCGACGACGAAGACTTAATAGAGCAGCCATCAAGTGTTAGACAGTATTCTAGGTTATTACGTGTGGAAGTTTTTTGTCCAATAATTAGAATCTCTGTTTTTTCAGAGTTTAGTAGTAGGAAATTACTAGTCATCCAATTTTTTAAATCAGCTATGCATTCCATTAGTTTTGTGAATTGGTAAGTTTCGTTAGGTTTTGAAGAAATATACAGCTGAGTATCATCGGCATAACAGTGAAAGCTAATTCCATGTGTCCTAATGATATGTCCTAATGGTAGCATGTACAGAGTGAACAGCAGCGGTCCTAGTACTGAGCCTTGTGGTACCCCATACTGAACTTGTGATCGATAAGACATCTCTTCATTTACTGCTACAAACTGATAACGGTCCGATAAGTATGATTTAAACCATGCTAGTGCAATTCCACTAATGCCAACATAGTTTTCTAGTCTATTTAAAAGAATGTTGTGGTCAACTGTGTCAAATGCAGCACTAAGATCAAGTAACACTAATAGAGAGCTACAACCACGATCGGATGATAAAAGTAAATCATTTGTAACTCTAATGAGAGCTGTCTCAGTACTATGGTGCGGTCTAAATCCTGACTGAAAATCCTCGCAGATATCATTTCTTTCAAGAAAGGAACACAGTTGTGAGGATACTGCTTTTTCTAATATCTTTGACAGAAAAGGCAGATTTGAGATCGGCCTCTAATTGACTAATTCTGAAGGATCAAATTGCGTTTTTTTAACAAGCGGTTTTATCATAGCCAGCTTAAAGGTTTTTGGTACATATCCTAGAGACAAAGACGAATTAATGATATTAAGAAGAGGATCTATGATCTCTGGAAGCATCTCTTTCAGTAGCTTAGTCGGTATAGGGTCTAACATACAAGTTGCCGATTTAGATGAATTAACGAGTTTGCAGAATTCTTCCTCTCCTATAGCAACAAATGAATACAATTTTTCCTCAGGGAGACTACAATGCACTCCCTGATGCGATACTGTAGTAGACGGTTGCATAGTTATAATTTTCTCCCTGATATTATCAATCTTGTAAGTAAAGAAGTTCATAAAGTCATTACTGCTGTGTTGCTTAGAAACTTCTGTGCTTGAAGCTTTCTTTTTCGTTAGTTTAGCCACTGTTTCAAATAAATACCTAGGATTATGTTTATTTTCTTCTAATAGGGTTGAAAAATAAGCAGATCTAGCAGCTTTTAAAGCCTCTCTGTAAGCAATCGAGCTCTCTTTCCATGAAATCCGAAATACCTCTAGTTTTGTTTTCTTCCAGTTGCGCTCCATTTTTCTGGCTGCTCTCTTAAGGGCCTGAGTGTGCTCGTTGTACCACGGCGTTGGACTATTTTCTTTAATCTTCTTTAAGCGCAACGGAGCAACTGCGTCTAAAGTGCTGGAAAAGAGAGAGTTAAAAGTTTCTGTTGCAATATCGAGTTCTTCTAAGCTATCCGGGATGCTGAGATGATGAAACTTATTAGGAAGATTATTGATAAAGCAATCTTTAGTGGCAGAAGTTATAGGTCTAACATATTTATAACACGGAGTCGGCTTTGCAGCCTTGGCTAAATGTAATTTACATGAGACTAGATAATGGTCTGAGATGTCATCGCTCTGCTGCAGAATTTCAACGGCATCAACATCTATTCCATGTGATAATATTAGATCTAGAGTATGATTACGACAATGAGTGGGTCCTGACACGTGTTGTCTAACTCCAATTGAGTTTACAATGTCTTTAAGTGCCAATCCCAATGCATCTTTTTCATTATCTACATGTATATTAAAATCACCAACAATTAGCACTTTATCGTTAGCCAATACTAATTCTGATAGAAAGTCCGCAAATTCTTTGATAAAATCTTTATGGTGCCCTGGTGGCCTGTATACAGTAGCAAGCAGAAATCTCAAACGTGATTTATTGTTTACACTATATATTTTTATATTAAGCACCAACACTTCAAAAGAAGTATATTTAAAAATAGATTTCTTAGTGGTTTTGAAAATATTACTATAAATTACAGCAACACCTCCCCCTTTGCGTTTTAGACGAGGTTCATGTTTATAACAGTAATCTTGTGGGGTTGACTCATTTAAAGTAATGTAATCGTTTGGTTTTAGCCAGGTTTCTGTCAAACACAGCACATCTAGATTATAATCTGAAATCATATCATTAACTATGAGCGATTTTGAAGTAAGGGATCGAATATTCAGCAACCCAAGCTTTATCATTTGTTCATCTGTATTATATCTGTTTTTTATTTGTTGAACATCAATTAAATTTTTTACCTGACGTTTTTTGGATTTCCAAATTCGGGGAACAGACACAGTCTCTATATGATGATATCTAGGTGAAAGAGGCTCTATGTGATGGGATTTATCTGACCTTGGTGACGCGAGGCCGCTAGCAGACGGTCGGTTTAGCCAGTCTGTCTGCTTCCTGACCTGAGCCCCAGATTGTCATGTTTTAGCTCTAAGACTATGTGCCATATTACTAGAGAGAAGAGCAGCACCATCCCAGGAGGGATGAACACCATCTCTTTTCAACAGGTCAGACTTGCCCCAAAAACTTTTCCAATTGTCTATGAATTCTATATTATTCAACGGACACCACTTAGACAACCAACCATTGAGTGAGGCCAATCTGCTAACTATCTCATCACTCCTGCGAACAGGAAGGGGGCCAGAGAAAATTACAGTGCCTGACATCGTACTTGCGAGTTTACACACCTCTTTAATATTAATTTTGGTGATCTCCGACTGGCGGAGTCGAACATCATTAGTGCCGACATGAATAATGATCTTAGAGAATTTACGATTAGCATTAGCCAGCACTTTTAAATTTGCTTTGATGTCAGGCGCTCTGGCTCCCGGCAAACATGTGACTATGGTGGCTGGTGTCTCTATTTTCACGTTACGTGTGATCGAATCACCAATTACCAGGGCACAATCAACAGAATTCTCAGTGGGTGTTTCACTGAGTGGGGCAAATCGATTTGTTATGGTAATCGGAACGGAAGAGTGGTTTTTTAATCCGCGACTAGAGCGATCTCACACGGTCACCCATCTGCCCTGCTGCGTGGGCTCTACTTCAGCCGGAACCGAATCATGTACAGAGTTCACTATGCTAGGCGCATCCAAAATAGTATCTAAAGCTCTAATACTATCCTTACTATCCTCAATTAAAGTTTGGATGCGTGTCTCTAGCTCTGAAATCTTCTCCGTCAGCCTGACTGTCTCCTTGCATTTATCACAAATAAATCCTATATTGCCATCGGAGAAGGCTACACTAAACATATGACATGTAACACAGGTGACAATAACAGGACAAGACATTACTCACCGTTTGTGTTGACTGATTCTTACTTACCTGGGCTTTTATGAACTCAAAGGCGCGGGCGCGCGAGAGAAAATAAATAATAAATAAATGAGCGCGGGTGGCGCGTAAACACGCGTGCTGTGCTAACAATAACGGAAGCTAGCGATGTAAGGTTAATCTGAGATGGTGGGTAAACTATATTTAGTAATATAAACAACTAGGAATGATAGTAAATGATGGTTCAAAACAGAAAGAAATACAAATCTAATACGAGGCGTAGAGCTTACAGCCTCGACGCAAACAAACTCACAGCAGGCAGGAAGGCAGACACGAGCAATCGATCAGTGAACAGCAGATCAGAGTCTTCTGGAGGCATGACAAAAACACTCGGACTGGTGATAACTCACAGGAAAACTATGCCTCACAAAAGGTAGACCTTTCTCTCTCTTTCCTTCAAGGTGTAAAATAGTATTATTATAAATATTTTCTTCAGTCGCTTCATATGAACAGAATTATACAAACAACTTACATGGATTGAAACACTGTGCCATTTACAGATAGATGAAGATTACTTTTTGTTTACTAATGTCTTGGGATGGCGAGTCTGGCAAGCTTGAAACAATGTTATGAGGAATCTTTAGTCAACTTTTGATTGTTTGATCACAGTCTTTTGGGGGGGGGGGGGGGGGTATAATGCCCTTTCACAAGATGCCAAATAAGTCTTAGATGTCCCCAGAGTGTGTATGTGAAGTTTTAGCTCAAAATACCCCACAGATATTTTATATAGCATGTTAAAACTGACACTCTTGAAGGATGAGCAAAACCGCACTGTTTTTGTGTCTGTCCCTTTAAATGCAAATGAGCAGCTGCTCCCGACACAAGGGGTGGAGCTTCAACAGCTCCTGTGCTTTTACATCACACACAGCCGGACAATGATGGAGAGACTCAAGAAGAAGTGACAACATGTAGAAGCAACAGGACATTTCTGAATGGTGAGTTGATGAATTTATGTAGCTTATGTGTAGTTATATTAGTCATTGATTAACATATTCTGTTTTGATAATCTATAAATCGTATTCCGGGGGCGGGTTTATGTAAATTTTAGGGTTAGTGACGTCACCAACCCGGGAGGAATGTCATGTAGTCCCTTCCAGCCATTTGTTGTAGTCCTTAAAAAATGATTTCTTTAAAAGAAAATATCTCCCTCTGCTTTGAACTTTGAGCGTCATAACTTTGCAGATGTTGTTTATGCTCAAACAGCAACATTACACTCTAACTAAAGCTAGAAAAGAAAATTGAAATCATAATCAACCGCCCCTTTAAGGATTCACAGAGCCAAACCACTGGCAGAGAAATCACACATGGTCCAGCTGGATCCATACATTGACCCAGTCTACTATTACACTTGCACAGCGTGTCACACACTTAAACGATATTGATACCAACCACTGTCTCAGCACAACTCTACTGGAGGATCGAGTCTAGAGTCGTCTGATTCCTCTCTCTCTGCACAGGGATAATTTACCAGGTTTATAGTGTTAAAGTGTCATGAGAGGATTCATCCTCCACTCTGTTTCTGTATTTCCTTGCGTGTTTTGTGGGTGTGCGTGACGGTGCTCAGCAATGCTTATTGCTCTCTGGTACCTGATTTAGAATAGAGTAGAATAGAAAAAAATCTTTATTGTCCACCGGGTGGAAATTTTTCTTTGGCTCACCAAACATACAAGACAGATAGACATACAGACAACGTCTCAAACATAGTAAAGGAAATACAATAAAAAGATACAATGTAAAATATTATAATGAAAATAAATATACTTTAAATACAATACGTTTGTTGTTGTCACTTGGTTTGGTTAAGGATAGTAATGGCATTTGGAATAAAAGATTTTTTAAAAGTACTTTTATCCAGAGGCACCCTGAAGCGCCTTCCAGACTTCAGAAGCTCAAACTGGCTTTCCTAGCTTTCTTCCTCATTCTGTCAGTGTATATTTGGGTCAGGTGTTTTGGGGCTTTCCTACTATTTTATTAGCCATTAACACTATCCTGTTAAGCTTGTTTGTGAGTTTGCAGTTTAAATGGCCAAACCAAGCAGAGAGATGAAAGGTTAAAACACTTTCAATATGTGTGATGTACACTAGCTCAATAATCTGAGCACTGATGCCCAGGCAGTTCAGTCTTCTGAGGAGACTAAGTCGTTGTGAGCATTTTTAAAAAATATAATCTGTGTTATCTGTAAAACTCAGATGGTTGTCAAGAATCGTACCTAGATACTTAAAAATTCCCACAGGTTCAACTGCTTGACCATTAAGTAAAACTGGCTCTGTTGTTATGTCTTGTTTTTTGCAAAAAATTAGCCCGTTTGTCTTCGCCACATTGATTTCTTGCTCGCTATCGCTACTTCAAGGGCCATACATGTGCTAAATAAGAGGCCTCACCAACAGGGTCAGTTTTTTGTAAGAGGGCTAGTAAGGCCATATCATCTACATATTTTATCAATTTAAAGGTGCTATTATTTGTAGAAATTCATTTGTGAATAGGGAAAAAATTATAGGGGAAAGAACGCTGCCTTGTGGGCAGCCTGTACTGATAGTATGCACTCCTGACAAAAAGCCATTTACACTTACCCTCTGAGGGCGACAGGAGAGAAAGTCTCTGATCTAGAGAATCAAGCCCTTATCTATGTTACTATTGGCTAGTCTTTGCAGGAGAATGTGTAGCTTCGTAGAATTAAATGCTGCACTAAAGTCCATGAATAGAACTCTAGCATGCCCTTTAGAGAGAGCAAGCTGTTTTGAAATAGAGTCTAAAAGGACCAGCACGGCATCATCAGTCCCTCTGTCACTTCTATAAGCGAACTGCAGCAGATCTAACACAGTGGTTACTTGAGAGGTTAAGAGATCTACCAGAACTCTATGGAGGTGATGGCTATGGGTCGGAAATCTTCAGGCCTACTTGCGCCAGGCTTAGGTATGGGCCTTATTAAAGACAATTTCCAAGTCGTAGGTACATCTGCAACTAGAAAGAAGTTAAAAGCCTTGAAAAAACACCTTTTAATTGTGGGGCTCAATCTTTAAGTAGGCGGGCTTTCAGGCCATCTGGCTTACTGGCCTTATTTGGCTTTAGTTTGGTGAGACTTTTGGCAACAGCATCTTCTGTGATAAATATTGGTGAACCTATGGGAAGATTTTTACAAATGTCATCACACTCACCCTTATCATCCACAACATCAAACCTGCATAAGAACGTGTTCAATTCATCTACAAGACTTTGACTGCAAACTACAAGACTATCGCTTTTATTGCAACTTTTTCCCATTAAGATGTTTAAGCCCTCCCAAGCCTGTTTTATATTCCCGCTGAAAAATGTACTCTCTATTTTGTTTTTATATTCAATTTTTGCCTTGATGATATCCCCCCTTAATTGTTTCATTCTTTCCTGCACTAATTCCATGTTGCCTGAACAAAAGGCAATCTTTCTTTCATTAAGGCAGGTTTTCAATTTTTTGCAAACCCGGTGTAACCCTGTCAATTTTGCCCCAAAAAGTCCTGAAATGACCTTTAATGCAAACACTTAAAACTAGAGTAAAGTGCAATATCTAGTTCGCCACTAGGTGGCAGTGCACAATGAAACATTATTCCTCTACTGTTTTCTGGATTCGCGTTGTCTTGAAAAAAGCCTGGAAAAACGGGAGCTAGAGCAGAAGTAAATATTAAGATTTAAATTGATTTAGAAAATAAAATATATCCTCGAGGTTGAACTACATTGAAAATTAGACGACACCTGTTGTAAAACAAAGTTATCTCGGTGAGTGAAAACTATCATCTTGTGTTGATTAGCTTAAGCTAAAATGGTGAAATGACTAAAAGGTTTACATTTCAACGTTACAGTGGATTACAGTGGATTAAAAAAAACACAGTCTGGCTATCTACAATAGCAGTGGATGTTACCCCACAGGTACATTTTTGTTGTATATTCTAATTTTGGTACAATGAAAAAATGCATTTTGAAAGGAAATAATTTTGTTTTGAGTCATGTTGAGTCATGAAATTTGAGTATGTAAATTTTGAGTTACTATGCTATACTGTACTTTTGTTTGTCCAATTCCATTTTATTGATTTTTATTTTAAGTTGTATTATTGAAAATATGGACTTTTAAATGATGAAAAAATTTTCAGCACATTTTTGTGAAGACTGTTTTTTTTTAGGCTTCTTCTGGTCCCGGATCCCTTGTGTTCTTTCCATCGAAGCTGGATTCTCTCTGTTTGCCCTGGTGCCTTGTTCCCGGGTCCACTGCCTCAACTAACAGCGCTGCAACGGTTCCATTGGGTGGTTTCATGTGGACGCTAAGTATTGAAGGGGTATTGGACAGTTAAAATATTTGAGTGCACTCAAGGGTAACTAATTTTTCTTTGTTTGATTTTCCCTTTTGTTTTTGTAGTTCATGAGATCTCAAAAGTTGTGGCCGATTTGTCAACATGAATGGTACTAATGCTGTGTGAACTGAACTAAATATTGAATTTTGAATAAGAAAATAAGAAAAATTATTTGAATAAGAGCTACATTCAAACTTTAACCTATTGTCCTGTGCTTCCTTTGGAGTGGAATCTATGAGTCTTTTGGCCATATGATTCGTACATAACCAACCTCCTCATCGAATCTAGATTTAGATACCTCCTACAATAGGTTATTAGCCTGCCTATAAGCAGAACTACCACCGTAGGGTTACACAAGGGTTTATTATTTGGGAATATTCTAAAAGTCTTTGCTTCAGACACACAGTCCTCACAGAACTTAATATATGAAGTCACAGTGTCCATAAGTTCATTCCCAGCCTGACAGGAATCAAAGAAGGTGTCCCAATTTGTGTTGCCAAAACAGTTCCTGAGTGATCTTTGTTTGTTTCAGACCACATCTGTATCTGCTTGATGACTGGTTTCGTCCTTTTGAGCATAGCTTTATATTTAGGCAAGAGATAAATTATATTGTGATCGGATTTCCTTAGAGGTGGTCTACACACTGCTTTATATGCCTCAGGGATATTTCCGTAGCAGCGGTCATGGGTCTGATTTAACCGTGTAGGACAGTCAACATATAGATGAACAGTAGGCAGATGTGTAGACAAGTTACATGAGTTAAAGTCCCAGAGGGTACAATATGTACAATTTAAGGTACAATATGTACGTTTTTGCCGCCAGAGGGCGCATTTTCAAAACAGTAATAAAGCTCGATGACGCTATGAAGGAGAGTGGAACAATAGGAGATGTCGTTTTCACCATCCAGAGTTGTATGGAATTCACAAATCATATAAATTATATATCAGCTAATAAATTAGTTTTTGTATTACCTGTACGTTTGATCACACTATTTTATGTCATCGTAATGAATTAGCCTCAAGGAACGTGGAATTTAATGCTATATTCGCCTGTTACTAATATGGGGCTATTTGTGAAATGATTTGGTAGGTTAATGCTACGCAGTTTTACAAGTTTAAACAATCGTACTAAAAGTAAAATTGAACTAACCCACACTATTATGTTATGACTAAATATTTTTGTGCTACTCATACTGTATTTAATTTCACTGCCATAGACTTGGTCACCAGACTTGATAAAAAGCGTTACTGAAGTACAAACAAAGTGAAATATAAAGAAATAATATACATTTGCTGACCTGTCTATTAAAACACATGCAAGAGCAGAGTCTCTTTCAAGTCCAAGTCTAATATTGATCCTTGTATTATTTCTCAGTTTTTCCCAAATCCTACTTGTCTCAGTTGTTCTACGTTTACATTTTTATTTTATTTTCTGCACTCGCCAAACACCCATCAATAATCGTGAACAATGATGACTGAACGACACAACAGTGTATTTATGTATATAATACAGAAATACCTCATTTGCGGCTTACGTATAGCGGCCTATAGAAACGCCCGCTAATGAGGCATCTATGTGTTATATATATGGTTTCTACAAGCGGAAACTGAGGATAGCGCTGATATTACGTCATTGATAGACAACAATGACAAGGGATAAGCCATTATTTAAAACTGGAATTTCTCTGGATTTACAAATTCATGGGAAGTTTTGGGATAATCTAAGTACACTACTGCATGAAATATATCCCACTGTGAAAGTGTTTTTTGAATATTTGATTAAAAAAATCGTACATATTGTACCTTTAATGCGACACATGCACGCTATTACTTCTCCATTTATGAGCAGCCCTTTCGTGTGTTGTCTTTGTCGGATCGTTCTCGTTGACTGTGGTGTTTGTTCCTGTTATGCTTTCATCTCCTGTTTCCAGTTGGATTTTCCCATCTTGTTTTCCCCTTGCTCCAAGCAAGAAGTCTTGGCAACGGAATTTACCGAACTCCCCTCCGTTGTCCAACGAATATCATCTGGAGATGAGTCCCCTGCACCCACAACACTATTTCCGTCCCCACTGGAGTCGACTCTACTCACCATATAACGATCAGAGCCTCAGATCAACCCTCCAGCATCCTATACGCGTGAGCCAAATTACTTCAGGGCGTTTTTGCCTCAGTGCTCTGTTTTTTTGCCTTCAAAAACTAAATAAAAACTAAATATTTAAACAAAAATATGAAGATAAAAAAGTAAGTGTTAAAGAAATTCTTGAACTTAAATAAAATGTTACAAAATGTGTGCAATGTAAAAGTGTAAAAGTAGAACAATCAAGGCAAACTTTGAGGTAGTTTTAAAATAAGTAGGAGTAAGGTAAGGTAAGGTAATTTATTTATAAAGCACAATTAAAAACAATGGGTAGTTGACCAATGTGCTGTACAACATGCAACATTGTAGAAACATGCAAAGAGCTAATGTACAGAACATTTATACTGTGTAATACATATATCTTAACTACTCTCACAAAGCAAACAAGCTACTAACATATCAGCAGTTAGAGTTAGACAGAAAGGCAAAGAAAAAATATGAGTTTTTAAAAGATACCACTGTGGAGGCAGTTCTAATATGCAAAGGCAAACTATTCCAGAGTTTCGGAGCCAAAACTGAAATTGAACAATCACCCCAAAATTTACATCTAGACCTTGGGACAGTTAAGAGTTTCTGGTCAGAAGACCTAAGTGATCTTGATGGTGAGTATATCTGCAACAAATCTGAGAGATAGGGTGGTACCATACCAATTTAAACATTTAAAAACAAACAACAAAATCTTAAAATCAATCCTGTAACAGATTGGCAACCAATGTAATGAAAGCAAAATTGGAGTGATACGGTTCCGCTTTCGAGAACCTGTCAGCAATCTAGCTGCGGCATTTTAAACAATTTGCAAGCGTGTCAACGTCGACTGATTAATCCCTGAATGCAGGGCATTTTAGTAGTCTAGACGTGAGGTTACAAATGCGTGCATCACTCTCTCTGAATCCTCAAATGACAAAAATGGCTTGACTTTTGTCAAGGTTCTTAAATGAAAGAAGCATGATCGAACAACAGCGTTAACTTGTTTGTCAAATTTTAGTGAGTTATCAAAAATTACCCCCAAGTTTTTCACCATGGATTTAACATAAATAGATAAAAGGCCTAAATCAACACAGGGGAACTCAGATACATTAGAGGGTGCAAACACAATAATCTCGGTTTTGCATTCATTTGGATGCAGAAAATTAGCAGCCAGTCAGGTTTTCAAATTTCAAATTTTCATTTCAAGACATACAAAAAGAGGCCCTAATGAATTATCATCCTTTTTTTACTGGCATGTATATCTGTGTATCACCTGCATAACAATGGAATGATACTTGTGTTTTTGAAAGATAACGCCAATTGGAAGCATGTATAACGAAAACAGAATGGGTCCAAAAATGGACCCTTGAGGTATCCCACACTTAAGAGGGGCAGCCGAATTTGTAAATTCCCCCATGGTGACTGAAAAACTTCTGTTAGTTAAATAGGACTTAAATCAATGTAAAACCACACCTCCATCCCTACCAACCTCTCCAGTCGTGCAATAAGAATTTCATGGTCTATGGTATCAAATTCCACACTCAAATCGAGTAACACCAAAACTGCAGAATTTCCAGGATCCACAGTTATTATAACATCATTAAGAACCTTTAAAAGTGCAGATTCTGTAATGTGATGTTCCCTAAAAAAAAGCAAATCTTCATTAAAAAAAGACTGCAGCTGAATGAGAACTGCTTTCTCTAGTATCTTTGAGAGAAATTACAATTTTGAAATAGGTCTATAATTATTTAACTCATTTGAGTTAAAAATCAGTATTTTTAATTAAAGGCTGCACCACAGCGTGTTTAAAAATGGCAGGCACAGACCCTGATACAAGGCAGCTATTTATTATGTTTAAAACACTAGGCCCAACTGTATCAAAAGCCTGTTTGATTAACTTTGATGAGACGATATCAAGGGGAGTCTGATGGCCTCAACTGGTCTACTATTTTTGTATTCTATTCTATTTTGGGGGGCGGATGAGCACATGAAGATACACACACACACACGCACACACACACACACACACACACACACACACACACACACGCGCGCGCACACAGATGCATTCCGTGAAATTAAAACCCAGAAATTAGTGATTCTGAAACTTATATATGATGTGTTCCTGTATGTTTGAGTTTTATACTGTTGTATCAAGTTTATTGTTAGTTGTGTAGTTGAACTCTAAGGCCTTCTATAAAGAATCTAAGAGTATAAATCCTTGTATGCATGCCAAACATGAACTTATTTGGTATCAAACGAAACCGCATGACTTGCCTGAGCCAAATATATGCAAGAGGTTATTGTAAAAAGTAGTCTATGTTTTTCCATCTTTGAATTGAACTGACCAAACTGGCGATCTCGTAAAAACACGCAAATGAGGTCATCAAGGGGAAACAAAGGAACTTGTTGCGCGCCCAAAATCTGTGAGGTGCGATTGGTTTGTTTTTTGTTCTTCATGTCTATTCTGTTAGTGCTACTTTCTGCCTTGTCTTGTTGTTTTAGTCTCTTGTCTTATTTGTTTTTGTTTTACGTTGCGTTTAACTCAGTCATTTGTTTTAGTGCTCAGTTCTCGTCTCCGGACCGAACCACGCACTTTACGCTTCAATCGGTCCTCTAACCTCCGGGCGACAGGACTCCCTTCCATAGTGCATCTTTTGGATGTTTTGAACTTCCCGCGAGCAAAACGCACTCTGAGGAACCGAAAAGACCGCCTCCATCTCTCAAGCAACGAGGATATCCACACACGCTCCGTCTTGTTCAGCGACACAAAGGTCCATTTTGCAGGTATAGTTCCATCTAAATTTAAATGCATTTAAAGTGTGTATTTTCCTTGTTGGCTCTTAAGGTTCAGCTGTGGTAGCAATTGTGTTGTTTTCCTGTGTTTCCATTTCTTTTTCTTTCTGTTTTACTGTCATTATTCTATATCTTAGTAGTTGTATATCCTAGTTCATTTTATTAAACCTCATTATACGCTTGATTGTCTCTGTTTCTTGATCATAGAATAAAGCCTCTTTAATGTGTGATCTGAAGCTACGCGCTGATATTGTTAAGCAAACTAATTTGATTAGTAAACTTATACTAAGAAGAAACCTTCTTGAGAATTGATAAAGAAAATCGAACCAAGCAGTTTGGCGGACGAGCTGATTGGTTGAGGTGCCATTAATTCTATTAAGGTATTCTGAAAATCAATATAGTCTGTCTGCATATGATGTATATTCTTAATTAATTATAATTCGTTATGCTTTAATTATCTATGTACATCTGAAGCAGACGCGTGAACTATATAATCCCTTTTTGAGTGATTTTTATGTATGGTTATCTGGTTCACCCATATCCAATAGTTGTTGATTATAAATTAATAAGTATTGCATACTGTGGCGACCAGGACGGCCGAGGGGCGTGAGAGAACGGCGCGAGGCCGGTGGTGCGATTGCTAATGAGCAACACCTGTTAGGCACACCGGTCTCGCATCTCTCACGGAGGAGCGGAAGCATAAAGGAGGAGCGACGACGTTGATGATCGAGAGAGGAACAGGCCTGTGTTTTAGTTGTTTTGTTTATGTATTTTATTTTAGCCAGCAGTCGTCCGCGAGGGGCTGCTGGCGGTATTTTCGTTTGTTTGTTTTATTTAAATTAATTATATTTTGATGGTTCGCCGGTTCCCGCCTCCTTCTTCCCTGAACATTGCTACACTGGTGCCGAAACCCGGGAAGAGGGAGGAACGCGCTGTCAGAGAGTCCTCGCCGATGTGGGGAATCCGCGGTGCCATCGAGCATGGTGCGCGAGTCGCCGCCGCTCGCCGTGGGCCGGAGCCTGCTGCCATCCGCCGAGCGAGGGGAGGAGCAGGGAGCGGGGGACTCGCGGCCACGGACGCTCGAGGCGGTGCGCTGGAGTGAGTTGCCGGTGGGACGGTCGAGCTCGCTGCCGGCCGCCTGGGTATTGGAGGGGCGGCTGCCATCCGGGAGGGAGAGGAGGAGTCGCCGCCGCTCGCCGTGGGCCGGAGCCTGCTGCCGTCCACCAGTGAAGGGGAGGAGCAGGGAGCGGGGGACTCCTACCGTCTGCCCAAGGCACCCGAGGAGCCGTCGCCGTCCACCGGGCGGCGGAGGAGCGTCGAGCCGTCCACCGAGGGCTACCCAGCGTCACCGCCAGGCACCGCGGAGGAGAGCGCACAGCTGGTGGGGGACCAGATGGCGGCGCGTTGTGGGAACCGGACCAAGTTTTTTTTTTTCCTCTCTCCCCTCTCTCGATCTGTCGCTCCTCATGCTTCCGTCTCCGTTTCCCTCGGTTTGTCTGTCCATACTCCCCAGGGATCGCCGCCGCCGGGGGGGGGAGTAGGCACAGGCTCGTGGGTACCCCCCGGCCTGTGAGGGGCGATGGGGGTATGTGGCGACCAGGACGGCCGAGGGGCGTGAGAGAACGGCGCGAGGCCGGTGGTGCGATTGCTAATGAGCAACACCTGTTAGGCACACCGGTCTCGCATCTCTCACGGAGGAGCGGAAGCATAAAGGAGGAGCGACGACGTTGATGATCGAGAGAGGAACAGGCCTGTGTTTTAGTTGTTTTATGTATTTTATTTTAGCCAGCAGTCGTCCGCGAGGGGCTGCTGGCGGTATTTTGGTTGTTTGTTTTATTTTAAATAAATTATATTTTGATGGTTCGCCGGTTCCCGCCTCCTTCTTCCCTGAACATTGCTACACATCCACATTCAAAACCTGAACTGAATTCCCTACACACGTCAGCTCTGTTTGATCCATTAGTAACGGAGAAATATGAGTACTTCTCACTAGATCTCGCAGCGATGTTATTACTTCAGTGGCGAATTCAAATGCTTTCTTTATTGGATCTCTTAGCGCTGTGTAGCAGTGTCGCTTGATCAAGATCGGCTCGCGCTGCATTGGTCCAGACTGAGCGTGAAGCACAAAATAGTGAGCACCGCAGTTTCATTCCGCTTTCATTACGTTTTAATGAAAATATCTAGCGTTATATCGAACATTTTTTATATCGTTACCGACAATGGTGTACCGTCGATTAATACCGATACCGTTTTATTGCCCAGCCCTAATCTGGATTTACCCAAGTCTTTTGATGAACTGCTGGATCTCGCTATCCAAGTGGACGCATGTCTTCACCATCATCTCCAGGTCATCAGGCATGCTGTCCAGTAACAGAGAGAGCTCACCAGTAGTTCAGAGGTTACTGATGGTTAAATCTTTTCCCATCAATTGTCCCTTGAGGAATTAAATTATGACATAGATAATGTGGAGTTTCTGGCTATCAAGTTGTCCTTGGAGGAGTGGGGTCATTGGTTAGAAGGTTCTGGGGTGCCTTTCATTATCTGGACTGATCATAAAAATCTTGAATACATTTGCTCTGCCAAACATCAGAACTCCAGGCTAGCCCGGTGGGGTTTTTTTCCGCTTTGATTTTTCCGTCTCTTATCGTCCCAGTTTTAAGAACATACAGCCGGATGCCTTGTCTTGTATTTCTGATCGTTATGAGTGACCAATCTCTCCTGAACTTATCGTCCCTACCAAATTGGTGCCGGTGGCAGTGACCCTGGGAGATTAAATGAAAGGTCCGCACAGCCTTACCAGGGGTAACAGCCCTAGCCAAAAATCCCACTGGGTTGGTTGTTTGTGCCAGAGGCAGCTCGTCCAGACGTTCTGTTGGTGCCATTCCTCCAGACCAGTGCCTGTCACCCTGGAGTTGGTCGCACCCTATCTCTAGTTAGACAGAGATTTTGGTGTTCATCTATGGCCATGATGTTTGTCAGTTTGTGGTCTGTTTGGTCTGTGATGTTTCCAAGACTTCCAGTTTGCGCTCAGTGGGACTTCTTCTGCCTTCGATGCCTTTGAGACCCTCGTCCCATATTGCTCTTGATTTTGTTTAAACCGTCCCCCACTCTCAGGGATTTACTGTCATTGTGACAGTAGTGGACCGGTTCTCGAAGGTAGCACATTTCATCCCTCTACCCAAATTAACGTCTGCTAGAGAGACAGCGAGTGCTGTCTTGATGATGTATTTCGTATTCATGTCCTCCTGACAGACGGAGGGGGAGTTTTTGGAATGTCCTGGGAGCCACTGTCAGTCGTACCTCTGGGTTTCATCCCCAGAGCAATGGGCAGGCAGAGTGGCAAATCAGAACCTGGAGAGGGAATTACAATGTTTGGCTTCCCACTATCCCTCTTCGTGGAGTCAGCAGCTCACGTGGGTGGAGGACACCCACAACTCTTTACCAGTGTCATCCACAGGCCTATCTCTGTTTCAGACTAGTTTAGGTTACCAGCCGCTCTTTTTCCTGCCCTGGAAGTCGCACCCCTTCTCCCCATGCGTTTATCCAGAGGTGCCATCGCACATGGGTGAGAGCCACGGCCTGAGGGTGAAGTGGGACACTGCTCCAAGGCCCAAGGCGATTGCCACCGCTCTAAGCTTTCCGTCTATATCGACCTGCTGAAGGCAGACACTGTCTTTCTCAACCTTGACAGTGATCCAGACACACGGTCTATATCAAGACCCTTGTTAATGGCAAGGTGCAAGCTATGCCCAAAGCAGGGGACCCATGTGAAGTCTTGTTGAAATGCTTTCTTGTTTGTTGAAGCATTATCAGTGGTGATACCAGCCATGTATGACATGTCCAGCTTCCATGCTTCTTGTATCATCTCTTCCAATGCTTCCCTCAAGCATTCTGCTGTGTGCTCAGTGTTGAGCCCAATACAGCCCAAACACCAGCTCTGCATGTCCCAGGTTTCAGTGACAAATTGCAGAGTAACTGCCATGAACATGGAAGTGGCCCTGCTTATCCACAGATCAGTGGTGCGTGAAAAAAAGGTTTTCCTTCCAAGGTGGTTCATGACTATTTCTTTCGTTTCGTTATATAGGGCTGGGATTTCGGTGAGCATGAAAAAGTTCTGTGAAGGAAGGGCATAGCTGTTGTCCAAACGTTCAAGAAGTTGTTTGAAGCCAGGTTTCTCAACCGTATACACAGGAACCTTATCCATGCATATGTACACTGCTACAGCCCTGTTCAGCTTCTTGGCTTCTTTTGAGTTTGCTTCATACTTTCTTTGCTGTTCAAATACAGCTGGTAGTGTAGGTTGTGAGTGCGTTTGTTTCTGTTGCAGGTCAAGTCTCATCTTCTTTCTGGTGCTACAAGAGAATGGCAAACTTTAATAAACATTTTCTTTTTTCTTTTTGGACCACACTTTTAAAATGAACTGAACTAACTAATTTAAGAACTTAGGTTAATGGTAATAGATATTTGTTAACATTAGTTAACATGAATAAAAAATGAACAATACTTCCAAAACATTTATTAATCTTAGTTAAAAGTTCTGGATCGACATGAAGTCAAGTTAGTTGAAGACAACACACACTCATATCAACAACAATACTAGGCCATCTTGGTTAATGTTTCAAAAATGTTAGAATGAGAAGAGTTACCAACCTCTCAAAATTCTTTGTTAGCACCTTTTGTTAGCACTGCCCTGTAGCATTTCTTGCATATTGACTTGCTTGTGTCCTTTCCATGTTCATTTGCTTCATATCCAAAATATTTCCAGATAGCACTCCTGCTGTGTTCTTTATCAACCAAAACTGGTCGCACGGGCGCCGCACTCGCCATCTTTCCATTCACTTCACTTTAGCTATTTAACCGGAGCGAATGAGACGAGTGTGCGTGCGCGTGTGTGTGGTGTTAGTCAACGCGCCTTTGTAGAGAAGTGAAAGTGACAGCTTGGCCAGTATCAGTGTATCGATACTTCGGGAAATTAGTATTGGTACCGTTCAGATATTTCAGTATCGATATTTATCGAAATATCTATATTTTTGACAACACTATGTAGCAATAATCAGATAATCAACGCAATCATGTGGTTTTAATCAACTAAGTCTCTAATTAAGTAAACACTCCTCCATTCTTCAGATTGTGAAAGAAACAGATGTCATGGGACTTTTTTAAGTTACTGATTCACACACAAGCAAATGGCGATGGGACTTAATTAAATTACCGATGCCAGAAGTGCCCCCGCGGCGTTTTTCGCTGATAAGTAATCACAGGGTCCTCTGTCTTACCACATGTGACTCAACAGGGGCGCCTCTCTGGCCGGAGATCCCGTGGTGTCCCCTCTGCAGGACACCTCACAAACACAGACAACCTTGTGTAACTGGTCATTGTAATCTAGACTGAAAACTCATCAATTCAAAGAATACGCACACACATATCATTGCCCGGGAGGGGGGGGTGAGCAAAAGTTCACCACATCTTCACCGCTGAATGACCCGGCCACGTCCACAGTACACACACACACACAAGAACTTTTCTCCAATCTCCTCAATTGAGAGACTTGTACTATGATATATTCGATATGTTTTTATGTTTGCCCATGTTCCATTGGGGTTAGATGTGATCGTATTATAATTCTAAATGAACAGAGGTGCTTTTAGATGCATTTTTAATGTAACTGTGTTTTCCTATAATGTTTGTATGTCGTTCTTCACACCTTCAGAATCCTCTTGATCTGACCAAACCATATATATATGGGTGCAAATCGTAAAATTTATGTTACAATGTTTTATCATCTCTGGAGTAAAATTGAACGCATTTTTACATCATGGTCATGAAACATGCAAAGTCGATCTCGAGGGAACAAAGGAACACTTATCCGCACACTTTCCTCCCAACTAATTGGTGCATTCACGCCAGAGGAGGCGTAAACAGAAGTGTCTTTAAAGAAGACCACCAAGCACCTCATCTTAGAAGAGTAAGGAGGGAGGGAAGAAAGAACTGCATCCTGAGAACTGCATCTTAGGGGGGAACTCCCTTCTTCGAGGGAACTTCGACTTTTGACTGGACTCTTCTCTCTCCTTCGATCCGATGTAACCATCATACTCGTGATCCCCCGCCCTGGGGGATCTTTCCTCTTCTTTTCTTTTGCTTAAGTTTGTTTTTCCTTTGTTCATTTCCCCAGAAATGAACTTTGACGTAAATTACCAAATAAATAATTCAGACTAAGACCTTTAAGCCTTCTTTGAAACTGCGCGCTCCAGACTGCAGCAAACCACGTGACACTCCAACGGATCACACAAAGACCAGCAGCTGACATACGCCGCAGGGCTCAGACACATGAGAACTATATGCAAGTATATTTGAGTTACCAAGATTTTAGAGCATTAAGACTGTTTTTCCGTGTTGTCTCTTAAAGGTTTAAATGTCCAGGTGAATTTTGCCAAGCTGTGATCCTACGGATCTCTCTCTCTCTCTCTCTCTCTTCCCAACTCTCTCTCCCTCTCATTTTTATCTTCCTCTCTCATCCTATTTTAATTCGTGTTTGTAATGTTTTTCGTTTTGTTTGTTTCGGGTGTATATACATATATTCTGTGTGAATTGTAGTTCGATGTATTATTAGTCCAACTATTAAAACCATTATATTCTTGACTGCCTTCTGTCTAAAATGCTCATTTTACAAAGTCAATGAGATCTCGACCCTAGCTACAAAGCTTTCATTATTGACTACGTTGCGTAGTATAATTTTATAAACACAGGAAAATTAATGTTCACGGCCAGAAAATGGATATTTCTTGGAGTTTATAAGAAGGTATAACTTTGTTGAGAAGTTGATAAGTTAATCTTACGGCCGTTTGCTGGACAAACGGTTCGATAGCTAAATTAACTCCATTAAAGGTTGTCTCATATAATCGATCTGAAAATGGACCATTGACATATGAATGAGGAATTATAATTCGTTGTGATTGATCATTCGTGTGTACAATCAATCTATTTCCAACTTCGATAATTTAACTGTAATATGCAATATATTAATCATATTCATGGTTAATTATTAAAATTCCCTATATATAATTTGAGCTAATTTAATGTAAAACTAAATGTTGTTACAACTACCTCCTTATATCCCTTATTTAGGACTATATAGATTTATATTTCCTATTTAGTTTATCCCTATTAATTGTTTCTCTCTTTTTTGTGACCTATTTAGATCCAAGCTAATAAATTTAATTGACCCTTAGGGTGCTTTCACACCTGGATTGATTGGAGACGTTGTTCCGAAACAAAGGGGCGTTTCCCTTTTGGCCCGGTTCGTTTGGTCATCTGTGAACACAACAATCGCACTCTGAATCAGAACAAAACAACCGAGCTGAGACCGCCTAGAAGAGGTGGTCTCGGCTCGATTCCATATGAACCCTGGAGCGGTTCGTTTGTAGTGAGAACACAACCGACCCACGAACCAGAACAAATCAATGTGTTGCCTGGCAACAGACGCCAATAGATCGCTTGTCAACATGGAGCTTAGGCAGCGTATTTTGCTGATTTGTTGCGGAATGTTGTTGTGGTTAATTTATCAATGTGCTGTGAATGAACAAAACAACCAGTTCCAACTTGAGTCCAGACTTCGACAAAACACTGTTCTGATGGCCATAATCAGAAGACGTGCAGCTGCACGGATTCACCATAGAAGATGGACTCTGTATGCTGACCACATATTTCAAAGGCAACTCTTCCTCAGACAACCTAGGTAATAACGTTTGTTATATGGTAATTTAAGTGCTCTGATTATATGTTAATCGTGTGTTTATATGTCATAACATTTTTAGGCATCTGATTTTTAGGTTTAAATTTTAAGTCTAGTTCATAGTTTTGTTCTCTTTTTTGTGCAATAAAGAGAACAGGGTTGATATAAATCATTGGATGGCTACATCCTTTGTTGTCACATTTTTATGTTACACTGTTTGAATATTGAATTGCCTTAAGCCTGCTGTGTCAACCTGATGATTGGAAAGTACACTATACATATTTTTTAAGAAACATATGGGTGTATCCACGCACCAAATCTCCAGCACCTGGACTGACCATGAATGGCTGTCAAACTTTAGGATGAGAAATGGAACATTCTAGGATTTGTGTGATGCCCTCCGTCCTTGGTTGACCCGGAGCACAACCAAATACAGAAAGCCAGTGCCTGTTGAAGTTTGAGTTGCGATCTGCATCTGGAGCCTGGCAACAAACCTGGAATACCGCTCTCTTTCCCACCTGTTTGGTGTCGGCCTGTCCACATGTTTTCTTGTAACACAGGAAGTTACCACAACCATAAACACTGTTCTGAAGCCACAGTACAGGTCCTTCTAAAAAAATTAGCATATTGTGATAAAGTTCATTATTTTCCATAATGTAATAATAAAAATTAAACTTTCATATATTTTAGATTCATTGCACACCAACTGAAATATTTCAGGTCTTTTATTGTTTTAATACTGATGATTTTGGCATACAGCTCATGAAAACCCAAAATTCCTATCTCAAAAAATTAGCATATCATGAAAAGTTTCTCTAAACGAGCTATTAACCTAATCATCTGAATCAACTAATTAACACTAAACACCTTCAAAAGATTCCTGAGGCTTTTAAAAACTCCCAGCCTGTTTCATTACTCAAAACCGCAATCATGGGTAAGACTGCCGACCTGACTGCTGTCCAGAAGGCCATCATTGACACCCTCAAGCAAGAGGGTAAGACACAGAAAGAAATTTCTGGACAAATAGGCTGTTCCCAGAGTGCTGTATCAAGGCACCTCAGTGGGAAGTCTGTGGGAAGGAAAAAGTGTGGCAAAAAATGCTGCACAACGAGAAGAGGTGACCGGACCCTGAGGAAGATTGTGGAGAAGGACCGATTCCAGACCTTGGGGGACCTGCGGAAGCAGTGGACTGAGTCTGGAGTAGAAACATCCAGAGCCACCGTGCACAGGCGTGTGCAGGAAATGGGCTACAGGTGCCGCATTCCCCAGGTCAAGCCACTTTTGAACCAGAAACAGCGGCAGAAGCGCCTGACCTGGGCTACAGAGAAGTACTTTTTCAGATGAAAGCAAATTTTGCATGTCATTCAGAAATCAAGGTGCCAGAGTCTGGAGGAAGACTGGGGAGAAGGAAATGCCAAAATGCCTGAAGTCCAGTGTCAAGTACCCACAGTCAGTGATGGTCTGCGTTGCCATGTCAGCTGCTGGTGTTGGTCCACTGCACTCTTAACCCGAATTAGTTGACTTTACTCGCAAATCGCGTGGAAACCCGTTGCCTTAACATGTTTAGTTTCAGCTTGTGTAAAAACTAAAGTGGTATGAGTTGTATTAACATGGAACCCTTAGTTTTTACACAAGCTGAAACTAAACATGTTGAGTTGTATTAACATGGAACCTTTAGTTTTTACACAAGCTGAAACTAAACATGTTGAGTTGTATTAACATGGAACCTTAACTTTTTACACAAGCTGAAACTAAACATGTTGAGTTGTATTAACATGGAACCTTAAGTTTAGTATTTATATTTATTAGTAGTGTGTTCTCAAAATCATTAGATAAAACTAGCTATTATGACATGTTATTGCTACTCATCATTTAACACAATTACTGTATTTTCCACTAATTTAATTAGCTTTTGATTTTTAAAACAAAAATATGTTATAAAACATTTTCAATTAAATTGGATGGATGGAAAAAAAGAAACAAATCTTAATGCTTCCATGCATTTTATTTTATTTTTAAATGGCAAAACACAGCCAAACATCAGGTAAACATCAACAATCAAAACATCAATTATCCAATCTAAAATGATGAATCTTAAAAAGGTCATTTCAAATCATTGAATGTTGTATGTGTTTGTGTGTGTGTGGGTGTTGTCCGTGTCTGTTGCCGTGTGTGTTGTGTGTGTGTGGGGGTGTTGTTTGTGTGTGTGGGTGTTGTCCGTGTTGTTTGTGTGTGTGGGTGTTGTGTGTTGCCCGTGTCTGTGTTGCAGTGTGTGTGGGTGTTGTCCGTGTGTGTTGCCCGTGTGTGTTGCCCATGTTTGTGGGTGTTGTCCGTGTGTGTTGCCCGTATCTGTGTTGCCGTGTGTGTGGGTGTTGTCCGTGTGTGTTGCCCGTGTCTGTGTTGCAGTGTGTGTGGGTGTTGTCCGTGTGTGTTGCCCGTGTCTGTGTTGCCGTGTGTGTGGGTGTTGTCCGTGTGTGTTGCCCGTGTCTGTGTTGCCGTGTGTGGGGGTGTTGTCCGTGTGTGGGTGTTGTATATGTCACAAATTTACAAGATAAAACCATAGATGTCCCCTGAGTGGTAAATCCATAAACAAAATAAAATTTACCAGAAACACCCACTCAAATGTACAAGAAAATGCAAACAAACAGGATCTGTTTCATCTGCCTAAATGAAGGGAGGACAGAGCATGAACCAACAGACTATCATATTAGAACAATCTACATTGACTGGTGAAGAACTGGAACAATAATGTCTTAGGCCTGTCTTTCTGCTACAACTCCTCTCAGTTTTAATTTTCACACAAGTCACATCCTTCAGCATGATTCCTACAGCATTTAAGTGTGTGTCAGTGTTGTTTGTGTGTGTTGTGTGTGGGTGTTGTGCGTGTGTGTCTGCGTTTTACGTGTGTCTGTTCGTCCGCTAGTTTTACAGAAAATAAAAAGGTTTACCCCACAGGTAAGAAAGTATTTTACTAATGTGGCAAAAAGAAAAATGTAGTCAACAGCTTCTTACAGTAGACTTGACCTCTCTTTTTACATTGCGAGCTGATTTTTCAAAGTCTGTATCTTTGGCTTTAGGTCAGTGTGGCCTAACAATAGCAATACCTGTTGGATGAACTGAAATGTGAGCTTCATGGTCTTGGGGTAGTTAAGATGGAGTGCATACATGAGTCCAAACAGAATGCATATTGCTTTTGGCAGATCTTGAATGTTCTCCATTACAACTTCTCCCTCAATGATGATTTTCAACGAGGCTGGACTGAGATGCTGGGAAGACGTGAGCACAGCACCTTCAGGCTCAATAAGAAGTATCCCAACGTCAAGGTCACGAAAATAATCATCATCAGATTCCTAAATAAAGAATAACAGAAGAGCACAATCATTACATTATATTTCTCATTTGAAAAACAACTTTAATCAATATAAGAGTGTCATGGTGAAAAATAAATAATGGTAAAAATTATAAGAAAGCAAGAGCTTACTTACAAAGCCTGCTTTGAAGAAGTTTGTGGGGTTGTCCCCAAGGATGATAGGAAGCCCTCTGAGCACTTGTGTCCGGATCGCAGTTGGCTCTGTAGTCTTTTGAGAATTAAACACAGTACAACAAGTTAGCAAGCTAAAATAAAAAACAAATAATGATCTATAAGAAAGCTTAAAAAAACAAGCAATGTTTTGATTGAATTATACAACTAATAGAGTAGCATTGTGATATGTTTATACAAAACCTGAGAAAAACAACGCCAAGTACAGAATGTGTATGGACTTACATTAGTCTGTTGTGAAATCTGTGTCAACAACTGTCCAACATTCCCTCTCTTGGATTTGAAATAACTCGAGGAGACGAGGACTGTGCCGGTCGATGCTCTCATAGAACTCCTGTTTGAGGTTCTTGCCCACAATCCTGTTGGCAAAACAAAACAACAAGCTGAATGGAGTGGAGGGTGGATCTGAATTTTGATGGCACATTAGCTATCACCCAATAAACTGCACTCATTTTGTGTTTCTTTCTTGATGTTCCTAAAGGATTGGACACTTCAAAATCATCTGTATAAAGTCCAACAGCAATTTTGAATTCCTCCCCTTTAAGGAGGACATTGTCATTACAGTACGAACCATCTCTGTATGAACTGTACTCATGTTGCACATGCTTTTGGACGGGAAGAGCTTTGTCCAAAATATCTGCCCTATTCAACATCTTCTGTAGCATTGGATGCAAAGGAACATATATAGCACTAAATATGTTTCCTCTTTCAATAATGTGCTCCACTGGTTTAACCTCTGTGAAGTTTTTATTCACATATGCTGCTCTACTTTTTGTTGTTGATGAGGGGCCATCCATGCCACAGAATTTTTTATGATCACATTGCCCTTTGCGGCAGCCCTTACTAACTCTTCCACAACTGAATCATCTACATCTGTCTGTTGTTTCAGGATGTCCTTGAGTGCATTATGCAGCAGTGGCTGGGATAGTTCACACATCTGTAACAGCTGTTGTATGACTTCTTGTACCGTACTTTCTGGAATGTGTAGGACTGTTTGCATCTTTAAAAAAAGAGCTGCTAGGTTGTGCTCCAGCTGTTTCTCTAGATCATTAAGATCTTCATTGGTAGAATCCTCACTGTCTTCTGATTCAAGGGTGTCATTTGGAGGCTCATGTTCTTCTTGGGCCTACTAGAGACAATTTCTGGCCTAAACATCCTCCAGTTGTGTGTTCTGTGCTCCTTACTTCTGTGTGCATTAAATGTAGAATAAACATTTATGTGAAAGTTACAGCCATTATATGGGCACTGGACTGTGATTTACCTTTAAATGTGTACTGCGCAGGTGAGTGAGAAAGACTGCTTCTGTGCATGGTGCAGAAAAATCACATGACTGACAGTGAAAGGTTACTTGGGCAGTTTCACTCAGTTGTGCACCCTGGGTTTTCTGGTGAATCTTTGCTAAGTGGACCTTAAGTGCATTAATGGAGTTGAATGTGCACACACATTGTTGGTGTAAGCAGGGAAAAGGGACAGTTCTACCATACTTTCCGTGTTTTAAACGATAATGTTTTAAAAGGTAACCCCTTTTCTCAAACATAAATTCACAGTACTTACACTTCCACAGCATCCTAACACCACAAGGATCTGTAAAAATAGAAAACAAGAAAACGTTTAGCTCAACGACTCAGTTCAACAATGTCACTGTTAAATACTATAAGGTAATAGAACCGAAACGACGCCTGTTTTACCGAGAAAACCAGCATGTGTCAGCTTCGTGGTGTTTTGTCTTTGCACACCAGTGTCTGACGCGGCGCTGCTGCTGCTAGCCTTGTATGTAACTTTACATATGGATGTTTCCCATAGATTTACTGCACTCAAGCAGTAGTACACTTCAGGTTAAACATAAATATATACTGATTTGATTATAGCAAAGACAACGTCGGCAGTATTGACGGCAAAAAAGGCTACAAAATATTCCGTTCTGTATTCACAGGTGCAATATTTGAAAATCGATAATTATTCATTATTATTTACACCACCACAACGAGTGCTAATATACACTCATTTGCCCCAACAGCGGTTGAATCGCTTTTCTATAGCGTAAAATGACATTTATATAAATGATACAGTCGAGCAAACTCGCCGGTATGTGAGCAATCCTCAGACTGTTAACACTAAGCTAACTTTAACATTCAGATGACACTTTTTTGAGTAACTTAGTTAGCTAGTGTTAGCAATAAGCATGTATTAACACCATGCACAGGTTCAAACAGTAACATTAGACGGAAAAAAAAGTTGCGTCAATAAATTATCTGCAAGCTTTTGGGTATTAAAAATTCCCACAAATATAACTAGGCTACAATAGTTATTTTAAATACTAACCATTCCACTTGCAGTAATGTTGCTTCCTAGTCAGGGTACCATCTGCTGCCGAGGCCTGTGCTCGTCCCGCCAGGTGTAGAGCCTCTTGGACGCACGTTAGACGCGCGGGTCTTTTCAAGTGACCAGGCAGGTTTTTGAATTAGCCCCTCCCCTTCCTTATGAAACTAAACATACCAAGTTATCTCTACTAAACATGATTAGTGCAATTCATCTTTCAGCTAAATAGTACAAACAACTAATGTTGTTTAGTAATGATAGCAGGTCTTGACAAAACATAAAAGAATAAGTAATGATCACTCGTAAGTTTAATTAGAAACAAAATCTGGGTTTACAGTGTGTGTTTTATCAAGGGCAGGGTCAATGCAGCTAGCTATCAGGAGATTTTGGAGCACTTCATGCTTCCATCTGCTGAAAAGCTTTATGGAGATGAAGATTTCATTTTTCAGCACGACCTGGCACCTGCTCACAGTGCCAAAACCACTGGTAAATGGTTTACTGACCATGGTATTACTGTGCTCAATTGGCCTGCCAACTCTCCTGACCTGAACCCCATAGAGAATCTGTGGGATATTGTGAAGAGAAAGTTGAGAGACGCAAGACCCAACACTCTGGATGAGCTTAAAGCCGCTCTCGAAGCATCCTGGGCCTCCAGAACACAGCAGTGCCACAGGATGATTGCCTCCATGCCACGCCGCATTGAAGCAGTCATTTCTGCAAAAGGATTCCCGACCAAGTATTGAGTGCATAACTGAACATAATTATTTGAAGGTTGACCTTTTTTTTTTTTTTTAATTAAAAACACTTATTTTATTGGTCGGATGAAATATGCTAATTTTTTGAGATAGGAATTTTGGGTTTTCATGAGCTGTATGCCAAAATCATCAGTATTAAAACAATAAAAGACCTGAAATATTTCAGTTGGTGTGCAATGAATCTAAAATATATGAAGGTTTAATTTTTATCATTACATTATGGAAAATAATGAACTTTATCACAATATGCAAATTTTTTGAGAAGGACCTGTATATTAAAACACCCTCTGCAGCTGAATTCCAATTAATTAGCCGAGGTTTTCGGGACAAGTGGAGATTTCCCCAAGTAGCCGGTGCTATTGATGGGACGCATTTTAATATTAGAGCTCCCCATGATGCACCAGCAGATTATTACAATAGAAAGGGTCATTATTCTATTGTATTGCAAGGCGTTGTGTACAACAAATTAAGATTTTGGAACATAAATGTTGGGCGGCCAGGTAGGATCCATGATGCCCGGGTGTTTGTGCTTTCAGGGCTGTATGAGCGAGGTGTCAGAGGCGCACTGTTACCAAGAATAGAGGAAAGATTCAAAGGGGTTAATGTGCCACTTACCATTTTAGGTGATTCAGCCTACCCCCTGTTGCCATGGCTTATGACGCCTTTTCGTGAGTTCAGATGAGTAACTGAAGAGCAGATAAATTTCAACCACCGCCATAGTCAGGCACGCATGACTGTAGAGTGTGCCTTTGGACGCCTAAAAGGCAGATGGAGATGTCTCTTGAAGGTCTGTGATGCCCATATTACTCTGGCCAGCCAAATTGTCTGTGGATGTTGCGTACTGCACAACATGTGTGAAATTCATAATGAACAATACCTTGACAGAGACAATGTGCTGAGGAGAGAGGAGGATGTGGACAATATAGAAGCAGATGTGATGCAAGAGCAACAGCAGGACAACGCAAGGGCTCATGACATTAGAGATGCACTTTGCAGATATTTTTCCAGCCTATAATCTCAAGACACCTGCTATGATGTATCTAGTGGATAAAACATTCAGGGCAGCCTCTACCTGACCTCAAACCTCTTCACTACAATGGGCCCATTGACATTTTTATGGTGTCACAGTCGAGTGATATTCCAAGTCACTCTTTTTGATGTCATGGTGTGAATATTACAAAGTTGTAAATAGTTTTTCCTGTACAAATGTGTTATGTTTTGTCGTTTTCAGGGTTATACTTAAAAAGTTAAAGGAGGCTGGCATTTAATCAATATACAGTTTTATTACACTAGACTGTAACAGTAAATACAATTCAATACTAGTATAGACAACAAATATGTAACATTTTTCATTCCTTCAAGTATAGACAATCCTAAAGATGTATGAATTACAGTGAACAGTTTTTACAGGTTATTCTAAAATGCAAAATTATTAAAACAAACAAAACTTGTCTTTGACAATAACAAAATTCTCCTTAGAAAAAATAAGTTTGGTTTCATAAAAAAATATAAATAAGTTATTTGTTCTATTTATAAATTGTTTTATCTATTTGAAAAATATAAACATAAATAAAAATGTTCTCTCTGAAAAAGTAAAGATTTTTCCTCTTTATATACAACACTTGTAGAACATGTTTGAACAATGTAATTTATAATCAGAATAGTAAATAGTAAATGTGTGGTTTTCCACACAACTCAGTTCTACTAGTTAAAGGATTCGTAAGAGGTGTCGTCAAAATGTATTGTGTTGTGACAACTATGCAAAATAGTGGAGGTATCCACAGGCGGATCAGACCTTTCAACAGGCTGTGGGTGGACTGTGGGCTGTGGAGCATGAGGTGGTGGAGGGTAAAGAGAATGCTGCTGTGGATGCCACATCTGTGGTGGTCCAGGGTACATGGGAGGTGGTCCGGGGGGTGGTGGTCCAGGTTGTGTAGGTGGGGGTCCAGATGATGGTGGTAGTGGTCCAGGGTGTAGCATTGAATTGATATGTAGGGGAATGATGCATGATGAATTGTAGGGCAAATTTTGCTGTGGTTGTAATGCTCTCAATGTTCCAAGCAGCTGCATAAACATTTGCTGATTGGCCTGTTGTTGTGCCTCCATTGCACTGAACCTTCAACCCTCTGCCTCCTGCTGAGACCTCATCATATTCTCAAAGAAAGCATTATCTTGGGCTTGATGGGCTCCATCCACATCTCGCATCTGCTCCAGGAATCTTCTTTGTTCTGTTTGGCACTGAAACAGTTCCTCGACCGGAGAAGATTTTGTTTTCCTCTTCCTGGATTGACTACCGGGAATGGGCAGTCGGGGTGTCACTTTCTGTCTTCTGCTTTCTTCTGTCTCTATGTCAGTGGATTCCGGTGTGGTGTTCAGCGATTCTTCACTCTCCACTCTCAAGTCCTGTGCTGCAGCATCTTCTCCTGTCAATAAAAAAGCAAGTAACGCAATTACTGATCTGATTAATCATCAGAGGCTAAACGTGTTAATGGCAATATCAGTAGTAGATGGAGGATCCCTTTCCCACTCTACAGATAAAATGTTGTGATTCCGGTTCGCGTACCCACCCCGAAGTGATAAAATAAAACAAAATTCTGTATCAAATTACAGTTACTGTAAATCCGGCCTCTAGTTCATAAACGCCAGAGGAGAACTGGCCCCCGACTGAGCCTGGGTTCTCCCAAGGTTTTTTTTTCTCCTTTAGGTCACCTGATGGAGTTTTGGGACACCAGTAGGTCACCTGATGGAGTTTTAGGACACCAGTAGGTCACCTGATGGAGTTTTAGGACACCAGTAGGTCACTTGATGGAGTTTTTCGGTTCCTTGCCACTGTTGCCTTTGGCTTGTTCAGTTGGGGATATTCAAAATAATTAACCAAGCATTAATACCATTGATCAGCCCTACCAAACGTGGATGTTTTTTCACTAAGAAACAAACATTGTTATGTTATTTGATTGATATTGTGAAGCTGCTTTGATGCAATTTATATTGTGAAAAGCGCTATATAAATACACTTGACTTGACTTGACTTGACTAGTAGTGGTAGTAGTATGGCCCCTGTACTTTGGCCAACGGATTTTAATTTTGAAACGAAAAACAAAAAACGAAAAATGGCTTGTTACTGCCATCAGTAATTAGGGATGGGTAAATGGGAAACAAACCATTTTTCACCTCATTTTTCGTTTTGATATTATAAAACAAAACGAAAAAAAAATCTCGTAATTCGATTTTGTTTGATATGTTTATAGATATCGGAAATTCAAATATGAGTGACTAAATCGTATTCCTCAATTTTGCTTTTTTTTTTTTTTTTGGTGACCCAGAAGCTATGCAGTAAGCGGCTTGGGGTGCTGTAGCCTACATGCGCGCTTTACAGACTGTGCGCGCACTTTCCTTCAACACAGAGTGGTCGTATGAGATAACCGAAGTCTGTACCACAGTAATTATGTAGGCTATGTGTGCATGCATAATAAGGAAATGAATAACAGAAAAATTAAATTGTGACAAACAATTTTCTGCCATTACATAGGCTAAATAAAGTCATTCAAATAAAAAAACATTGATGCACGGTCCACTTAAATGAACGGCATGAGGGCGCAGCTGATTATTAAGCCTCTACCATAATTTCTCCATTAGCTCCATTAGTTCCTCTGAAATATTTTGGATGTAGAATTCTGTTTCCTCTTCCTGTCCTGTCAAGTTCATAATTACTGTTTTTAGTTTTGTTGCATGAATATCCAAGGGTATTTGCTGTGACATTATTTCACTCATGGAAATGTTTAATGACTGACACAGTGTTTCCGACACAATGACAGCGTGCTAGCGTCAAATCAGATAGGCCTAACGAGATTTTTTTTCGTTTTCTGTTTTTAATATCAAAACGAAAAATGGTTTGTTTCCCAGTTTTTGTTTCCATATTTACTAATGGTAGGCCTAATTGGGAAACGAGCCGGTTTTCGTTTTGGGGTTTTTTCGTTTCAAAAGAAAAATCCGTTGGCCTTAAAGTACAAGGACCATTAAAACTACTCTGACAAGTACAATTTTCTCAAAAAAAGTTACTCGAGAAAATGTAGCCTTTGTTGCAAGTTGTAAATGTAAGATAGCAAGGGGCTAACGTTACTCACCCTCTCCGTCCAAGTCCACATCAACTGAAGAGCAGGTGCTGGGCGAAACAACTTCACAGGAGTCGACAATATCCACTGGTTCCACCACTGGTTTCGTTCCAAGTATTTTGTCCAGCTTATCGAACCAGGGACATTTGTCTTTCTCATCACTTGTACCTCCACTTTTGGCAAGGAGGTCTCGTACCTTTATGTACTGCAGTTTTTTCGCCTTTGCGCGGCACTGCTCGACGGACCGTTCACAACCTCTCTCTTTTATTTTATAGCTGATCTTCTTGTACACTTCGGTGTTCTTGTGTGTAGTGTCCAACATCCGGGATATTTGTGTTCTTACGACAAAATATCTATGAGGCATTTCACCTCTTCGTAGCACCAAGTCAACCCGAGATTTATTTTGTGTTAGGCTACTGTTGTCATGGTGATGTCCCACAATGGAATGCGCGACCTGCAGGGATGAGGTAGTGACGTAATGGCGTAAGGAAAGCCCTGGAAGGGTGCGCGATTTGGATCGCTTTACAACAGTGTGTTATGAACAGAGTGATGTATTAAATTGATTCGGAACAAAGTATTCTTTTTCGGATCTGTTCCAGAACAAAACAAATCGATCCAGGTGTGAAAGCAACCTTACTCTATTAATATAAGTATGCAATCTAATTTTACCTATTTATTCGAATGGTTTCTAATTGACTTCTTTAGTGTAAAGAATCTTTTTTCTTTATTTAAATATAATTCTTCCAACCGAGAACCCTTTGAATTACACTTTTAACTCTCGTTCTCCAGAAAAATAGAAGGAAAAAAAATATGTATATAACCAAATAATTAAAAGAAATAAAATTTAATGGGACATGAAACAAAACACACACAAAAAAAAACAGTAGGGAAAAATGAAATCACACTTAATTCAATTTACTGCTCAAACAACAATCTCAATGTGACTCAGGTTTTACCAAATCTCAGCTCCAGTTCACATTTTTTCCCCGATGTGAAGCAGGGACAATACACGTGCAAATTCTTAGTCGAAAATCGTCCAGTGTCCAGGAATGTGTAGCACCCAACTCAGAAAATAGTAGAAAATAGAAAAGAAGGGAAAAAAATGGACAACGAAGGGGGAAAAGAAAAATTAAGAGACCAAAAGAAAAGACCCAACCTTGCAAAAGACAAGGCCAAAGATACAATTAGACATTCCCCTAAAAAATATACATCATTACAACATTTAGTTTGAATATAAACAACATTCAACATCTCTGACTTCAATTTCGTCTAACTTTAGCACATTACATTTTCATAAATGTGCAGAGAGCAAGTTTTCAAATGACACGCTTAGGCCTCATCTGCCCGTATTACATGTGCGTCACAATCGGCCATTAACTCACAGCACGAATACACGACAAAACCATCAGAATAACATCTGTTAACTTCTCAAAATAACTAATAAATAACTCTGAAGCATGAGTTATTTAAAACATTCACCCAATACTCTTCCCATTTTCCAACAGAAGATTAACTCTTATGCGTATTTTACATTCAACTGCATATAACATCAGCATTTAATATGTGAACACCATTTATCGGACGTTTACACACAAAAAAAACTCAGTAATAGAGAACTTAATAATTTCACTTACCAAGAGAACTTAATAATTGAAGCTTTTAGTTTTCAGAAGAGGCAAAACTCCCAACTTTAGGCCTGTATTTTCTCCGTAGCGTTTGTGTAATCAATCTCACATTCACTCGTAATCATTGACTGATGAAAATCAATCAACACAGTGATTTCAAAGTCTCTGTTATTTCTCCGATACAACTGTTAGTTCTTCCGTTCTAATTAAATTTTTTCTTCTCTTTTTAAGATTGCCAGCTCCCCCTCTCCCCCTCCCCCTCTCCCCCTCTCCCCCTCTCCCCCTCCCCCTCCCCCTCTCCCTCCCCCCCCCCCCCTCCCTCTCCCTCCCCCTCCCTCTCCCTCCCCCTCCCCCTCTCCCTCCCCCTCTCCCTCTCTCTCGCTCTCTCTCAAGGAGTATTTCATCATCTTTCTCCTGGCTCCACCCATTAAGGCGGGGCTAACTCCCCACTTGTCTAATTGGACCAATCTTCATACTATTAGATTGAATAACTTTTCTAACTGAGTTTTATGGATTTAATTTATACATTTTCTTATTTTCTCTTCACAAATATTAATAAAATAACTTTAAATATTCATGTTAGTGTGTTAGTCTTTTTTTTTTCTTACATCAACAAGATCTCTTTAGTGACCTGGGTTTCACAACTTGTAAAAATAATAAATGACAACTTGTGACCATGTATAAGCAGGATAATCCATGGCTAGGTGAGCATTACACTATTATATTCTATATACATGTTTACAAGCATGATATTTGTTGATTCAAATCCAGCTTTCCTTAATTTGCTTTCTTTGTGGAACATTTGATTCACTGGAAGCAAGGGAAGAGACATTGTGATACACTTGCCTCTGTTTATCTTCCAGAACTTCTCAGAGAGCATGATTTCCTAAGAAAACAAGCATACAAGTTGATTTAGATCATAGTAAGTTGTTTTTGGAGCTATCTGGCTATTTACATAACATCTAAATCAAGCTGTCCCCCCAAAACCTTATTCATTCCTTATCAAAACATTGAAAGTCCAAGATAACTTAAACTGTTCAAAGAGAAGTGGCATCACTCTTCTCCGGTGAAGGCCCTTCTACTCTGCGTATATAAGTCATCCAGCACTCCATTATATGGCTCTCTCAGGAGAGTCAGTACAGTGCCTCTTTATCTCTCTCCTCACCTTCTCCTCTATAAAAACAAATTGTGCAGCAGGCAAGAGCATCATCAACATGCACAGTGTGCTTGCTGTCATGCAGATAGCCCCTCTTTTTGGTAATGGAGAGAACAGATCGATAAAGAACTGGAACTGGTGCAGACGCACAGGGGCCTGTGTGGTTGGCCCTAATCCTGATGAATAATGTGGCTGTCATAATAGCAGGCAGAATGCAATGCTGCGTCTTAGCAGAGTGATGAATAGCCTGTCAGCTCAAGTACTGACATTGTCACACATAAAGGCATGAACGAATGACTGTGCAATGCAAAATATATCAATTTCGTTTGTATAACATTAGCATCTAACAGGCAACTAACATTTTTGTAAAATTTTAGTTTAGATGGTCTGCAGAAACCACATAAAATATGCATTCATTTAAACAGTAATTGACAAATAGTAGCATTCACTCTATGAGGGACACACACGCACGCACGCACACACACGCACACACACACACACACACACACACAAAAGAAAAGCGTCCCTGCGTACAGAAATTGAAATGAGTTTGATTCCAGGCTGCCTTATCTATGAATGTAAGGGGATAGAACAGATTTAGGATTTATTACTTCCCAGCATAAATGTCTCCTGTTGACACACAATCCAAGAACTCACTTCTTATCCAACTTAACCCATCTCAAGTGAAGTGCTCAAACAGACATTTAGATTTTTGTTGAGAATAGAATTAGAAAGAAATAATAACATGATAAAACGGACACAAACAGATTGTTTGACAAATGGCGTGTTTGGGAATGTGATGGAGATGTGCCTTTTGATTGTGCTAACATATAGATAGGGTAATATTTGTTTTTCAAAAATCTAATTCTTGGACATCCTGAAGTGTGAGAGTGATAAGAGGCGTGGCCATCATACAATTTTCATTATGGTTTAATGAGGACAAGAGGAGATTTATCTTTGATTTGTCTGAAAGATTTATTGTTTAGATTTATTTTAAACATATTATTATGAGAAAGCATTGTGGCAAATTATGGCACAAATAAATACTAAACAGTGTTGGTGTTAAATGGGTATGAAGTTGACAAGAAATCACAACCCACCCCCATCTCAGTAACAGACCGGGATCGGATCAGTCGCTTATTAAAAGAAAGCTATGCTGCGCTCTGAGTGACAGGCTTCCAATGCAGTGTTCACTGCTCCCTATTCCTGAAGCACGTTTACTTCATTTGACAAAATGCATTCAATCTGAACACTCTGCAACGTCATCAGGCATGTAATGACTTCCAAGTGCATTTATATAAATAAGAAATGATTCATTTTATTATCTTTTATTAATTTTATAATCCCATGCTCAGGGAATAGGCAGCGGTGAACATCTTTTATAATGAGATTGCACCCCTTGATGTGAATAGTTTATCAATGGTTTATCAATATATATGTATATATATACAGTGCTGGTCAGAATTTTTTGCTCCTTGGTAAATATGATCAAACATGGTTGTAAAAAATAAATATGCATTTTTAATTAATTCAAATTTATTCAAAAATCTAGCCTTTTATTGAAGTAAAATAATTGAAAGTGTGGGGTAAATAACATTATGAAATAAATGCTTTTCTCCAAAACACATTGGGAACAATTATTTCCCCCCTTTCATTAAATACTTTTTTGCAACCTCCTTTTCCAAGAGAACAGCTCTGAGTCTTCTCCTGTAATGCCGGATGAGTTTGGAGAACACCTGATCCGAGTCCATTCCTCCACACAGAACATCTCCAGATCCTGCAGATTCCCAGACCATGCTAGCGCTTCTCCTCCTCTGTCTTCCACTCGTCTTCTACAGGCTTCAGCTCAGGGACTGGGACGGCCATTGCAGATGCTTGGTATTGTGACACATTCTTGTTTTGATTTTGATGTTTGTTTTTTGGATCACTGTCCTGTTGGAAGATCCAAACGCAGCCCGTTATAAGATTTCTAGCAGAGTTTGTCAGGTTTAGATTTTTTATCTGTTGGTATTTTTTATCTGTTGGACTTGACTTGACTATTTGATCGAATCCATGATGCCATGTATCTGAACGAGATGTCCAGGACCTCTGGCAGAATATCAGGCCCACAGCATTAAAGATACAGCAGAGTATTTTATTTTACACAAGTACTTTTTTATCCCTATATGAACCAAACCCATATTAAGTGCTAGAGCTAGATTTTTGCTATATTTCTAAATAAGATATCTAAAGGATTAACAACGCATATTTATTATTTGATCATATTTACCAAGGGGGCAAATCATTCTGACCAGCACTGCATATATATATAAGCAATTAAATTTACCCTATTCACCAAATATTTAAATTCTGTCACCATTTATTTCACCCTTATTCTGTTCCAAAGTTATTTCCTAGTACAGATATTTCCTAGTGAACACCATCATTCATGGCAAGGTGTTACGTTCATTTCTCTAGTATCACAGCAAAGAAAAAGTGTCTGTTTTAGTCTGCCTCTGACAAATAAATAACGTGTGGATGTCATTGAATGAAATTATCTTTTCAAGTACATTTATTTCATGGTTTAGGTATGAATTGTTTGTAGGGCTAAATTGTATTGCTTTCAAATCAAATGAAGTCTGAATCTTATATAAATCTTATGAACCTAATAGCTATTCATGAAACATACAATCAATTATACAATCAATTATCAATACAAAACCTACCCTTACCCCAATTTAAAATTACTGCTTAATTTCATAATCAAAACACTTTAAAAACCAGGGAAAACAAACAGGATGAGTTCTGCTGTCTGTGATCTATGGAATACGATCAGTATGCCGTATCACTACCAATGGGACCTTTATTTGTTGTGTTCCTGCAAGGGTGTGTACACTTGTAGTTCAGTTCGCTTAGTTCGTTTGGTCTGGACCAAAAAATAAGTCCTGGTCCGCTTAGCATTGGCATTTTTAACACTGAACCTAAAGATACCGAAGCTAAAGGCATAGGGATATATGACGTATATTTAGAGACAGAACGTACCGAACATCCAAAACAATGCTGTGTGCTGGGCTAAATTCGCTCGTTGTATGTGCGTAGCCTACAAATGAAGGTATTTTGACCAGCAGAAAACTTGTGAAGAGCTTATAAAATGTGTAAAGAAGTAAAAACAGCAGCAGGAATCCCTCTGTCATACCCAATCTAAGATCTGCTGCGAGGAGACACGGTTCTGATTCCTGTACTGAATTGTGATGGGGAACATCTTGACTATGATGCATCACATCTTGTGACATCATGTCCAATTTTTGTTTCATTTACATGTCTTTGGTCCGTGTTGTGTTCATATATTTTATTCGAACCGCACCAAAGTTCGTTTGGAAGCGAATCGAGACCCATCTTTTCAGCTTGTTTGGTGGCACCAGGGTTCAGATGGCAGCGCTCTCACTTATTCAAATCAACCTCACTTACATAGCAATCGCACCAGGGTTTATTTTAATCTAACCAAACATACCAAGTGTGAACACACCCTAAGATGATATACAAGTAATATAAAATACAATGTTCTGTCATGAAAACTTAACCTGTATTGCTCACAGCAGCGTGTTGTGTGTGTGTATTGGCAGTAGCAAGTCCTGTACATGCCCTGCAACAGCAGACGCAGCAGCAGCGTAGCAGATCTATTCCACCAAGACCAAACATATTAACATTGTCATTGCCATTACCATACCAAATACTCTGAGAGTTGTCAAATATAACCAATAGTGGGAATCAGGGCCGTGCACAGACCTTCTGAGGGGCATGTGTTGAAACTGAAAAAGGGCACTCCTCCCTTTTTTTATATTAAGATTATTTAGTAGCCTACATAAAATGAAGAAATGGTCACATCTTCATGCCAAATTCAATAACACAAAAGCTTTAGATTTATTTACTATTAATAACAATCAATAATAGATAATATAGATATGCAGGGTTAAAGGGCTTCTTTAGCCCTAAACCCCTAAAAAAACATGTTTTACTACATTTATACATGTGAAGACGTGCAGAGTATAGAATACTATAGATTCAAAAACAAGCAATAGATAGTGAATATGTGCACATTTTAACAGCCTTGAATTAACCATAATTTAATATTATTACCATAACGTGATTAAATTGAGCAATCATAAATCAAAGAAGAAATTTCTTAGAAATATATGTTACCTACTGTAGGTGACAAGGATCACTCAGTCAGTCGCTTTGTGTAGTTCCAGTACGAAACAGCGCGGGGGCGCACCTGTGCTTATGATTATCATTTTCCGATGGTAAAAACTAATTATATGTTGTTGTATTACTTATCAATATATTGTTAAAATTTTACAAAAGTTAAAACTCAAATGCAGTTACGGGGTATTTGACCAGCATATGTGTGCAAATGTTCATTTTGTCCATCATTAAAACGGCGCCGGTGGCATCATATATATTCATCAACAATAGCTATATGGGCGCTAAGTTTTTCCTGATGTAGCAAAATACTTTGGGCCAAAATCTAATTTTATACAAGATGAAATGCTACTATGCACAGGCTAATTAAGTGTAGGCTATGTGTTGGCTAAATAAAATATGATCCTTTATAGACATAGTGTTTAGTACTTATTCAAACTTATTCAAACAGCAAGATCTTTGTTTACTCTTGCAAAACTTCGTTCAGCTACTGTCTGCTTTGCGGCTGCTGCGGAACTTCAGTTCCCTTTCGTAGTCACTTCGAGTTACGTCGAATGACGACGAAATGGTGTTTCGCTTAGAAAACCTATCAACTTCGAGTATTACAAAATGAGCCACTGGCAAAGAAATGCCATGGGTCTGCGGAATTTGCATAGCGTAACTCCGCCCCACCTCGTGGGTGTAAAAGGAGGACGCCGGCAACATGCATTTATGTTTTCGCTTCGGAGCCAAGTGTATTCTTCACTCCACAAGCCATTCTGATTTTTCACTCTTCAAGATGAGCTACTCTCCAGGTGTTGGTGTGACGACGAATTCCAGCGAGATTCACATTTTCTGCTGATCTGTGCAGTGATTGCCAGTCGTGTGTTTCTCTCTGGTCGCTTCAGCACCTGCCGGGTTTAATCTTCTCTCATTTGAGTTGCACGTGCAATACATCTTTCCGACAAAACTGTGAAGGATGTCTCGTCCATGTACTTCTGGTTGCGGTCGGGTGATTTCACCATCTGATGGGCACAATAGCTGCTTTGCGTGTCTGGGCATTGATCACGCTAAAGGAGCTTTTGTGGATGTTTCATGTTCTGATTGCGGGAACATGAACATCGCAACACTGCGGTCGAGACTCTATGAGCTCACTAGAGCGAGAGTCCCCTCATCCACACTCTACACTCTCCTCGCGAGGTGGTACTTTGGCTGGTGGCCAGGGTGACCTGAGGGTTGAAAAGTCTGTGTGGAACAAAGCGCCAACGATTATTCCTCAGCCCACACCCCCCTCTTGCGTGCCGCAAGCTGCGAGTTCTGTTGCGATGCATTTGTTTCCTCAGGGCGCTTCCTCCCTTGGCGACCCAAAGCACCCCTCCAAAGCCTGTAGGTTTTCGTTGACCCTTGTCGCTAAGTCCTAAAGAGCTAGGGGGTAGGCTGCCGCTTCTTTGCATGCCATGGCCATCCTGCAAGTGTATCAGGCACGGATGCTCAGGGACATGCACAAGGGCAGGACTGACCCAGGGCTCTTTGATGAGCTGCGTGCCGCCACCGACCTTGCTCTCCGAGCGACGAAGGTAACCGCACGCTAGAGCCCGAAGCCATTTGTTTTGAGAATAATGGCTAACTGATGAAGTAATTGGCTGGCTAGCTGGCTCAGCCAAAACCTAAATGGCTGCTGCAGCCGCCAAACTTTTCATAGCTGCAAATGGCTGAAGCTGCCACTTCATGTCTACAGATGTCTATGTTATACTGATTTACTAGATCTCAATATTTCCAAGCAATACATGGCTTACAATTTATTTCTACAAAATGCAATACAATGTAGCGTTTATACGCCCATATAAATATAACTAATTATTATTCATATAGGATTATGATCAATAATTAATAGTTTAATTATTTTCAGAATTTAATGTAGCAGAATCAATAGTATGATCATTTTATCAGTTCATCCAATGAACGGAAAGCATAAATAATTATTAATTCTAACAAATATAATATCTTCCTGACCAAGAAAGACTAATTTCCAGCAAACAGCTAAATAAAGAAATAATTCAAGGGTAAAAGCATAGGTAGCTTAGATCGCAGCAATTCATAAGCACATAACACAAGTAATGCTTCTCTTTTCAAATACAAACAATACTTTATTGATTATAAGACTAACACATAAAACTAATATCTAACACACACATTCATACGAGTTGCAGAAAGAAAGAGAGTGAGGAAGAATGAGTTTTAGGAGTCAGATGGTGAGATCCCAAGTTTCTATATGCACTTAAAAGACATGACCTGAACGAACCATCAATCATCGATTTAACCCTTCTATCTGTAACGAGGTGCGGTTTAAGTAAAGATGAGGCAGGATCCAACTGCAGCACACGCTTTAATTAACAAACTGCAAACTTTACAACAGGCAAGACTGGATACAGGGCTCGGGAACAGGAACAACCAACATCACGTTAAACAATAGACAAGAACTCACACAAGACTGAAACACAGGGCTTAAATAATCAGGGACAAACGAGCTAAACAAGGGGGCGTGGGAAATCAGAAACACCTGGGATAACTAATAGACAAGACAGAGAACCATAGAACAAGAGAGGGCACAAAACCACTTCGTAACACTATCGTTTCTTAGGCAGGTTATTCAATTTTATATTAATGCACCAGTTCAGTTAAGAGTCTGAAGGCTACTTGCTTGTCTTCGGTTTGCTTTGGGGATTCCCTTTTGTCCGTGTAAAGGGGTTTCCCGGGTCCGTTGCTTGGCTGGCTGTCTCCTCGTGCCTGCTAGATCTTGGGCAGCCAATCACGTGGTGTTGGCGGATGGATGAAAGTCTTTGAAGTTGGAAGCGCGTTGCAGTCGAAACGTTTAAACGAAACTTTTCAGCAAAACTTCACTTAGAACCAAGACTTTTAACTGAAAAGAAAACAAAGGAAAAGAAAGGAAAGTGAGAAGAGTTAGATGGCTTGGATGAAGCTGTTTTAAACCCTGATCTTGATTTGGGTCATTTGTCTCTATGCGTCTACATGGTTACTATAACCATCGTCTGCTTCACCCGACTTGTTCTGCCGAGACTTTTTCAGAGAGCACGAGAGAGAAGAGAGAAGCTTCTGTGTTCGGGTCTAAGATTTTAAACTCAAAGTTTGTCCAACCTCCGGGATGAGTTCTGGCCAATTAGACACTGGCTTAATTTAGGAGGTGGCTCTATTTTCTTCTTATCGTAAATCATGCGTTATCTGTGATCACCTTGCTCTCCAGCACTAGCAGAGAGAACAAGAGGCCACAGTTTAGCCATTATTACTATTATAAGAATACAAAACATTTTACCCAGATTTCAATCAAGCCAAAAAGAACATACGATCCTGCCGATAGGAAGCAGGACACACTTTCATTCACACACCTAATATTTATAACAATTATGAATTGTATGGCATCTAAGCATATTAGACACACATATATTGTAGAAACAACATAGAATTATGTAGTTGCATGATGTTTGATTATAAGTCCATCGAGAATTGTTCTGGGATGAGTTTTATGGATTTTGATATGTAAAGTGTGTTAGTGTGTAAAGTTTATGGGGTTTAAGCCATTCCAGTCTGAGATCGGGGATAGTTCCTGCTGAAGTCTGTTTTTGTTCACCTCTCATGGGACCTTGGTCCTTAAGAAAGACGTAGTCTGTTAATTGGAGGGGTCAGGTGACCTCTTGTGAGGTCCCTCTTGTTTCACCATTTCTGAACAGATCTGTCTTGCCAAATTATAAAACCTTGACAATGTTCTAAATTTAGTTAAACAATAAAAAGTATTTTTGGTTACAGACTCTCTAGAGCCTAGGGGTGATATATGGCTCTGGGTTTGGTGATTTGAATCTGGAATGTGAAGCCTCTTTTGTGTGATTATGAATGAACAATCACCTGAAAGCTATAATTGTGTTTGGTTCATTCTCGTAGTCGCTACAACAATGTAATAAAGAAAACACCATATTTTACTTTCACAACGTATGTACATATTTATTTTGTAGTCTGTATGCTACTAAACATTTTCAAATAGTCTACAATGTGTTGTGTTTAGGCTAAATGTATTTAGGCTAAGTTGGATACAATAACTTGGCATTATCATGGATGAAGCTTATCATATTACTGTCACGGTTTATATATTCATTGTCTCCTTTTAGTCTCGTGTTTCTGTTGTTAGATGTGTGGGTGTGTGCGAGTGGGTGGCTCCACTCCAATACAGCGATTAGCATCAGCTGATCGCAATCATCCTCCCCAGCTGCTACCCATCATATCACTTTTAAATACTCACTGAACTTTCATCTCTTTGTCAGATCGTTGTTTGATGTTCTCCGTGTGTGGTCCTGTTCCCAGTCTGGTTCATCGGCTCTTCACTAGGATTACTCTTCACCTGGATACTCTCACTTCATCACCACGGCACTTCACTCGGGATTCTGACCATCTAGTCCCTGCGTTACTATCCTGTTGAGTGTGTTCTGACTGTGTGTGTGTGTTTACACCATTAAAGAGTTTACTTGCATTTTTGCTTCCGCATCTTCTGTCGTGATAGAACGATCTGACCAACGATGGAAACAGCAGGTGAATCTCCGACATCGGAAGGATTCGTCCAGTCCAGTCTTCAGCGTATGGACAGTCAAGAGAGGAACCTTAACAATACGGCGCGTGCCGTCCAGGCACTGGTAACGCAGGTGTCCGAGCTCACCCAGCAAGTACAACAGCTACGAGCTCCCACTGCGCCACCCGCACCAGCCGTTCCCCCCGGACCATCAGAGGGCGCATCCCAGTCAGAACCTCGACTACCAGTCCCGCAACCCTATGACGGTGAGCCCAGCTATTGTAGAGCCTTTTTGAACCGTTGTTCGATGCACTTCTCGTTGCAGCCTCGGACCTTTGCACACGAACCCACCAATGTGGCATTCGTGTTGACTTTACTGACTGGGAAAGCTGCTCTCTGGGGAACGGCTGTGTGGGAGAACCAGGATCCATGTTGCGCCTCGTTCCTGACACTCGCCGCCGAGATGAGAAGAGCTTTTGACCGCGCGGTCATGGGGAGAGAGGCGGCAAGGATGCTCGCAGAACTCAAACAGGAAGAGAGATCGGTGTCGGACTACTCTATTCAGTTCAGGACCCTGGCGGCTGAGTGTCACTGGAACGAGGAGGCGCAGTGGGACATGTTCCTGCATGGGTTGGCTGACCGCGTTCAAAGGGAGATCTATGCCCTGGACCTGCCCACGTCTTTTAATGGGCTTGTGGACCTAGCGCTTCGAGTAGACGCACGACTGACCAGAAGCGAACGTCGGACTCTACACAGCCAGGTTCCGAAGGGTACTGAGAGCCAGCGGTCCAGTGGCGGGAGCGCGGTCAGCCCCACCTACGATCACGAGCCCATGCAGGTAGGGCGAGCTCGGCTTTCCCGGGAGGAGAGGGAAAGGCGGAGATCCCAAGGCCTCTGCCTTTACTGCGGGGCCGCGGGACACTTTGCCTATCATTGTCCGGTAAAAGGCCAAGCCCGGCAGTAAGTATGAGGCTACTGTCGGGTGGAATCTCCGCCGAGAAGACCTCATCCACATCTACGCTCCTCCCGGTAAGACTAAGATGGTCAGTACACAAACAGGACTGTCAAGCACTGGTGGATTCAGGGGCGGAAGGTAACTTTATGGACCATTCATTTGCTCGCAAATTTCAGATTCCCCTCTTCCCTCTCACCAGTAGGATATCCGTACATGCACTCAACGGTCAAGACCTTCCCACCATCTCCCTCATCACCGGACCAGTCGCACTCACCACTTCAGGCAACTACACCGAGACACTTTCCTTCTACATACTGGACTCTCCACTCACACATGTTGTTTTAGGACACCCCTGGCTCATCAAACATAATCCAAGAATTGACTGGCAGCAGAAATCTGTGTTGGAGTGGAGTAGTCAATGTTCTGAGTCCTGTCTGGTGTCTGCTTGTTCGTCTGTTGCTGTCTCTATGTTTCAGGAGGAGGCAGTGGATTTATCAAACGTGCCCGCAGAGTATCTAGACCTGAAGGAGGTGTTCAGTAAGTCTCGCACTGCTTCTCTCCCTCCGCATCGTCCCTATGACTGTGCCATAGACTTATTGTGGGGTAAGTCTCCGCCTAGAGGCAAGTTATATTCGCACTCTGTCCCGGAAAGGGAGGCTATGGAGAAATATATTTCTGATTCCCTGGCAACGAAGTTTATCCGCCCTTCCTCTTCTCCAGCGGGGGCGGGGTTCTTTTTTGTGGGGAAGAAGGATGGATCACTGCGACCTAGTATTGATTACCGAGGGTTGAACAGCATCACGGTAAAGGATACCTATCCTTTGCCGTTGATGTCTTCAGCCTTCGAGAGGTTGCAGGGAGCATCTATCTTCACTAAATTGGACTTAAGAAACGCTTATCATTTGGTTCGCATCAGGGAGCGGGATGAATGGAAGACTGCTTTTAACACCCCTAGGGGGCATTTTGAATACTTGGTCATGCCTTTTGGGTTGTCCAACTCCCCAGCAGTCTTCCAGGCACTCGTCAACGACGTGCTGAGAGATATGGTTGACCAGTTCATATATGTTTACCTGGATGACATATTGATTTTTTTTCATCTTCTCTCCAGCAACATGTTCAGCACGTCCGACGAGTGCTTCAGAGGTTGCTAGAGAATGGGCTTTTTGTCAAAGCGGAGAAATGCGTTTTTCATGCACAGTCTGTTCCATTTTTAGGATTCATTGTGTCGACTGAGGGAATTCGCATGGATCCTGAGAGGGTTAAGGCTGTGGTAGATTGGCCAAGTCCAGAATCCTGTAAGGCCCTACAGAGGTTTCTGGGGTTCGCCAATTTTTACCGGCGGTTTATTCGCAATTTCAGCCAGCTGGCCGCTCCTCTGACCGCCTTGACCTCCCCCAGAACTGCGTACAGGTGGTCAGACGCTGCTGAGGCAGCGTTTGCCAAACTAAAAAGCCGCTTCGTTTCGGCTCCCATCCTCATCGCCCCTGATACATCACGCCAGTTCGTGGTGGAGGTCGATGCGTCAGAGGTAGGGGTGGGTGCAGTGATATCCCAGCGTTCTCCCACAGACGACAGGATGCATCCGTGCGCGTTTTTGTCACATCGCTTATCCCCTGCCGAACGTAATTATGACATTGGTAACCGAGAGTTGTTGGCAGTCAAGTTAGCATTGGAGGAATGGCGTCACTGGTTAGAAGGGTCAGGGGTACCTTTTATCGTCTGGACTGAACATAAAAATTTGGAATACATCAGAACTCCTAAAAGATCGAGAACTCCAGACAGGCTCGGTGGGCACTTTTTTTCGGACGTTTTGATTTTACTCTCTCGTTCCGCCCGGGTTCTAAAAACATCAAACCCAATTCTTTGTTGCGCTTTTTTGATCGCTCCGAACGCCCGTCTACTCCCGAGTGCATTTTGCCGGAGAATCTATTCATCTCCACACTCGTATGGGAGGTCGAATCGAGGGTCAGAACGGCCCTTGAAGGGGTAACGCCTCCGCCCGGTGGCCCACCGAATCGTTTATTTGTGCCGGAGGGATTACGGTCTGACGTTATTCAGTGGGGTCATTGCTCCAATGTGGCTTGTCATCCAGGAGTTAACCGAACTAGTTTTTTAGTCAAGCAACGGTTCTGGTGGCCACTCATGGCTCGTGACATTCACAGTTTTGTTTTGGCTTGCTCGGTTTGTGCCACTGGCAAGACTTCCAATCGACCCCGGATGGGTTACTCCAACCGCTGCCTGTCCCTTCGAGACCCTGGTCCCATATCGCTCTAGATTTTATCACCGCCCTCCCACCCTCCCAGGGTAACACGGTTGTTTTAACCGTGGTGGACCAATTCTCGAAGGCGGTACACTTTATTCCCTTACCCAAATTACCTTCAGCTAAGGAGACAGCGTTGACAGTCGTTGATCACGTCTTTCGCTTACATGGCCTCCCGATAGACGTGGTCTCCGACAGAGGACCCCAGTTTGTGTCCAAATTTTGGCAAGAGTTTTGTAGGTTACTGGGAGCGACCGTTAGTCTGTCCTCAGGGTTTCATCCCCAGAGCAATGGCCAAACCGAGAGAGCCAACCAAGATTTGGAAAGGGTGTTGCGATGTATGGTTTCCAAGAACCCTTCCTCATGGAGTCAGCAACTGTCTATGGTGGAGTACGCCCACAACACATTACCAGTGTCATCCACGGGCCTGTCTCCGTTTGAATGTAGCGTAGGGTACCAGCCACCTATTTTTCCCAGTCTGAAGTCCGAGGTCTCGGTTCCCTCCGCTCACGCTTTCGTCCAGAGGTGTCACCGCACATGGACTAGAGCCTGTGAGACTCTACTCCAGGTGGGGGCGCGCACCAAGGCCAAGGCTGATCGCCACCGGTCGAAGCCTCCCGTATACGTCGTCGGTCAAAAAGTGTGGCTTTCTACCTAGAACATTCCTCTCCGCTCCGTCTCTAATAAACTTGCTCCCAAATTTATTGGCCCGTTTACTGTCACCAAAATCATTAGTCCGGTAGCAGTCCGCCTCAACTTGCCTCCAGTGTACAGGAGGATTCATCCCGTTTTTCATGTGTCTAAAATCAAACCCGTGTTTCACTCGCACATTAATCCGCCAGTCCCGGTCCCCCCCCCCCCCCCCCCCCCCCGCCGTGTCTCGTAGAAGGGGAACCCACTTATTCGGTCAACCGTATTCTGGACTCTAGGCGGAGGGGACGCGGATTCCAGTACTTTGTGGACTGGGAAGGTTACGGTCCGGAGGAGAGAAGTTGGGTACCTGCTAGGGACATCCTGGATCACTCCCTTATCCCTTATTGATTACAATCGACAGGTAGGGGAGTCTGGGACCGCCAGGAGGCGTTCCTAGGGAAGGGGGTACTGTCACGGTTTATATATTCATTGTCTCCTTTTAGTCTTGTGTTTCTGTTGTTAGATGTGTGGGTGTGTGCGAGTGGGCGGCTCCACTCCAATACAGCGATTAGCATCAGCTGATCGCAATCATCCTCCCCAGCTGCTACCCATCATATCACCTTTAAATACTCACTGAACTTTCATCTCTTTGTCAGATCGTTGTTTGATGTTCCCCTTGTGTGATCCTGTTCTCGTCTTCGTCTTGTCCTGTTCCCAGTCTGGTTCATCGGCTCTTCACTTGGATTACTCTTCACCTGGATACTCTCACTTCATCACCACGGCACTTCACTCGGGATTCTGACCATCTAGTCCCTGCGTTACTATCCTGTTGAGTGTGTTCTGACTGTGTGTGTGTTTACACCATTAAAGAGTTTACTTGCATTTTTGCCTCCGCATCTTCTGTCGTGATAATTACACCTTGAAGGAGCAAGTGATGATCGTTTGCCATTGAGCAGTAGGCCAGTGGAACTAAACATGCATTCCACTGGCACACTACCTGGTGAAATGGAGAGGTAGCACCGGCCCATAGCGGACAGTGTGGGGAAAGTATTGCTATTGGTTTGCCAAAAGTCCCATGCTCCTTGGTCTCTTGTTCTCACTGCCAGAAAATTATCTATCCCTTGGTCAAGGATAGAACTTGAAGAATGAGCTTCTGCATCTTCTTGTGCCTCTGCTAATAATCTCCATCGTGGTCACCATTCCCACCGGAAGGACCTCCAGAACCACCATCAGTAGTTGTCCTCTCATCTCCAAACCCAAACACTGTTGAACTGAATCTGAAAAGTGAAATATATGCATAAGGCAAATGGCTGTTAAAATCAAAACCATGAGAAAAGTAAGTGGTTAGCAAGAACACGGAAATATCAATGTCACCTGGAGGAGTTCAGTTTCTCACGGAGATTCTGCAGCAGCTCTCTGCTTTCATCTTTCGTCATAGTGATATCTCTGACAGCTGGATCAAACACTGCGGTGGCTCTAACCAGATCTGACATGGGGATTCATTTGTCCATGTCTTTCACTATTCGTTCTTTGACTCTCTTCATTAGTAGTGGATCTCTGGGAGCCACTGCACAGATTTTCTTGATTCAAGCCCTGATTAGTGGTATGGCACTCAGGTTTGGACTGACTTCACTTATATTGAGAGTGAATTTCTCAAAGTCTGATCATGTTGAGCACACTGTTCCAACGTATTGGCACTGTGGTCTTCAGTGTTTTGTGTGTCTGTGAGCCCTGTTTTGATATCTTAGTTCCCACATGCCACTCCTCTGCATCATCCATTTCATCAATAGGATCATTGGAATCTGCATCAATTTCATCCTGCAGGTCTTGAATCTTGGCAAATATATCTTCCTCTTTCTACTCAAACAAATTCCTCTATTAGATGTGCCTTGAAGTGCAGTGCACTGACAATATCTTTGCATTGGGAAATTAAGGCTTGTGCTTCAGGAATTTTGTTAAGAGTGTCTGTTATGAGTAAGTTGTGTAAACTGTGCTACGAATGTTACTCTGTCATGGCCCAGTAACCGGGACAACTTAATCATATTTGCTGCCCCATCTGTTGTGTCAAACAGCAACACATTTTTATCTTTGGGAAGGAATTCTTCGAGTAATTCCCTTACAAACACTGCAAGGTTTTCTGATGTGTGATTTTCTACAGGTTTAACGCAAAGTGTAAACAGAGGGAAATTCCAGTTCGTATCTACAGTGCAGATTCTCACACCAACATATGGGTATCGATGATGAGCATCAGTCCAGCCATCTAACATTATAGTACCATTGACAATGTCTGCCAGTTGTTCTTTGACTTTGGACTTCAAACCCATCTAGATATCTGGCAGGGCTGCTGTTGCAAGGGCTCTGCTGGTTGGCAAATTGAGATGAATATTTTTCTTGTTGAATGCTTGAAAACCCTCCTTTTCTATTAATTCAAAAGGGAGCAGGTCCTGGCACAGCTATAACACGATGTCGCGATTAACATCAAACTGGGAAGTAGCTGGGCTTCCCTTCGGCACAGTTTGGATCCAGTTAGTCAGTTTACTTGATTGTTCTTTGAGAAATATTGTACTCTCTTTGTGTGCAGCTTTGGCATGAGCAAGGAAGTTTCCACTTGATGTTTTTTTCTCCCAAACTGTACACTTTTGACAGCATTCCATGTTCTTTTGTCATTTCTGCTTCAAAGCAGAGTTTGCAGTAGAGTTTGTCATCAATGCGATTGTTGTTCACATACAGATTGCCCATATATGTCCAAAAATGTGAACGAAGGCTACGAGCAGAATCAACACTTTGAGGCTTCCATGTCACACCAGAATCCTTAAGCAGATGTGTTTGTGATGTGCTGATATATTTGTTAATTCCGCGTCCTAAAAGAGAACAAAAATATCCATAAAACACTACTCCTGACACAATGACAAAATGGCATTATAGTCCTGCCAAAAAGGCATTCTTACTTACAAGAACGGTTGCACAAAACACCTAAAGTGAAGATTTAGAACTAGAACTAGCCTACTTGAGCTATTTTGTAATATTTTCTATAGTGCTAGGCGCATTCAAGTTTATATTAAGGCGAGACACGGCAGGCAAAAACATCGTTTTTTTTTTTACTGGTCAATTTTGAGATTTTTGGATATTTGTTTTCAATAACATGTCTTCTTTCAGACTTGTGGTGAAAAAAAGTCAGAAATACACATTTAGGTCTTTATTTTACTACACTTCGTCTGTTTGCGTCTTTAGATTTCTCATAAATTCAACAAAAGTTTGCGTTCTTAATCAACATACTTCTCCGCGATCTCTGCCGGCCCGTCACCCCCTCATCACATGCACATGCATGTAGTGTCTCGCCTTAACTATAAAGTTGAACAGCGAATTACTGTACATGTCATAAATATATGCATAACGTTCCTCCGTGAAGTTTGACAGGTGTGCATTCTTACACAGCAGCAGGGACATTATTCACTACTGTTACAGTGCACTGTTATCAGTATTATTTTGGACAAAGTTTTACACATTTCACTTCAATGTACACTGAAGCATGTGTCGTGAATTAGCAATGTGGAAACGGTGGTTTGTTACTGCAGTAATATCACGTTCAGTGCTATAAATCTCTCCAGATTCCAGAATATTTGGTTCATAACATCAATCTTTGATTCAAATGTTTGTGCAACCATGCCCTGAAGATTTAACAAAAGTCTGGGTAGGCCTATGTTAAAAAAAAGTAAGTAGGAATTAGGAAAGTATGTGAGAAGTGAGATCAAAATAACCTTGCTTGCTTCTTTCCGCCATTTCACCTCAGTGCGAGAAAAAAATGCATTGCTTCTTCTGTACGGAAAACGAGCAATTTTAATTGGTCGTGAATTCACTGTGAGTCTGTGTATCATAGCAACGAGCACAAGACTGTGCTGTTATGAATCCAGTGGGAAAATAGATCTCGTGTATTGTTTATATATTTCGTGTGTTTGTCGCTATGTGATAGAATTATTATTTGATGCAAATAATTCTAGCCGGCTCAGCCAAACTTTATCAGATGGCGGCTCAATTTGGCTTACGAAATTATTGGCTGGAGGCGGCTGAAATTGTAAATGGCGCAAATGGCGGCGGCTTCGGGGTCTACCGCACGCTCCCTGGACCAGGTGATGTCCACAAATGTGGTCCAGGAGCGTCACCTCTGTCTGAACCTGGCTGATATGCGAGACAGTGAGCGAACCAAGTTGCTCGAAGCTCCCATATCCCAGGCCGGCCTCTTCGGCGGCGCGGTTGAGGACTTTGCCCAACAGTTCTCAACCTCTCAGAAGCAGACTGAGGCTATTAAACACATTCTGCCCCAACGGCCCGCTGCTGCCTCCACCCAGCCGTCGGCACAGATAACTCAGCCTGCTCGCCGCCGAGGACGCCCTCTTGCAGCTCCGCCCCTCCCACTCTGCCCCAGAAGCAGCCTCCACCTGGGCCACGCCGCGGAGGTGGTCGCAGGAAGGGAGGGCCAAGGCAAGCGGCGCTCCAGAGACAGGCTACTCAGAGATGGCTCTCAGTTCTTCCCAGGAGAGAGTAGCAGGAAGGAGTAGCAGGAAGGCTCCTTCCCCAGTGGCCGGGGGAGAATCTTTTGTTCTCCAAGAACTAACACAGACCGTTCCTACAGTTTGCTTTCGAGGGGCAGGCATACCAGTATGCGGTTCTCCCATTCGGGTTAGCCCTGTCTACTCGCGTCTTCACGAAGGTCGTCGAGGTAGCCCTTGTTATGCTACGCAACAAGGGGTTTGCATCCTGAACTATTTCGACGACTGGCTGTTCCTAGCTCACTCTCATGACCAGGCTTGCAAACACAGGGACCTTGTGCTCTGGCACCTAGCCCGTTTGGGCCTTCGGGTCAACTGGGAGAAGAGCAAACTTTGCCCCCGTGCAGAGGATCTCTTTTTTGTCGGTATGGAAATCGACTCGGTCGCCATATGCGCGTAGCTTACGAGCGTGCAGTCACTGCTGACTTGCCTGAGACAATTCGAGGGCAAGAGTGTGGTTCCACTGAAATACTTTCAGAGGCTCCTGGGGCATATGGCATCTGCAGCCGCAGCAACGCCGCTCGGTTTGCTTCATATGAGACCACTTCAGCTCTGGCTTCGCAATCGAGTCCCGAGGTGGACATGGCAACAAGGCATGTTCCGAGTACCAGTTACCCCTGGTCGATCCTCACTTTTCTTTGGGCCAGAGTGCCCTTAGGTCAAGTTTACAGGCATGTTGTTCTCTCAACAGATGCCTCCACCACAGGCTGGGGCGCCATGTGCAATGGACATGCTGCCGTGGGTTCCTGGATAGGAGTAGGGTTAGGGTTAGACATCAGGGTGCTCAACTATATCGACGACTGGCTGATTCTGGCCCAGTCGCAAGAGCTGGCGGTTCGGCATCGAGATGTCGTCCTCGCCCACATCCAGAGCCTGGGGTTGAGACTTAACACGAAAAAGAGGGTGTTGACACCAGCCCAGAGAACCACGTTCCTGGGAGTGGTGTGGGACTCGGTCACGTTCCTGGCACAATTGTCTCCTGCACGGTTCGCCACAGTGTCCAGGATAAAGCTAGGCCAAGCCGTCACTAGGAAACATTTTCAGAGAGTGTTAGGGCTCATGGCAGCAACGTCCAACATTATTCCATTTGGCTTGCTACACATGAGGGCTCTGCAGTGGTGGTGGAAAACCAAGGGGTTTTCCCCGAAGGGGAATCCATTCTGCATGATTAGGGTTACGCGCAGATGCCCTTGTTCCCTATCCATGTGGAAGAAAGCTTGGTTTGTCTCCCAAGGTCCTGTGTTGGGAACGCCATGTCGCCGGAAAACCGTTTTGACAGATGCCTCCCTCACGGGCTGGGGCGCGGTCATGGACGGCCACTTTATGACAGGCCTATGGCAGGACCATCACTCCTCCTGGCACATAAATTGCCTGGAAATGTTGGCGGTGTCCCGAGCTCTGAGGAGCATCCTCCCGGACCTCTAAGGTCATTATGTCCTTGTGAGGTCAGACAATATGTCAGTAGTGGCCTATATAAACCATCAGTGGGGTCTGAGGTCTCACCCTCTATGCAGACTGGCGCATCAGATCCTCCTGTGGTCCCAAGGGAAACTGTTGTCTCTCAGAGCAACATACATCTCTGGAAATCAGAATCAGGGAGCAGACATCCTGTCGAGACAGGGGCTGAGGCCAGGGAATGGAGACTCCACCCCGAGATGGTGCAGTCAATATGTCAGAGGTTCGGCCCAGTGGAAGTGGATCTAATTGCGTCTCCATAGATGACCTACTGTCCACTGTGGTTCTCCCTCACACATCCAGCCCCACTGGGGTTGAATGCCATGGTGCAGACGTGGCCGAGGCTGCGTCTGTATGCATTTCCCCCGATCGCTCTGCTCCCGGGAGTTCTGGAGAAGGTCAGTCATGACGGGATCAGTCTACTGTTGGTAGCCCCGTTGTGGCCGGCCCGAGTAAGGTTCTCCGACATAATATCACTTCTGGACGGCCCTCCAAGGGATTTTCCCATCAGGAGGGACCTGCTGACACAGGCAGAGGGCTCAATTTTTCACCCTCGGCCAGAGTTATGGAAACTGTGGGTCTGGCCCCTAAGGGGGCACAGTACCGAGAGGATGGCCTGTCAGCAGGAGTAGTGGAGACCATACTCAGCTGTAGAGCTCCCTCCACGAGGAAATTGTACGGCCTAAAATGGAATGTTTTCACCACTTGGTGTAGAGAGCGTGAGGTGGACCCAGTTAACTGGCCAGTGGCTTCAGTGCTGGAGTTCCTCCAAGATCGCTTCTCGGATGGTCTTACCCCGTCCACACTCAAGGTGTACGTGGCTGCCATTGCGGCTTTCCACGTTCCTCTGGGTGACGGGCCTATGGGTAGGCAGCAGTTGGTTGTACTTTTTTGGAGTAAAAAAAAGTGAGAACCAAAAGTAGTTGGTTTTATTTCTTACATCCCAGGCCGGGCTTTTTGTCTAAGGTGCCATCTACTGTGGCACGGCCTAAGGTTCTGCAGGGTTTTCATCCTCCACCTCACATGATGGCGGATGAGGAGAGACTTCATCTGCTCTGCCCTGTCAGAGCTCTTAAATTATATATCCAGAGGTCCTCTTCATGGCGGAAGTCAGACCAGTTGCTGGTGTGTTTTTTTTTTGTCAGACCAGTCGCCCAGAGAGTTATACAGGCTGCTAGAGAGAGGAGAACAGTAAAGCATGAGGAGCATAATGTGATGATATTTCCAGATGAAAAGAATGCTTTTTGCCGCTCTACAGAGCAGACTGATCTGGGGTTGATGACTCTCAAGCCGAGGCACTATTCCTGAGGTCCTAAAGCCCTGTGGCACAGAGTTTTAAGGAGTACATTTTTGTATGGAACGTATAAACAGTCTACTGTTGTCTAAAGTGCTTTGTGTGTCAGACTTAACCCCAGACTGGTTACACCAGTAACACTTAGTAGTTTGGAACATTCCTTCAGACTTTGAGACTCAGAATGTAAGCCACAAACGAGCACCAGTGCAATCCATGAGAGAAAAAAAGTTTAACTGTCTACTTGCTTTCCAAAGAAAAGCTGTATCTCCTCTCCACTCGTGGCTAGATCGTCAGCCGATTCACCACATAACTCCTCAGAATCCAACACAGCCCTGTAAAGTACGTCATTGAGACAGAAAGAAAAATCATTGAAATAGACTATTAGTCCTGGGTTAATAGGGTAAGGACTATAATGTGTTAAGAGCTTGCTCAAGTACCGGGGAGCTAAACCATTTAGTGCTTTTTAAGTAATCAGCAATATTTTTAAATGTATACGATGTTTAATAGGGAGCCAATGCAGTGTTGACAGAACCGGGCTAATATTGTCATACTTCCTGGTTCTGGTAAGAACTCGAGCTGCTGCGTTTTGGACCAGCTGTAGTTTGTTTAAGCGTGCAGGGCAACCACCCATAATAGCATTACAATATTCTAGCCTTGATGTCATGAACGCTTTAACTAATTGTTCTGCATTTGTCATTGAGAGCATATGACGTAATTAAGATATATTTTTAAGATGAAATAATGCGGTTTTACATATACTAGACACATGACTTTCAAATGAAAGATTGCTATCAAAGAGCACACCCAGGTTCCTAACCGATGACGAAGACTTAACAGAGCAGCCATCAAGTGTTAGACAGTATTCTTGGTTATTACGTGAGGACGTTTTTTGTCCAATAATTAGAATCTCTGTTTTTTTCAGAATTAAGCAGTAGTAAATTACTAGTCATTTTATATCAGCTATGCATTCTGTTAATTTTGTGAGTAATAATAATAATAATAACCTTTATTTTCTATAGCTTCTTTAAATGTACATCTCAAAGCGCTGTACAAAAACAATTAAAATAGCAAAGATACAACACACAAAAGAGACATAATACACAGTAAAATAAACATAAAAAACAACAAGCATAAAAGACAATAAATCAATTAAAAGCTAACCTAAAAAAATGAGTTTTAAGCTGAGATTTAAAGATTCCAAAAGATTTGGCTTGCCTGATCTCAATCGGTAGAGACTTCCAAAGTTTTGGAGCTAATGAAGAAAAAGCCCTATAAACGGGTTTAGGGAACAGTTAAAAGACCAGTATCTGAAGAACAAAGATCACGTTTTGGAGTATATGGAGTAAAAAGCTCTGTCAAATAGTGAGGTGCCAAACCATGCAGTGCCTTGTAGGTAAGCATCAAAATTTTGAAATCCACCCTAAACCTAATGGGAAGCCAGTGCAAAGACTCCAAAACAGGAGTAATATGGTCTTGTATGTTAGTTCTTGTAAGGGTTCTGGCTACCTAATTTTTTCCCTGATATTATCAATCTTATAAGTAAAGAAGTTCATAAAGTCAGTACTGTTGTGCTGCTTGAAAACATCTGGGTTGAAGCTTTATTTTTCGTTAATTCAGCCACTGTTTAAAATAAATGCCTTGGGTTTTGTTTATTTTCATCTAATAGGGTCGAAAAATAAGCAGATCTAGCAGCTTTTAAAGCCTCTCTCTATGCAATCGTGCTCTCTTTCCATGAAATGCAAAATACCTCTAATTTATTTTCCTCCAGTTGCGCTCCATTTTTCTGGCTGCTCTCTTAAGGGCCTGAGTGTGCTCGGTGTTCCACGGCGTTGGACTATTTTCTTTAATCTTCTTGAAGCGCAACGGAGCAACTGTGTCTAAAGTGCTGCAAAAGAGAGAGTAAAAAGTTTCTGTTGCAATATCAAGTTCTTCTAAGCTATCCGAGATGCTGAGATGATGAAACTGATTAGAAAGATTATTGATAAAGCAATCTTTAGTGGCAGAAGTGATAGGTCTAACATATTTGTAACACGGAGTTGACTTTGCAGCCTTGGCTAAATGAAGTATACATGAGACTATATAATGATCTGAGATCATGGCACTGCTGTAGAATTTCAATGGCATCAACATTGATTCCATGCAATAATATTAGATCTAGAGTATGATTACGACAATGAGTCCTGACTCCTGACATGTGTTGTCTAACTCCAATAGAGTTAAGAATGTCTATAAATGCCAATCCCAATGCATCTTTTTTGTTATCTATGTGTATATTAAAATCACCAAGAATTCAGACTTTATCTGCAGGCAGTACTAACTCTGATAGAAAGTCCGCAAATTCTTTGATAAAGTCTGTATGGTGCCCTGATGGCCTGTATACAGTAGGCAGCACAAATCTCAAACGTTATTTAGTATTTACACTAGATAGTGTTATATCAAGCACCAACACTTCAAAAAAATTATATTTAAAACCAGACTTCTCAATAGTTCTGAAGATGTTACTATAAATTACAGCAACTCCTCCCCCTTTGCGTTTCAGACGAGGTTCATGTTTATAACAGTAATCTTGTGGGGTTGACTCATTTAAAGTAATGTAATCGTGTGGTTTTAGCCAGGTTTCTGTCAAACACAGCACATCTAGGTTATAGTCTGAAATCATATCATTAACAATTAGTGCTTTTGAAGTAAGGGATCGAATATTCAGCAACCCGAGTTTTATCATTTGTTCATCTGTATTATATATGCTTTTTATTTATTGAACATCAATTACATTTTTACCCTTAAATTAGACCATTGAGACCATTATCTAGTCTCATGTAAATTACATTTAGCCAAGGCTGCAAAGCCGACTCCGTGTTATAAATATGTTAGACCTATAACTTCTGCCACTAAAGATTGCTTTATCAATAATCTTCCTAATAAGTTTCATCATCTCAGCATCCCGGATAGCTTAGAAGAACTCGATATTGCAACAGAAACTTTTAACTCTCTCTTTTCCAGCACTTTAGACGCAGTTGCTCCGTTGCGCTTAAAGAAGATTAAAGAAAATAGTCCAACGCCGTGGTACAACGAGCACACTCAGGCCCTTAAGAGAGCAGCCAGAAAAATGGAGCGCAACTGGAAGTAAACAAAACTAGAGGTATTTCGGATTTCATGGAAAGAGAGCTCGATTGCTTACAGAGAGGCTTTAAAAGCTGCTAGATCTGCTTATTTTTCAACCCTATTAGAAGAAAATAAACATAATCCTAGGTATTTATTTGAAACAGTGGCTAAACTAACGAAAAAGAAAGCTTTAAGCACAGAAGTTTCCAAGCAACACAGCAGTAATGACTTTATGAACTTCTTCACTTATAAGATTGATAATATCAGGGACAAAATTATAACTATGCAACCGTCTACTACAGTATCGCATCAGGGAGTGCATTGTAGTCTCCCTGAGGAAAAATTTTATGCATTTGTTGCTATAGGAGAGGAAGAATTCTGCAAACTCGTTAATTCATCTAAATCGACAACTTGTATGTTAGACCCTATACCGACTAAGCTACTGAAAGAGATGCTTCCAGAGATCATAGATCCTCTTCTTAATATCATTAATTCGTCTTTGTCTCTGGGATATGTACCAAAAACCTTTAAGCTGGCTATGATAAAACCGCTTGTTAAAAAAACGCAACTTGATCCTTCAGAATTAGTCAATTACAGGCCGATCTCAAATCTGCCTTTTCTGTCAAAGATATTAGAAAAAGCAGTATCCTCACAACTGTGTTCCTTTCTTGAAAGAAATGATATCTGCGAGGATTTTCAGTCAGGATTTAGACCGCACCATAGTACTGAGACAGCTCTCATTAGAGTTACAAATGATTTACTTTTATCATCCGATCGTGGTTGTATCTCTCTATTAGTGTTACTTGATCTTAGTGCTGCATTTGACACAATTGACCACAACATTCTTTTAAATAGACTGGAAAACTATGTTGGCATTAGTAGAATTGCACTAGCATGGTTCAAATCATACTTATCTGACCGTTATCAGTTTGTAGCAGTAAATGAAGAGATGTCTTATCGATCACAAGTTCAGTATGGCGTACCACAAGGCTCAGTACTAGGACCGCTGCTGTTCACTCTGTACATGCTACCATTAGGACATATCATTAGGAAACATGGAATTAGCTTTCACTGTTATGCCGATGATACTCAGCTGTATATTTCTTCAAAACCTAACGAAACTTACCAATTCACAAAATTAACGGAATGCATAGCTGATATAAAAAATTGGATGACTAGTAATTTCCTACTACTAAACTCTGACAAAACAGAGATTCTAATTATTGGACAAAAAACTTCCACACGTAATAACCTAGAATACTGTCTAACACTTGATGCCTGCTCTGTTAAGTCTTCGTCGTTGGTTAGGAACCTGGGTGTGCTTTTTGATAGCAATCTTTCATTTGAAAGTCATGTGTCTAGTATCTGTAAAACCGCATTTTTCCATCTTAAAAATATATCTAAATTACGACATATGCTCTCATTAACAAATGCGGAACAATTAGTTCATGCTTTCATGACAACAAGACTAGATTATTGTAATGCTCTACTGGGTGGTTGCCCTGCACGCTTAATAAATAAACTACAGCTGGTCCAAAACGCAGCCGCTCGAGTTCTTACTAGAACCAGGAAATATGACCATATTAGCCCGGTTCTGTCAACACTGCATTGGCTGCCTATTAAACATCGTATAAATTTTAAAATATTGTTGATTACTTACAAAGCACTAAATGGTTTAGCTCCGCAGTACTTGAGCGAGCTCTTAACGCATTATAGTCCTTCACGTCTATTGCGATCTCAAAATTCGGGCCAGTTGATAATACCTAGAATATCAAAATCGACTGCGGGCGGTAGATCCTTTTCCTATTTAGCACCAAAACTTTGGAACAGTCTTCCTACCATTGTCCGGGAAGCAGACACAATCTGTCAGTTCAAAGCTAGACTAAAAACACATCTCTTTGACCTAGCATACACATAATATATTATAGACTTCTATAACTCAATGTTAGGCTGCATAGATTAGGTCAGCCGGAACTGGGAACACTTCCCTTAAATCCTGATGTACTCGTTACATCATCATAAGAAGAATGGCATCTACGCTAATTTTAGTGTCTTTGTTTATCCCGAGGTTTTCCCGCAGCCTACCGGATCCAGGCCGTATCCAGATCTGACTAGGAGCTTTGCCTGGACCCGATGACAACGCAGTGCTGAAGTGCCAACTAGCCTCTCCCTATGGAGGATCCCTTTCCCACTCTACAGATAAAATGTTGTGATTCCGGTTCGCGTACCCACCCCGAAGTGATAAAATAAAACAAAATTCTGTATCAAATTACAGTTACTGTAAATCCGGCCTCTAGTTCATAAACGCCAGAGGAGAACTGGCCCCCGACTGAGCCTGGGTTCTCCCAAGGTTTTTTTTCTCCATTAGGTCACCTGATGGAGTTTTAGGACACCAGTAGGTCACTTGATGGAGTTTTTCGGTTCCTTGCCACTGTTGCCTTTGGCTTGTTCAGTTGGGGATATTCAAAATAATTAACCAAGCATTAATACCATTGATCAGCCCTACCAAACGTGGATGTTTTTTCACTAAGAAACAAACATTGTTATTTTATTTGATTGATATTGTGAAGCTGCTTTGATGCGATTTATATTGTGAAAAGCGCTATATAAATACACTTGACTTGACTTGACTTGACTTAAATGGGTTTAGGAGATTTTTGTATGTCCTAATTCGGGGAACAGACATAGTCTCTATATGATGATATGTAGGTGAAGGAGTCTGACTTGTGATGGGATTTATCTGACCTCATTGAATCATGCCATTCTCTCCTGTTATTGTCACTTCCACTGCCTGCTACATGTATATTATTGCCTTCTCTGTCAGCAGTGAGGGCTACACATGTGATAAATGCAGGGAGATAGCTGTATAAAAGATAATTCATTATTACTATTATTACTGTGAGTGATAACAATAGTGGCCACTAAAGTCAAATAGAATATTAGTATGCTGGCTTTTAATAAGTTTAATATACTAATTTAATCAAGGTAACATAGAAACATCAATGATTAAGAGAAAAAAAGGACATAATATACAAAGGCATAACGAGGAGCTAAACAAGAAACAGGTGTGCACAATCAGTAACCATGGTAACGTAATCAGAACTGTGGAAACTTAAGCCCTGTGCAATTTATAATGGTCCTTTACAATTGTTGCTTGTCAGACTGTACGAACATGATCGTCGCTGTAGTCCATGTCACACTGTAAGATCTCACTGAGTGTCAAATCTTTTGACACTGCCAGAATTTTGTCGGTGGTAAAATTTAAAAGACCGGTACTTACACATGTTTGAGTTCGCAGATGCTGACGCTTCCATTCACCTCCACCCTCCCCACCACCTCCAAGACGGTTCCTTCCCCACCATCCTCCCCATCACCACCAGGTCGGTCCCTTCCTATACCTCCCAGGGGGTCTCTGCGCCCCTGCCTTCGTCTTCAGGCAGGATATGCAGAGTCCGGACCCTCGGATTGCGAGCTATGGACGGGGCCTACGCCAAAGAACTTTATTGCTTGCTGGGCTATCAATAAATGTATTTATTGTTACAGTTTTTATTCTCTCGAGTCTTTCTGGTAGAACTGTAACACCCAGCTTAAGAGGAATGATATTAAACACAGGATATGTGAACACCGATACCAGAAAGGAACAAAACCAGGAAAACAGGTGTAAAGTGACACATTCCATTTAGGATCATCTCACGGTTACGAGTGACTATCAGTCTCTATTCTGGATTACCAGCTCACAATCGCTTATCATTTTCAGCTGTCCCAGCGTAAACAACCAAGAACAAAATAAATTATGCCTACCAGGAATCAATTAAATTCATTTTCTTCTCTTTTTTTAATCTTTCATTTTATGTGAATTTTAAACTAAAATGAAAAAACAAAAAAGAAAATTAATGACAAGGAATCCCTTCTAAATGTAATAGTTTTACCCGTCTCCTGGAGAGAAAAACAGACTTTCAAATGTTACAAATAAAATTTCTCACAGTGAAAGTTGCTTTTTCAAGGACTGTAAGGCAATTTAAAGCTAAATGCCATGGTTAGTGATTATTGCCTTATGTTTGCAAGGAGCCAAGCTATTATTGCTCAAGCAAATGCATCGTGTATGATCCATGCATCATTTGCTTAATATAATAAGGTAATACAATATGTTTTCAACTTTGCATAATTAGTTGAGTCGTTTCATTATTGCAAACTGAGGTATTTGGGAAAAGGACCGGTACTGAAGATTCCCGCCTGCGAGCAGGAATGCTAATCTAATTATTGAGGCAGTACATTTTATCTTACTTTGCATTCGCAGGTCAGGCTTTGTGGAGCAGATGTGCTGTGAAATTAATTTTCTTTGGTGTAACAGCAGACATTTTCGTTGTCTTTGTTATGCAATTTCCATTTCACAGATGATAACCTATTATCACTTTATTCAAGGGAAACATGCTAATGGCCAGGAGGTAGACTGAATTATTCATATATTTCCTCACTGCTCTTCTTGCGTTCATGCACTGGGAAGAGGCTAATGCCAACATGACCAGATCCTTGTAAATTAGCTTGTAGAGGAGGCTGTTAGCATAGTGCCTGGGGACCGATGCTGATAACAGCTGATATCTCCAAACTACAGCCTATTTGTTTGTGTCTAAGTATACGCATTTGTTTAAAGTGTGTATGTGCCTGAGCAAACGCATGTATTTTTTGCGCAGCATCATGTACGACTGCAGGCTGACAGGGCATTTTCCAAGCGAATCTAAATTTAACAGCAGCTTTATAGTTTATCTGCAGCAATATCTCATTGCGTCTCCAGTGTAAGAAGCCTTCACGGTCAAAGGGTTAATATTTCAATAACTGAAGAGTGTAGAAGTGTAAAACAATGGGAAAAATCTCTTTGAACGATTAGAGGCACAAAACAAAATAAAACACAGAGAAATATACAATACAATATTTGTTTTGTCTGAGCAATGTTAATGAAAGTAATCGGACTGAGGAAAAGTTGCCGATGTTTGAGGAAAAACACAGGAAAGGTCCTTTAAGCAAGCAATGAAGTCATCCACGTGACGCAACCTCAACATAATAACTAATGTGTTAAAGTGTAGCCTACAGCAGGAGAAGGGATGGGGGGGTTCACAATTTTCGGGTGTTGTAATTGGCATCAGCAAGCAGATAACAGTTTGCATACATCAAACCTCACTTAATGCTGAGCAGATTTGCATGCTGAAATGCTGATGGACTTTGTTGCTCAACATTCGGTTGATTTGGTTGAAGTTAATGGTGATTGGCTGGACAAGCTACGGCATAACGGTAAAATCATCAGAAGCTCACGACTTCTTTACATGATTTAGGGGACAGCTGTATCCAGTTTAATTATGTCAAAAAATGATATAATAATGATATTATACTTTTCTTGATCAAAATGTAATAAGAATCACTAGAATAATTTCCCAAAGTGGTCCCTATTTAGTTATGCATAATTATAAATGTGGCATATGGATCAAGGGATATTTATACCCAATCCAATTTTCAGTAAAACAGAAAATGATGTCAAAATCCAGTTCAAAATTAGAAATTTAAATTCTTCAGACAATTAACAGCAGTGCTGTCCACTTTCCCCCTCTACTTTTATTATTATTATTAATATTATTATTATTATATACAGCACATATGTGAATGAACACAGAGCAGCTGTAGTTGGTGAAACGATAACATTTTCCCTTAATCCAGAGTTCACGGCGCAGTCAATGACCCGAGATGATTCTCCCATGGCAGAAGAACATTAAGATTACATTTCCGCTAAAATCCAGTTATAGGAAGCTAAGAGGGGTCAAATACATTGTAAGCATTTCTCTAAAAGCTTTAATTGAGACTCACTTTTTAATTTTTATGGCAACAAATTTGATTAAATTTGAACTGAAATGTAGTCATCTTCATTTTGTAAGCTTCCATCATTAGAGTGGTTGTTCAGCTAATTATGAATCTGATGTTTGATGCCAGTGAATTTAGAAAACATAACAAAAGCCTTTGTGCGTTCTTTTCAATTATGAGGGCTTTAATAAATTATCTGGAGAACATTTATTAATCATAAATTATCATTATTCATCATATGTGTTAGAACCAAATTTTAGTATGGTGTTTTGTTTTAGATAAATATGAATATGAAAGAAAATCAAGCATGCAACACATCAGTTATTTAATTGTAAATACCTTTTAACTATGACAAACATGCATGAATGAGGCAGTAGCAGAAAGCCAGCGCAAGGCTTAGTGGAGTCACTAGATGGCAGTATTTCCCCCTGAATCACACACTGCATCTGCTCATTTGACTGATTTTGCATGACGGATTCTGTCAATAGTTAGAGAACTACTGATATGATTGCAATTGTTATCAAGTGCAACTTTTCCTCCATAGAATTATGGGCCAAAATAACAATGTTAAAATGTCAAAGTGAAACTAAATCACAAAGGTAAAAGCACATCTAATGGTTAGGGTTAGAAATAATAATTATAAACCTTTAATTTGCACATTTACTTAAAGCACACAATAACTGCAGTCTTATTATGATATAATCTCTTATACAAGTCTGAAGAACATAACTGTCACAATCCTCATTGATCGTCTGACCACAGTTTATCTTGAAGGAATCTTTATTATACTACTTCCAAACCCCGATCTATATCAATTCAAATCCATATCAATATCAATTTACTCATATCAATATCCGTTCTGGTACCATAGCTCCTGTCATGGAGTTCCCTTGACAAACAATCATAAAACCTTTGACTGAGCCATCAACCGTTTTGGTGATTGTATTAAACGTTATCACGAACGCCCTTGATTCATTCCTATCGATGTTTATTCATGCTTCCACTCTGGTACTCACGGTTTCCTTATAATATAACCAGAGAGGCCTTTTTAGATCAAATACAGACGAAAAAATCCACTTTCAAAGGTTTTTTGACATACAATTTTTGTTATCAAAAAACAATAATAAAAAAGATTATTTGTTTGCTGGAATTATTAGCATTTATTTGGTAACACTTTATAATAACTGCACGCTATTAATCATTAGTTACGCATTAGTCAACAGTTAATTCATAATTTAAAAATCATTAATAGACATTAATAAGCAGTTTATAAATACAGCTATAAATGCTTTATTCTTGATTTAAAAGTATATCTATAATGTGTTTAATAATTGTATTTTCATACTTTATTAATGATCAATTTATCATTTCTAAATGAAGTATTGCATAATTTATAAACCAGTTATTTAAGAGTTGTCAGTGGTTCATAAGATTACTTAGAAAGTGTAAGTAAATGATTAATCAACTATTTAAATGTACATTCATATATCTTATTATTCAGATATATAGTAATAGTTAGTGTGTTAATAAATGCTTTATTAACATGTATTTATACTGTAATTCAGGGTTAATTCCGGGTGGTTATCAAGCATTTAGTAGTGGTCAGTTAACTATGTTTGTGAGCTCATCTAAAGTGAGGACTATTCATGCCTTGTAAAGCATTTACAAAGGAGATTTAAAGGCTGTTAACATTTCTATGTTCTGTATCACTGTGTTGAGTTTGTTTCATTTTTCTGTTTAGAAGATAAATGAGTCTTTAAATCTCCTTTATAAATGCTTTACAAGGCATGAATAGTCCTCACTTTAGATGAGCTCACACACATAGTTAACTGACCTCTGCTAAATGCTTTACAACTACCTGAATTTACTCCATGTACTTACACTTTCTAAATGATCTTATGAACCACTAAAAAACTCTTAAATAACTGGTTTGTAAATAATGCTATACTTCATTTAGAAATTATTAATTAATCATTAAAGTATGAAAATACAATTATTAAACACTTTATAGATATGCTTATAAATCAAGAAAAAAGCATTTATAGCTGTATTTATGAACTGCTTATTAATGTCTATTAATGTTTTATAAATTATTAATTAACTGTTTACTCATGCTTAACTAATGATTAATAGCGTGCAGTTATTATAAAGTGTTACCATTTATTTTTAATACAACAGTTAATGTTTTGTTTTTGTCATTTATCATTGTAACTGTAACACTTACTAAGGACAGAGCAGTTTTAATGTTTAGACTACATGCAGATATAGATTCTAACTCAGAGAAAAGAGAAAGCCACAAAAAAGAGGGAATTGTTATTAAACTAAAATGCTTGTGGAGTTTCAATAAAACACACAAATCACTCTAGTTCATGGTCATTCGTTTTTGTGTTTCAATCGCCACGGATCGGGTCGCCTGAGTTTCAAGGTCTCATGCAAGATATCACAATGTCAGCCCAATGGATGCAAGTTTGGAGGAATCCCATATTGTGTGTTTTTGTCTCCTCTGCTTTAGATTGCCTTCTCTTTCAGACTTCCAACAGTAAAAAAACATGGCTAAGAAACATGAGGCATGTGTACATCCTGATCTCCCATAATATTAGTTATAATCAATGGCTGCCTTTTTAATTATTGCTCATGGTAGAGAGCAGGCAAGGCTTGTTTAAGGCGGATCGATATGAGCGAGTGATTGGTGGATGCTGGAGCTGGTCATCAGGTGGGCTGATGTGTAAATCATTGGGGCCTGTGCTGGCGCTGATCAGAACGGTTAGTCCCCCGGCCCGCTGTGGGCTCTGGGTAATGACTGAACCCTTCGTGAACCAACATCTGCGGCCCTGCAAACAACACATCTGATACCCTCCACCAGGACTGGGACTGGGGGAAAATCAAGACTTTGCTGTCTTGGGATGAATTTTTCTTCCCTACCTTTGTCTTTAGTTCCTCGTCCCTAATAATCTTTTGTTAATTTTCATTCTCTATTCACCCCCTCATTCTATCACGTGAGAGGTGATTGTTTTGCCAAGATCATCTCTATTGCCTCCTCCGTCCTGCTCCTCTGATGGTAACCCGCCTGGCCAGGCTCTAAAAGGTTAATGACTTTGGCCTTTGGGCGTTATTTATAGCGGCGGTAAGAAGAAACACATCTCCGTTCTGTGGAGCTTTACCCCTGATCTACGCGCTTCTCTCTCACTAAACGCCACTTCGCCTCTTCCCTTCTCCTTTTCTGCCTCGCAGTTTGCACTTTTACATCTCCTTAATCATTTATTTTCTCCTTCTAGTGCCTAAACTGATATAAATGACGGTAATCTCAGAATGTGTCAATGGCAGCGCTTCGCAGCTGAGTGGCATTATTTGTCACCATTCTTGCCCTTAAATGAGCTCTTCGCACAGCCACCCTATGTTAAATGGGCAAATAATTGTTTTCCCCGTTTGTCAGGAAGTGTGTTTTTCAACTCATTTATATTAGTCATATGATTAGCAGACATCTGCTGAAGGCCTATCAATCCCAATGAGCTCTGCCCTAACAGCCCAAAAACCAGCTAGACCCTAAAGACTGGCTGACTTTCTGGCTTTTTCTTCTAATAATATATCGGTTTATTTAAGGATATGATTTTTGCCAAACTTTAAACTAAAATTCAGAATCAACACAAAAATCAGAAACGCTTTAGACAGTGACTAGAGGTTGAAAAACATATAAACGTTGTTTTTATCACATAAATGAACATGGCTTTTTAGGGTTAGTTTTAATAAATCATAAAACTGCAACTCTCCATCAGTGGTTAGTCATTTTATTAAGCAGATCTCAAAGCAGGGATGAACCGCAGTTCTGTGGCGGGTTCACCTAAACACAAGTCGGATCCAATAATTGAAGGAATGAAATCATTCGTCACTGTGGAAAAGGAGGGTCACGTCGAGCACAATGCATTATTTGCACAGTATTCAATGCAGTAAAGCTGTGTTGTATATAACGGCACATGTTAGCAAATGTAGCTGGCCATTCGGGAATTCAATGCATACAGAAGATTTGCATAGTGAACAGTTAGTATTGCATAACACTATCGGCTTCAAAGAATATCGGCTTCATGCCGAACGTCACGTGAACAAACAGGAGAAAGTGTCGGAGAAGGGGTTAACGGCAGGATGGACTGACGGCGATATTTAAGGTAATCGGCTAACCTAGCTAGTTCTTTAAATGTTGCCATTTTATTAGATTTAAAAATCTAATAAAGTAAAACGACTCTATATTTAACGATGCGACCTGTTTTACAGAATACAGGAGTTTGTAGACCATAAGTCCCATTGATATAGTTATATAGTGTATTAAGACTGAACACTGATGCACTTGTCTTTAGCTTTGTTAGTGCATTATTGATGTGTATAACTGACTATGATTATTATGACAACAATGACTATTGTTAAATCAATCTGAGGTTCACAAAAGGGTCATATTTACTAATTAAAAATAGCATAATTACAAGGCATTAAAACATTAAATCCTTTGAAAAGCCCTTGACATAAAATCAATCAAGGCCATGTAAAGTGCTTTAATGAGTCAGTCTGATCACGAGGCTGTTTCTGTGTCTTTTATTCTCGTCTTCGTGAGATGTATTCTGTCGTTCAGGTAATTGTGAAGTGGAGGAACCAGCACTAGCATGCATCAGATCAAACACTTCTGTTTCTATAAATCTCATGGCTTGATAATGCTCTTAAACACGTCCGTCTAGATGTCGGTCATTTGTGAAATTTGAAAGTTGCATTTTATTAAAATGGAAGATAATAGAAATGTATTTGGTTTAAGCAAGGTTGAGGTGAAAAGAATGTCTAAATACAGCTAAAGGCATTAAACTGATTCTGATAACATGACTTGTTGTTTGTAGCTCGTTTCATTGAATATGCAGAATTCACTCAAATAAAGACCGCAGTGTTTGTGTCAGATGTATTCTACTTCACACTGTTCTTCACACACTTGTTGTTAGTCTGGGCCACAGTGGCATCACTAGCGGTTCTGGCCCCGTACAGTGCATTTCTTTGGGTCTGGCCCCGTACAGTGCGTTTCATTGGGTCTGGGCCCGTACAGTGCGTTTCATTGGGTCTGGGCCCGTACTGTGCGTTTCTTTAGGTCTGGCCTCGTACAGTGCGTTTCATTGGGTCTAGCCCCGTACAGTGCGTTTCATTGGGTCTGGGCCCGTACTGTGCGTTTCTTTAGGTCTGGCCTCGTACAGTGCGTTTCATTGGGTCTAGCCCCGTACAGTGTGTTTCATTGGGTCTAGCCCCGTACAGTGTGTTTCATTGGGTCTGGCCCCGTACAGTGAGTTTCTTTAGGTCTGGGCCCGTACAGTGCGTTTCTTTGGGTCTGGGCCCGTACAGTGCGTTTCATTGGGTCTGGCCCTGTACAGTGCGTTTCATTGGGTCTGGGCCCGTACAGTGTGTTTCATTGGGTCTAGCCCCGTACAGTGTGTTTCATTGGGTCTGGCCCCGTACAGTGAGTTTCTTTAGGTCTGGGCCCGTACAGTGCGTTTCATTGGGTCTGGCCCCGTACAGTGTGTTTCTTTGCGTCTGGGCCTGTACAGTGCGTTTCATTGGGTCTGGCCCCGTACAGTGCGTTTCATTGGGTCTGGCCCCGTACAGTGCGTTTTAACCTGTGCTTTCAGTCACGATAAACAGATTCAAACAATACACTCAACAGCGTCTTCATTCATTCCTCTTGTCGTCTTTCATTGTTATATCTCATAAGGTGCACCTGTCATCTCATATTCAGTCTTTTTATATTTCATTGTACCCCATCTTCTCCCAGATTAGCTTATTCATTCTGCACATATGACCGCCAGCCTGTTAAAGTCATATTAAACCAAAGCAATCCACTTTAAATGGGTGTCTACTATGAGCATTAAAAATCTCTTTGCTGGCCTTTAAATATTGTGATTGTGTGATGAGGAGGGGCCGTCTCAGAGCGCTGGTCTCTCTCCCTCGAGGCCGCTTCGGAATATAAATTGAGTAATATTATAAAGGCGTGGAGAACGAAAGCACTGGCTAATGAATGGGATACGTGATCTACAGGGGAACAGGAGGTCATGCTGTGAAGTGAAATACCCTTATAACTTCAATGCTAATTCCCACAGACGATGATACATTAACTGAGGGCTCTTATAATTCTATTTTTATCAGCAAAGTACGCAGAGCATTGACATATTTGTATTAAAGGGGATTAAACTGAATTAAAATCAAATGCAATCATAATTATTTCTGTACTGCATTGTTTTACTCCAACCCTGGATGTATAACACAATCAAATGAAAAACAGGGTATTAAGAAAGCTGATTTGTGTTGCTCGGATGTAGAACATCTACAGATGTCTCAAGAAATCTACAATGTCCTGGATCAGATTACTCAACATCAAGGCTTAATACTAGATATTAAATACAGCATTTAATCCCATGTCTTATCATTTATTTTTCATCTCTACAGGGAATTAAATTGTGCCCTCTCATATTTTTCTTCAGATGTCATCTCTGAATGTCTTATTAAAGTCTTAAAAATCTGAGGGGATAGTGCTGCGTCTTTCAATAATAATGATAAACCTTAAATTAGGTAGAAGTGCAGAAATAACGATAAACTTAGTTTGTACTAATGTAAGGACATCTTCAGTATCTGTGTCAGCTGCCAGCCATTTCACTGCTTCAAACTGGTTTTATTAAGCAGAGGCACGTATATGTCTTTGAATACTAGCGCATTTAATGTTGATTATGATGTACAGTACATCACTGTTTACACCGTTCTGCCGCGGAGTCACGTGCGCTTCATTCACATGGGAATGTTTTCTTTCCACTCTGTGTTTCTGCAACATCAGGCAAACGTTTCACAGCCAAGCAATCCTCATTGTCATTGAGCAATATAATGCATGTAAAAGTGCTCCTAAATCAGCACTTTATTTCTGTTTAAAGCGCTCCTTAAATGCATATATACATATTGTTATTTTAACTACTGGATAATAATGATAATGACTTTATGTAATTTGTGTTTAAATGAGAGTGACATATATAATCTAAATTTGTAAACTGAAAGCATTCTGTGTGCTTCTTTGATGACTATACGTATAAATAAATTAAGATTAATGGAGGACTAGAGATTTCAAAAAGTGGTGTGAACAAACTGGACTTTGGCAAACAGTGGCGGGGGAAAGTCCTACTGGTCCCATTATCCGACCAATTACACAACAGATCCCAACAAAGATCACGCAGTCATGAGACTGGTTTGTACATCACCCTTTGTTTTTAATCTTCGACATGTTTTACCTGTCTTTCTTTCTTTTATTCTGCCATCACTGCTAATCACACGATAGAAGAGCTGTTGTGACGGTCTACAGACACTGCCGTTCCTCCACATGACTGAACACGTCTCAACCGGTCTAAATAAAAATGGGCAAAATATATTTAAAAAAAACTTTTACAAAAAATATCTTTTAATAATTCATTTTGATATTTCAAAAACAGCATGATTTTTTTTTTTTTTTTTTTTTTTTTACAATTATTAGCCTAAAAAGACAGGGTTAGATAAAAATTGGCAATAAATATATATATATATATATATATATATATATATATATATATATATATATATATATATAAACCATTATTAGCCTAAAAAGACAAGACAAACCATGTAATTTGACCAGTTTCATAAAAAAAACAAAAGTTCACACTGCAATAATTATTAAGAACACATTATTATGTGCAGTAATTCGCTGGCAGCATAGCATAGACTCCTGCACAGATGAAGCCTGACATCGGTGTCAGCAGGTCCATCCAGCTGCTCTCTGAAATCCTTTCTCACAATCTTCTGCCTTTCACCAAAATACCATTAATACGAGTGTCAGCAGGGCGAGTGGAACGGGGCTATTGCAATGTTTTTGACTAGCTAGAAGACAAAACGTCCTGGATCCAGTGGGGGACAAATCTGTCGAACACATTGTCTGTTTTTCAGCCTTTTGTGATGCTGCTTCCTTGGGACTCTGCCTTTTATTTGTGTTAAGATTAAATTGCACGGTTTGTAATGTTTTCACCCCTCTATCTGCCATAGGTCACTGACCTTGGTAAGGCTCAGATAATAGATACATCTTCTGTTTGTTTCAGAAGGTGAAACACTCGTCGCCACACACTAGTGACTCACTATTGTTGCCGTCTCAAGCAATTAAGAAAAATACTGAAATCATGCCTCACTGAATCGTTTCAATATTTATTATGTTTCTTTTGCTCAAAGCCATTTTGCCACATTATCAGAAATTATCTTTAACACAATTAAAACTGCATTTAGATTGCACATTAGAATACACATTTAGACTAAACATTTTGTGGCATTTTCAAACTGAAACCTGAAATACAATATATAATAGAGGACAGCAAATATGCTGCTAATATGAAGAATTTGGGAGTTATTTTATTTTTGTTTACCGGGGCCAGTGCTTTTACTAAATTATAATGATGGGCAAAATTTACATTTGTGGTTTTGGGGTTCAATTCCAGTACAGCAGTCTTGAAATCATTTATTTTATAAACATAGTGGCTGCAACAATTCTGATTCTAAAGGCACTCATTTGCATAACATACTGTGATAGCATGTGCATATCATAAATATTACATCTTTTAACATTAACCCTAAGTTCAAATCTGTATAAATGATCAATATTGTTCAACACTCATGATTTAAAAATAAATAAATAAAACAATCAGGGTTGAAATTCAAACTCTGGCCTCATCCTGATTCAAAAAGGTTGGTCCATGTGCTCGTAACTGTGTAGACTGTCAAAAGCTAAAGTGCTTTAGCAACATTGTTTCACAACATTCTGTAAATGCGAGACGATTTGTTTAGCTTATTAAAAACATTTCTTATAGCAGATTCATTACCGTTTAGTATCCTTTCTGCTTGTTGTTGTATTTTGTGGCTAAAATTACGCATTAATCATTAACATTATTAGTCACATTAGGGTTATTGTAATTCTCAAAAATATTGTCAACAAATAATATTGTTCCTTAAAAGTGTTTATAATAAATAAACAATTAGAATCTACACCTGAGGAAGAGACCCAGTGGACCTGGAGACTCATGGTGGAGCCAGCCACATATAAACATGTAATTCAACTTTATTAAAACATTGCATACATATAATGGTATTTTAATTACACTAGTTGTAAAAGACTGTAAATGCTATGGTAAAAACCTAATAAGAAAGGAATAGTTCGCCCCAAAAATAAAAATTTATTTCATAATTTACTCACCCTCATGCCGTCTGCGATGTATAGTGTAGAGGAACAGAAGAGTCGTTTGCATGTTCCGTTTATGTGTTTAAACAAATTGCAGGTATGTTATGTTAATGTGTTAAAGGGAATCGTCTGGGTTGTTTTGGGGGCGGCGTGTTCTGATAGAGTTGCGAGTCTGAACTCGGTGTGTGTGTGGGCTAAGCTGGTCACGCTAGCTCAGCCAAACCACTGCTCATGTTAATACAGCTTCCATGGCAGTGATGATAATTTATACGACCCCAGTGGTTGAATCAATGTCTTCTGGCGGAAAATTATTGTCGTGTCTAAGAAAAACACAAATTTTTAAAAATACATAAATCTCTGTTCTCTTGTGCACTCTCATACAGGCGATCAGGGGGGGAGGGGGAGGGGGGGCGTGTCACAAGTGCGTTGTGATGCTCACGTGAGAAATATCTGTCCTCTGTGCTTCTCCATTATACCTCGAAAATCTAACTCAAGCTGACAAAATGACACGATTGTCTTCTGTAGAGCAGCTGTAATGTGTAGTACAACAAGCACGAATCAGAGTACTTATATTTGAGTAAACAAGGAGAATACACAAGAGAAGGAGAATACAGTAACATCAATAATGGAGAACACTGAACTGAGAAAACCAAGGGCTTATAAAAACAGGGATTAATCAATGGAAAACAGAACGGGAGTGAAAAAAAATCAGAAACCAAGGAAAAAAACAGAACTAGAATGTAACAGAACAGAACTAGAACACTGGAGTAAATAACAGTGGGGGAAACCAGAGCGGTGATGATGGAGGTGGAGACCCAGGCAGAGCCAGAGAGCCGATGAGACCAAGCGTCACCAAGGGATCTGGAGGCCGTGTCGGAGCCGTAGAGAGTTGGAGCCAGGGTTCCAGAGGACCGAGGCAGAGCTCGACGGAGCAGGAGGGCTGGAGGGACGAAGTGCAGCTGTCCGTGGCATAGGCAGAGAAACGACTGACGAGGAGGAGCCGGAGGGAAGCGGGAGCCTGGTGGCGCCAGAAGGACGACGGACCCGGGTGGAGCTGACTGGTCCACGAGCCAAGGTGGAGCGACGGCCCCGGGTGGAGCTGAGGTGGAGCGACGGGCTCGGCAGCTGGAGGACCAGACAAGGCAAGCCCTTGCCTAGGCGGAGCTGGAGACCAGGAGACCCGAGACACAGCACAGTGGAGTCAACAGAGGGACTGAAGGGAGTCATTGGAGGCGGGGCCAGAGGACTGAATGTCTTTCGTAGAGGAGGTTGGAGATCACTGGAGACGCAGACAACATGAAGCTTTGCAGGGCTCGTGAAGACGGGAGACTACGGGAATCATCCAGGTCCAAATCCTCATCAGATATTACAGAAGCCGAGCCCGTCACTCCTCAGCAGATTAAAAAAGAACATCACACCCCGCCAAGAGAACAAAACGACATAAAAGTTATAATAAATAAATTAAATGTATACTACTTGCTTCATGTTTCCCAATTATTTGCGTTATTTATCCATTATATCCATCATCATGATAATTTGAAACCTTTAATTTGACCTGTGAAGCAGATTTGTTACGTGACAGCATTAATTAAAGTTTTAATTAATCAAGAAATTTTTTCGGTAACACTTTAGAATACTCTTCCTTCATTAATGAATAACTACACATTATGAGTAACTACCATTAACTAACAAGAAACTGATTAACGAATTAGTAAGTAATTGCGCTCACTGTTAGATGAAAAGTAACTACTATTTTTCATACATCACTGAAAACTACTACAGAGTACGATCTCAAGTTCGCTATCCATCGACTCTGAGATCAACAGCAGAATCGCCAAGGCAGCCGCAGTCATGGCCAAGTTAAATCAGCGAGTGTGGAACAACTCCAGCCTCACTGAGACGACCAGACTGCGCGTGTACCAAGCCTGCGTGCTCAGTACGCTCCTTTATGGCAGCGAGTCATGGACCACCTCCGTAAGGCACGAGAAGAAACTCAACAGCTTCCACATGCGGTGCCTGCGTCGCATTCTGCATATCAAGTGGCAGGACAAGATCCCCAACACCGAGGTGCTGGAACGAGCCATCATGAGCAGTTTGTATGCAACGCTTAGCGAAAGACGGCTGCGGTGGCTTGGGCATGTCAGGAGGATGGACGCAGGCTGCATCCCCAAAGACCTCCTCTACGGCGAGCTGGCTGAAGGCACCAGAACCACAGGGCGCCCCAAATTGCGCTTCAAAGACGTCTGCAAAAAGGACTTGAAGCAATGCGGCATTGCCCCCAGCGCATGGGAGAGACTGGCTGATGATCGCCCCGCTTGGCGACAAGCAGTCAGGCAGGTAATAATCAAAGCAGAAGCGGCACGAAACGACACTGCCGTGGCAAAGAGAGCTAGGCGGAAGCAGTGGCAACAGCAGCCTGACCAGCCATCCCCCTTCTCCTGCGCCCAGTGCGGCAAGGACTGCCACTCTAGAATTGGTCTGCACAGCCATTCCCGGCGGTGCAGATAGACGCACCGAGCTACACCATCGTCTCCCGAGACGGACGGCTGCCGACGACGACTGAAAACTAATAAGAACTACTATATACGTACAGGTTCACTAATAATATTAATAATGCATAATGTATAATATAAGGTAATGGTAACCCATTAGTTATGACTTAAGTGTTACCAAATCCATCGGAAGGAATTACTATTCAAAATCTAACAAAAATCTCAAAACCTTACAATGACCTTAGTCAATATTAAGTAGTTATCATGTTTTTAACTTTAGAATACTGATCCAGGTAAAAGGTAAACCCAGACTTTCTTTCAGTCTCCTCCCCCTTTTAAAGCGTAAGCGGAAACAAACAGAAACAGAAACATTTACATTACCTTTTTACATTTAGCTGACGCTTTTATCCAAAGCGACTTACAATAGCTATATATGTCAGAGGTCGCACACCTCTGGAGCAACTATGGGTTAAGTGTCTTGCTCAGGGACACATTGGTGTCTCACAGTGGATTCGAACCCGGGTCTCTCACACCAAAGGCATGTTTCTTATACACTGCGACATCACCACCCCAATTATGATGTCTATTTCTGGTTTTCTAAAATTTCTGGTTTTCACCCAGAAACAAGATAATTTTTTTACCCCATTGGCAGATCATTTGCAAAATAAGAAAAATGCACTTAAAAAAAATTCCCAGCAAAGACTAAATACCATATGTCATTATTCTTATGTAGGAAATGCATCTTGATTTAAGAATCTTTAGATATTTTAACTGGAAACAACAAGACAAAAATGCTAAGTAAGAAAAGCATTTTTTGCAGTGCAGTTCATTCATTCATTGTGCATTTTTTCTCTATAACATTGGGGATGCAGAGCACATTAGTAAGGCCAGTGTTTCAGAGCGGGGAGGAAAGTGTGCCTAGCTCTCACACTCTTTCTGAGAATGCTTGTGTTGTTTCCTGGACACAAACCCGTGAGAGCCATCAAAGAGGAGATTCACAGGACTGCAGGTCAGTGGTGGAGAAATCGGATTAAATGAAGCTAATCTGATAAATGATGTTCATTTGATAACATCTTGCTGTGACCTCTGAAAGTAACCTAATATTTAGAATTTCCAGTGTGGTTGAATGCAGTGATGACACACATATCCCCATCATCGGTCCTTCCAAAAATAAAACAGATTGCCGTATTGAATGGAAGGATAGTGTGAGGTATATGCCTTAACCCCCACAGCTGTTAAATAAACTAATTATTCACAATTTATTTGGTCATCTTTATTTCCTAAAAATACAAAAACAACAGTTATTCTTTTCCTGTTGGATTTTAATATTTTTCCAATACTTGGTATTGTGGCCATATATTCTCCATCCCCCCATTTTGCGAGCCTCTGCCTTCTTGCTGTTGGCTGAGGGGAAGTCAAATGTTAATTTCATTAGCCTAATTAAGAAATTACACAGGTTGGATTAGAGAACATTTAATTATGTGAAAAGAGCATTAGACTATGTGAAAAAGCTGCTGCACATTGAAATAGACACTGAATGATATGTACAGTCGTGCTCAGAATTAATGGTACCCCTGGTAAATATGATAAAAAATGGCTGGAAAAAATAAATCTGCATCATTTATCCTTTTGATCTTTCATTCAAAATATTGGCAAAAATCTAAACTTTCATTGAAGTAAAAGAATAGAAAGTGGGGGGGAAATCACATTATGAAATAAATGTTTATCTCCAAAACACGTTGGCCACAATTATTGGTACCCTTTTATTAAATACTTTTTGCAATCTCCTTTTGCCAAGATAACAGCTCTGAGTTTTATCCTATGATGCCTTATGAGTTTGGAGAACACCTGACAAGAGATCAGAGACCATTCTTACAGAATCTCTCCAGATCCTTCAGATTCCCAGATCCATGTTGGTGCTTCTTCTCTTCAGTTCACTCCACTCATCAGGTCTGGGACGGTCATGGCAGAAGCTTCATTTTGTGCTACTTAACACATTTTTGTGTTGATTTTGATGTTTGTTTTGGATCATTGTCCTGATGGAAGATCCAACCACGGCCCATTATACGATTTCTAGCAGAGGCTGTCAGGTTTAGATTTTTTATCTGTTGGTACTTGATAGAATCCACGATGCCATGCATGTATCTGAACAAGAAGTCCAGGACCTCCAGCAGAAAAATATGACCACAACATTAAAGATGGTATATTAAATTGTACACATGGGGTACTTTTTATCCTTGTGTGCACCAAACCCATCTTGCATGTTTGCTGCCAAAAAGCTATTTTTTAGTTTCATCTGACCACAGAACCCTGTGCTGTTTGAAGGTCCAGTCGTGTCTGACAACTGAATTTGCTGGGGTTTGTTTTTGGATGAGCAAGGAGGATTTTTCTTGAAAACCTCCCAAACAACATGTGGTGATGTAGGGGTTGTTCAATTTTTTTTAATAGGCTTTCTGAGCCCAAGACTCAACTAATCTCTGCAATTCTCCATCTGTGATCTTTGGAGAGTCTTTGGCCACTCAAAATTTCATCCTCACCATGCATTAAGACAATATAGACACACGTCCACTTCCTGGCAGATTTGTAACATCTTTAGTTGATTGGAAGTGCTTAATTATTGCCCTGATGGTCAAAATGGGGATTTTCAATGCTTTAGCTATTTTCTTACAGCCACTTTCTATTTTGTGATGCTCAACAATCTTTTGATGCACATCAGAACTATATTCTTTGGTTTTACTCATTGTAATGGATGATTAAGGGAATTTGGCCTTTGTGTTTCCCCATATTTAAACTCTTGTAAAACAAGAAGTCATGGCTGGACAATTTCATGTTCCTAGTCACCCTGGTGTGCAAAAAAAAAAGGTAAATATGAATGGGAATATACTTAAGAGATTTTTTACTCGTAAACAATTCTAGGGGTACCAATAATTGTGGCCAACTTGTTTTGGAGAAAAACATTTATTTCATAATGTGATTTCCCCTCCACTGTCAATTATTTTACTTCAATGAAAGGTTCGATTTTTGCCAATTTTTTGAACGAAATATCAAAAGGATAAACGATGCAGAATTATTTTTTACAGCCATTTTTCATCATATTTACCAGGGGTACCATTAATTCTGAGCACGACTGTATATATTATGTTAAATGTTTTTAGCCTACACCCATTAACCTCAAACGAAATAATTTTACATATCACAAGCTGATTCTGCAGCCAGATTATTTAGAACTGATCCTGGAGAGCTACCGTCCTGTACATTTACATTTAGTCATTTAGCAGACGCCTTTGTCCAAAGCGACTTACAAATGAGGAATACAGCAAGCGAGGAAGCATGAAGAGGCAAAGACAACGCATGAAGTGCTCAGAATACAAAGTTCGGGCATTGCTTAGAATAGCATAAGCCAGACAAGGGAAGATTAAAGGAAATAAATATATATATACGAGCGGTAGCCAGTGCAGAGAGATGAAGAGAGGAGTGGCGTGGCTCTTTTGGGCTCGTTGAAGTCAAGACGAGCTGCAGCTTTGCGGATCATTTGTAGGGGTTTATTTTCACACGATGGAAGTCCAGCCCAAAGAGCATTGCAGTAATCATCTTAGAAATGACTAGGGTCTGGACAATAAGTTGTGTTGCATGCTTAGTTAGAAAAAGGCCCGATCTTCTTGAACTGTAGAGTTCAGCTCCAACCTCACTTAAACAAAGCTGAACCAGCTAATGCAGAGGAATGGAAATACGTATGTTAACAGGCAGGTAGGACATTGTATTATTGTATTCGGACCGAACGCAATGATTGAACATTTTTGGTACTGAGACTCCCACAGAAGATGTATGTAATTATTTCATATTAAGACCACTACTATTATTGATTGCTAGCAGGATGGGAAGAGAGTTTAAACCATTACATAAAAGTGTTTATATAAAAAATTGCCTATGCAAAAACAGCCTTCTTCCGCCTCAGAAATATTGCGAATCTACGCAACATACTATCTGTTTCTGATGAAAAAATTCTAGTTAATACATTCATGACCTCTAGACCCTATTACTGTAATGCATTACTAGCTGGTTGTCCTGCATCCTCTATTAACAAGCTACAATTAGTCTAAAATGCAGCCGCTAGGTCTTACTAGGTCAAGAAAATATGATCATATAACACCAATTTTATCATCTCTACATTGGTTACCTATTAAGTTCTGAATCAATTACAAAGTATTTCTACTGAGCAATAAGGCCATAAATGATTTAGCTCCTGTGTATTGAATTAATCTTCTATCGACTTACAACCCATCACGGTCTTTGAGGTCACAAAACTCTGGGCTTTTGATAGTACCTAGAATATCTAAGTCCACTAAAGGAGGGAGAGCGTTTTCACATTGGCTCCTAAACTCTGGAATAGCCTTCCTGATAACGTCCGGGGCTTAGACTCACTCTCCCAGTTTAAATCTCGATTACAGATGCATCCCTTTAGCCTAGCATTCATATAATGCTTCTCATAACCTTGTACTCTATTTCATTCATTAACCATTTCTCGCCATATGTAAGAAACTGTCCGTGCGTGATAATTTTTCTGGGGTAAGTCACCAGGTCTTTCCCCAACTCTCCCAATTACATGGCTTGTGACTCACAAATACATATTGACATTTTTTTTTATCATACTATTAACCTATACTGCATGTTTTTGGACACAGGGAGAACATTCACACGGAAAGACATCCTGGCTCGAACCAGGGACCTCCTTGCTGTGAGGCGACAATGCTCCCTACTGAGCCACCCATTGTACTCCAGTAATATCAAGTCAAGTCAAGTCAAGTATATTTATATAACTCTTTTCACAATATAGATTGTATCAAAGCAGCTTCACAGTATCAATCAAAATAACATAACAGTAATATCAGATCAAATGCACATGACTATCTATTGTTTGAAATGTTATGAAGAGTTAGAGCAGCTACACTAATTATTTTACATGAGCTTTTCTGTCTCTGCCTCGGGTTGCCCAAAATTAGGCATTGATAATGTTGCCACAGAAATGCGTAATTCTAAGGGAATAGCTTAGAGTAGAACTTCATGTGTTAACTTGTAATTAAAGTTCTATCCTGACAGCAATGGATGATTTTTAGCATGGTTATAGATATGACAATGTTGGTGTTGGCGGAATAGACCTGCTACGCTGCTGCTTTTGATTATTGCTGTTGTTGTAGATTATTGCTGCTGCTTTTGATTATTACTGTTGTTGTAAATTCCTGCTGCTGCTTTTGATTATTGCTGTTGTTGTAGATTATTGCTGCTGCTTTTGATTATTGCTGTTGTTTTAGATTATTGCTGCTGCTGTTGATTATTGCTCCTGCTGCCAGGAACTTGCTACTGCCAATACATACTCTGCTGTGAGCAAGTAAGATGTACAGTAATTTCATGTGCAGTAATTTCATTGGCTGTAGATGCCACATGAACCAATCAGTTTGTTCCATGAAGAAAACAATATAAATATCATCAGGTTGCATTAAGGACCCATCAGCCTGTGCTATCTAGAGTTTCATGTCAGAACTTGGTATTTCATACGACATGACGTGAATGCAGCATATTGTCTTGACCCTGCTCTCTTTGTTACCTGATTATTAGTTAATTTATACCCACCTGTCCTCCATCGTTACCCTCCTTGTTTAGTTTTCTATTTATTCTTCCTATGTTCTCTGTCGTTTGTCAGAAAGTCATCATATGGACCTGTTAAGAGCTGCCAAGCCCTGTCCTGTCCTGTCCTGCCTTGCACTGCTGAGCTCTGCTGCCAGACTGTACTTTCCCCTATAGGGTAGGTTTTGCTGCTTTATTTAGTTTTTTCAGTATGACCAAACTTTTGCAGTTGTACAGTTAGTAATTGCGAGAGGGCAAATACAATCAAAAGTATTAACATTACAATTGCTACAATTACATTGAAGACGAGAGGCCAGGATCCAATTGCAGCATAAAGTGTATTTGAAAAATACCAACAAAGATAATCAACATAGGGAGCAAGAACACAACAGCTTTACAAATATGCATAGACAACAACCAACGACAGACTACTGAAACACAGGAGTATATATACACAGGATAACAAAGGCCTAATGATTTCACACTTACAAATAATTAGAATAAAAGTATGTGTATTTGCCATGCTGTCCAGGGAAGGGCTCTGAGCTCAGAATGTGGCCTGAACCCAGAGTACTCCCAAAAAAAAGTCAATGAACTTGGGACAGCAGCAGGGACTTTATTGACTAACCCCCCCAAAAATATGTGCAATGAAGTTGGCAGAATGGTGTTTTCGGGGAGGAGCCTGGTCGCTTGACTGGGAGGGGTCGGCCTGCATCAAACGGGAGCCATCAGCTCAAGGCAGTGGATGGGTGAGCCCCGCTGGTCAAACGGGGGTGCAAGCGATTCCAACGCCCCGAGCAGGAGCTCATGGCATCGGATGGGCAAGCCCTGTCGACAGTCGGCGGGTGTTCCGAGTGTCTCCAAACGGCCAACCAGGAGGGCCCTAGCAGCGTCCGACAGGAGCCTGCAGCTCACAGCATCGAATGGGGGAGCCCCGTCGGCGGGCCATTTAAATGCAGCTGAAATGCAAAAATGTGTTAATAAGGGTTAGTGACTGCCTTTGAAATATGAAATCCACCAAAGCTTTCCCAGAACCTTACTGACAAAAGCATTCATGAAAGGTTTATTGTTCAGAAAATCAAGCATGTGATAAACGAAAGGTCCCCATCACTCCCTCATATTACATATACTAATGTTTTTGGTTGAAGAATTGGAACAGACAGATGGCTCATTACTGCTGATGTGCTTTGTTGATAAACCTCTGGTTGATGGTTACAATAAACAGGTGGCACATCATTTTTCCTTGGTTTGAAAAGTCTGCAGATTACTTCAAATGATTCCTACAAATGTAATCCATTTTGTCCATTAATATTTTTATCTTACATCATTGTGATGCCACAAACAGATGCAGAAGTGAATTTGCTGTAATGTAGGCTAAAGATATGCCTTACATTTTTTTCAATAGGCCGCATGACTACCTTGCTATAGTAATGTTTTTTTGGAAAATATTTTACATTTCAATGATTTAGACTAATCAGTTTTTTAACCGCATTTCAGAATATTATGTGTGCTAACATTCTTGTCTTCTTTTTGTTGTTGCTCTCTCTCATTTGTAAAAAGATCTACAGCCAGTTGCAATAAACCCCTTAAAGAAACTCTTTCACACTTCACAGATATCTTATACGAAATCATTTCTTGTACTTCTTTTCTTTTGAAATCTTTGTAGTCATTGTATCCTTCTGTAAGCAACTCTTGTAGAGGCTTCATAAAAAGCCTGCAAGCCTGTGGGTCAAGGGGCAAAGTGCTGATGGATTATGGGATTGCTCTATGCCCTGCTCTTGCTGACAGCCTTTATTGGTTACTTGAGGATGAGCGTGTAACCCTTTATATAATTATTGTATTAAAGTCAGTGTGCTCCTGCCTTGCTGGCACTTGCTCCTGGATCAATGTGAAGATAATTTCAGAAATGAATAGTTAGTATCGATCGCCCCCTCCCCATTCTTTGAGGTGGCTTATCAGCGACAGGGACATGTCGCTGTAGATTATTGCACCAATGTCATTTATGGGCTCTATGATAGTTTTTGTGTGATTTTGGAGTGGGCTGTTTCAAACAAAGGAAATTCAATTTGAAATGGATTTCTTGCTGTCTGCTTTTTCACCCTTTACTCGTATGTACACAAGTAGCAATAAATCACAATCGTTTGGATTTCTTTCTCTTTTATCTCATTTCTGGGGCTCTTTGGAGCCAAACAGGTGTAAGTCTGCTGTGGTGAGTGTTGTCAAAGGGCAGGCATCAGCACTTCAACTACTGGCTGAAGGATTGCATGTGTTTTGGTATGGACATATTTGTGACTTTTGGCCTGCTGTTTGGAGGAGCTTAATGTTATTGTTGTTATTTTCCTTGCTTGGCCATTATCTGAGGCCTTCGCAGTGCCATGTTGTGTCTGCATCTTTATTTAAGGTTATGGCATGCAGCATGAAATATAAAACTCCTAAAGACATCCTCAGTAAAACAATTATTGCTTGGATTTGCATGTTTTTCACTGATATTGCTGATATCTGCATCAGTGTGTGTGTACTAAAACCCATAGTGCGCAGTAAGTTACAACTTACGCATTACTAAATATGTTTGCATTGCAACATTTAACTTAGTTGAAACGTAACTCTACGTATTAAAATAAATATTTACGGAAGCCTCCGATTTGGAATAAAATAGCAGACTGAACTGCATCAATAAGCACATTCTTTTTTAGAGATAAAGCCTCTGTGTGCATTGGTTTACTCTGCATGTCAAATAAAATCTCTCATTATAAATAAATATAATTTCTTAGGCTTTTTTTGTATAAGTATTTATTCATTGCTCATTCATTTCAAAGTTTCTGATTGTCATTTACATATAAAAATACTTTTTATGTTATTTTATGATTAAGGATTGTATTTCAATGGAAACTTTTTAGTAGTAGTTTCTCCCTGAGTGAAGGCCGAGTTCAAATGGGGACTGAATTCCAAATAGATTTTTTTTTTAGATAGTTATTTCCCGCAGTCCATCTCCCTAGACTCGAAGCTTTCGAGGGTTGCCATATAGAGGATACCCAACAGGATCAAGAGCAACTGACAATGGAAAGCGACAAGCCTTTGGGGTGCTTTCACACCTGAGTGTTTGTTTCAGAACCTGGTGCGTTTTCTACCTTAGTTTGGTTTGTTTATGCATATGTGAACCCCGCCATTGCGCTTGGATCCGCAGCAAATCCAATCGCTCCGAGACCGCCTGAACGAGATGGTCTCGGCCCGATTGCAAATGAACTCTGGGGCGGTTCGTTTGAGGTGTGAAAGCAATCAAACCCAACGGACCAACAAACCAAATGTTATTATAATTCATAACCGGAAATGTGCTATAAAAATAGGAGTAGTGTCTGATTCTGTGAGTGAGCACATTAGTTGTCACAGTTGAGCACCTCTTCATCTTAAAATGTAGTGTAATTGCGCTTTTCTGTGCAATAATGCTGTCCTTGATTCCTACTCCAGCTGCATTATAACATTCGTGTTTGCGTGTGTCTTGACACAGTTAACATCTAGTCAGCACAGAGAGAGAGACCTTGAATTTGCTGTAGTATTAATACAAATGTAGTATTTAATTTAACAGCGAGAATGACGTCTACATTTTGTAAATACATTAGTGTTTGTAAAGAGTTCTTTAGCCTGATCTAATCAATTCACTTTTATTTAAATAGAGCTAATACAGTACAGATTGTTTCAAAGCAGCCTTACGGTGATTAAAAGGAAAGTAATGATTTTGATGAAAACAGAGTTCAATTCTGCAGTAAAGCAGCTCTAAAAAGACTATAGTGTAATTCGATTCGTTGTTCAGCTGAAGTAAAGTCAGTGTTTATTTCGTTCCCTTTCAAGGGAACTTGATGCCACATCATGGCATTGATGCAGTGGGAACACCTTCAGCGGGAGCCGGTGTCTGAGTCACATGTGTTACGAGTCTATTCCTTAGATCGCAACAAAATAAGGGAGACGCCACACACAACTGCTGCGTAAACAATAAGATTTATTTAACTAAATTTAACTAAAGAAGTAAACATGAAATGTCAAGTTATCAGTGTCAATGTTAGTCAGCGTGTCAGCATGTGAGTGTTAGTAGCAAGTACAAGTGAAACCAGTCCAACCAAACATAAACATAAACAACAAAAGGTTGAATTCAAAAATCTCCCCTAACCCCCACATCCTGTAAGCTCTCCAGTAGCCTCATGAGCAAACGCCAACACCAGCAAGCAACTTTCCACTCCAAATTTCTTTGACGCAGACACTTTTAAATTGCCATGATTTAATTTAGGTGTAGAGCCATACCCCCTTCAGCAAATCACCTGTAACTCAGGGACAAACACACAGCTACTCACTAAGACGTCACCTCCCCCCCCCCAAAAAAAACACCTCACCAAACAATATCAAAAGTGAAGTTTTAAAATCACGCTTTCCTTTTTAATAAATTAATTTCTTTATAAAATATCCGATCCCAATATAACAGTGTTTTCCACAATCACATACATTCTCGTAGACTTCCCACCTTACCCCCAGCAATCTGGATACTGAAAGCAAATTAAGGTGACAAAAAGAGCACAGAAAAACAGAATCAATTGCCCAACAGTATACTATTCAGCCTGGTCAGGAACACGAGATAACGCATCTGTCACTACTTTATCAAATCCCTTGAAGTGTTTTACAATTAAACTGTAAGGCTGTAAAAAGTGGATCCAATGCATTAACTGCTGACTCTGGAACTGTATAGAGTGCAAAAACATTAAAGGGTTATGATCATAATAAACCTTCACAGGTAATCCTCCCCCCACATAAACATCAAAGTACTGAAGAGCCAAAATGAAATATAACGTTTCTTTCTCAATAACAGCATAGTTCTTTTGATAAGCATTACATTTACGATAAAATAAACTTACTGGGTGGTCGAGTCCAGTCTCATCTGTTTTCAACAGAACAGCACCAATCTGGCTAGCATATACCTGTATTTTAAATGGCTTATCCAGCCTAAGGGCAGCTAGAATAGGGGCAGTAGTTTACAACAGTTTAACATTTTCAAAGGCTTACTGACAATTTACACTCCAATCAAACTTGACAGAATTCTCAAGCAAATCAGTGAGCGGGTAAACAAAAGTTGAAAAGTTTGGGTAAAATACATCAACGACATCCTGATCTACTCTCGGAACCTGGCCGAACATCGCCAACACGTGACCCAGGTCCTCCAAAAGCTGAGAGAACACCACCTCTATCTCAAGTTGGAGAAGTGCGAGTTCCACACGCCATCCGTCCAGTTCCTTGGACATATCATCGACCAACGAGGTATCCAAATGGACCAGAGGTAGGTGGACACCATTCACAACTGGCCCCAACCTGTCACCATAAAGGAACTCCACCACTTTCTAGGCTTCCCAACTTCTACCGAAGCATCCAGAATTACAGTCTCTTCAACTCACCTCTCACCTCACTCCTCAGAAACCGGCCCAAGTCTCTATCCTGGAGCCCCTTGGCCTCAGAAGGCCAAGTTGATGCCTCTACCCCCGGGGTTGGAGAGGTACTATCCCAGTGGCAGAGTGAGCCTACTCGACTCGTACATGCGCCTTCTACTCAGAGAAGCTGTCCCCGGCGGAGCAGAATTACGATATTGGAAATCGTGAGCTGCTGGCTAACCTTGGAGGAATGGAGACACTGGCTGGAGGGAGCTCACGACCATTTCAAAGTCATCAAAGATCACCGAAACCTGAAATATGTGAGAGAAGCCAAGCGACTCAACCCAAGACTAGCCCATTGGGCTCTGTTCTTCACACGGTTCGACTTCACCATGACCTACCGACCTGGTACCAAGAATTGCAAGGTGGATGCCTTGTCCCGTCTCTATCATCCTGAACCCAACTCCAGTCCTCCAAAACCTGTCGAGGCCGACCCCGTCGCCAAGTCAGTCAGCCATCAGGAGCCGGCTGTGGAGGAGGGGGTACTGTCACAGAGTCAGCCACACCATCACAGCCCCAATCATCAGCCAATCACCAGGACCTGCCCACTCATTCACAATCACCAGAGTACTGACTCGCTGCACCTGCACTCCCTCTTTAACACAGTCTAGATATTCCCAGTTCACCATAAACTCATTGTCTGGTTTTGTCGCAGTTACCACTGCTCACCGTCAGACTCCTTGCCTGTCTACCTACCTGTGTTTCGTCTCGCGAAGCTTCCAGTCTTCTGTCCGTCTTCGATCCGTCGATCTGCAAAAAGACTATAGTATAATTTGATTTGTTGTTCAGTTGAAGTTCGTCGAAAACAAACCAAAAAAAGTTCAGGAGGGCGGAGAAGTGGAGGCGGACTTGGGGGAGGGATGGAGGGCCATTGAACGTGGGCGGAGCAGGCGACCAGGGCAGAGCAGGATCTGGAGGCGGCCAGGGCGGAGCAGGATCTTCAGACGACCAGGGCGGAGCAGGATCCGCAGACGACCAGGGCGGAGCAGGCAGTGCAGGCGACCAGGGTAGAGCAGGATCTGCAGATGACCAGGGCGGAGCAGGATGAGGCGGAGACCAGGGCGGAGCAGGATCTGCAGATGACCAGGGGGGAGCAGGCAGTGCAGGCGACCAGGGTAGAGCAGGATCTGCAGACGACCAGGGCGGAGCAGGATGAGGCGGAGACCAGGGCGGAGCAGGATCTGCAGACGAAAAGGGCGGCGCAGGACATGCCAGCGGCGGTGAAGACCCTTTGGGTGGCCGTGGCGGTGAAGACCCTTCGGGCAGCCATGGCGGTGAAGACCCTTTGGGCGGCCACGGCGGTGACCTACTGCCCCCGCCCAAAATGTTCTTGGGAGTAGCTATGGGGTCATAGGCTGGAGCAGGCGCCGGCTTGGGAACAGGAACAGACCGCGGCTCAGGAACATACACCGGCTCAGGAAAAGGAACAGACAGTGTGGCGGCGGCCATCTTGTCCGGAGACACTGGTTCAGCGGAAGTGACGCGGCAGACGTGATGTGAACAGTCTCTGGATCGGCAGACGGGACGTGAATAGTCTCTGGCTCGGCAGACGGGACATGGACAGTCTCTGGCTGGGCAGGCAGGGCCAGGAGCTTGGGCGGCGCCGGCAGGGCCAGGTGCTTGGGCGGCGCCGGCAGGGCCAGGAGCTTTGGTGGCGCCGGCAGGGCAAGGAGTATGGAGACGGTCTCTGGGCTGACAGGAGGCTCAGGAATGACCTCCGGGCACTGAGGGTTGCAGGAAGTTCTCCTCCTCCTCTGTCTCCGAGAGCGAGAGGGCACTGGACTGGACGGGACCAGCGGCGAGGGCTCTGGACTGGACGGGACCAGCGGCGAGGGCTCCGGGGGTGCTGTGAGCTTGCGGGGTTTTTCTGCAGCCAAGCCCACAGTAAATGATGAACCGCTCCAGAAGAGGGCCAGGTTGACATACTCCTCTAGGGTCCAGCTGGTACAGTCATCCGTCATCAACTGGGCAACGTCCTCGTCCAATCCACTCCAAAGCAGGTCCATGAGCTCGAGGTCGTCTAAAGCCCCCAGACGACAGCATGACATAAAGTCCTTCACGTACCTCTCGATGGGCTGACCTTCCTGAAACATCGAGGCAAGGAAACTTCTGAGGGCCTGGTTGCTGATGACTGCTGGATCCATCTATGGTGAGTTCTTCTGTTATGAAGCAGCAGGAAGCAGGATCCAAGTGCAGCAGTGTTTTTGTTAAATAAAGATTAGAACTTTGACATAAACTAAGACTCGTGAACAGAACAATCAACATAACAACATCATACTAAGACACAAGAACTCACTAAGACTGGACTGAAACACAGGGCTTAAATACAGGGGCAAACGATCTAAACAGGATAACAAGGGCGCGTGGTCAATGAGAAACACCTGTGAAGACTAATAGACAGACAGGGAACCATTAAACATGACAAGACAAACCCACACCGTGACTGCGGGCCACGTACACTGTGACCAAAAACTAGTTAATTCAGGTTAAACCACAAACTCACTTGTTGAACCTCTCTAGCCGAAAGTAATAACCATGGTAATCCTTCCTCCCAGTTGTGGTTCAACTCCACACAGTAAGCACATAAAAATGCTTTCAATTGTTTGGTTGAACTGTTCGAGCACACCTTGACTTTGAGCTTGATACACGCTTGATTGATTGTGTTTCACTTTAAGCACTCTCAAAATATCAGCAAACATGCAAAGTGAAGTTAGTCCATTTGTCACTCTGAATAATTTTGGATGTCCCATAGTGGTAGTATTTCCGATAGGATAAGCTGCTGGGTACCGAGTTCCCAGATATATCACAGTCAGCAAATATGCATTGCCTGATTAAGAGGTAGGTAACTGGCCCACACAATTATATCTAACATCTCGCCATACCCTACCACCAGCTAAATTATTCCCAAGTATTACTGTGAAAATAGTATCCACTGGCAAGGATGAAAACACTCCCAGGGTTACTTCTCCACAGACCAACTCAAAAGTCAAGTTACCTCTGTGCAAAGGAACAGAAAGAGTTTATAATCCAATCACCCGGATAAAAACATTCCTCCCTTCACTTGATGCATCAGATAAAGGCATGACAGATTGAAGAAAAAGGATTCCGAAAGCCCTTACATTCGCCAATTGTGAATTCAATTACAATTCATAACCCTGTATCTCTTAACTTTTAACTGGGACTTTATCTTCAGAATTGATCAATGAAACAAAACCCTGTGTAATAAAAGGTGCAAAGTGTTTTGTGCTTTTAACTTTTGACTCAAACACTGCATTCCCCACTTTCATAGATGCGTTGCCTTCAAAATGATTAGAAATTATTGTAGTCTCAGTCATTAATATAGGACTAACATAGTTAACATTTGACTTGTTCTTTTGACTAGACCAACTTTGCAGCCGAACTAATTGCATACTAAATCTCGGTCAGTGTTCACACAACCATTGGTGGTTACGCAGCGGCTTGGTGCTAAGTAAAAAAAAAAGTCTTAGTGATGGCCTGATCTGTCTTCTCTGTTTCCTCCAGTTCCTAAAGTGCTGGCGGTATGCCTCAGGAACGAAGTCATAAGCTTTTAGGATCGCCACTTTTACTTAATCATAATCTCTACTGTCCTCCATTGTAAGCACAGCATATGCCTCCTATGTTTTACCTGTAATCACATTTTGAAGCATAATAATTCAGCCAATTCCCTTCTTCAGCTATGGTCTCAATTTGTGACAGAAATGAGAACTGGATGCAAGATGAAAGTAAAAATGCTTTATTAGCAGACGTAGACAGTTGCAGGTCAGGCGAACACAAACACAGATGATGATAGGTGGTGCAGGGACTTCGACAGACAACCCGGTGATGGTGAACGGTGATCTCACTGAAGCAATGCAGGAAGCCGGGACCAGGGCCGGTGGTTATCGACCTTAGCCTTGGTGTGCTTGGAAAAGAGTCTCAAGGGCTCTGTTCCATGTGCGGTGACACCTCTGGACGAAGGCGTAAGCAGAGGGGACCGCGACTTCGGATTCCATACTGGGAAAAATTGGTGGCTGGTAACCTAGGTTACATTATAACGGAGAGAGGCCCGTGGATGACACTGGTAAGGAGTTGTGGGCATACTCCACCATCGAGAGTTGTTGACTCCAGGAGGAAGGATTCTTGGAAACTAAACATTGGAACACTCTCTCCAAATCTTGGTTGGCTCTCTCAGTTTGGCCATTGCTTTGGGGATGAAACCCAGAAGACAGACTGACACTCGCCCCCAGCAGCTTACAAAACTTTGGACACAAATTGGGGCCCAGTGTCAGAAACCATGTACATCGGGAGGCCATGTAAGCGAAAAACGTGATCTACAACAGTTACCGCTGTCTCCTTGGCGGAGGGTGATTTGGGCAAGGGAATAAAATGAGCCGCCTTCGAGAACCGGTCCACGACGGTCAAAACGACCGTTTTGCCCTGGGTGGGCTGTAATAAAATCTAGCGCAATGTGGGACCAGGGTCTCGAAGGGACAGACAGCGGTTGGAGTAACCCGGGGGTAAATTGGAAGTCTTACCAGTGTCACAAACCGAGCAAGCCAAGACAAAACTGTGAATGTTACCGGCCATTAATGGCCACCAGAATCGTTGCTTTAGCAAAAAGCTGGTGTGGTTAACTCCTGGATGACGCCACGCTGTAACAATGCCCCCACTGAATGACGTCGGACCGATACCCCTCTGGCACAAACAAATGACAGGCGGAGGCTTTACCCCTTCTAAGGCCGCCATGACCTTTGATTCGATCTCCATTCCGAGTGTGGAGATAAATAGGGTCTTGGGTAAAATGCACTCGGGAGTGGACGGGCGTTCGGATTGGTCAAAAATTCGAGATAAAGAGTCGGGTTTGATGTTTTTGGAACCCGGGCGGTACGAGCGAAAAAGTCAAAACGTCCGAAAAAAAGTGCCCACCAAGCCTGCCAAGAGTTGAGTCTTTTGGCGGTTCGGATATACTCTAGATTCTTGTGATCGGTCCACACGATAAAAGGTACCCCTGACCCTTCTAACCAGTGACGCCATTCTTCCAGTGCTAACTTGACTCCCAACAACTCTCTGTTACCAATGTCATAGTTACGCTCGGCAGGTGATAAACGATGGGACAAAAATGCGCAAGGTGCATCCTGTCGTCTGTGGAAGAACTTTGGGAAAGTACTGCTCCTACCCCCAGCTCTGACGTGTCGCCCTCCACCTCGAACTAAAGTGATGGATCATGGGCTACGAGGATATGAGCCGAAATAAACCGGCTTTTTAGTTTGGCGAATACAGCCTCGGCTGTATCGGACTACCTGAACGTCGTTCTGGGGGAGGTTAAGGCCGTCAGAGGTGTGGCTAGTTGGCTGAAGTTGCGAATAAAATGCCAATAGAAATTGGCGAACCCCAGAAACCTCTGTAGGGCCTTACGGGAATCTGGACTTGGCCAATCTATCACAGCCTTAACCTTGTCAGGGTCAATACACACTCCCTCAGACGAGACGAAGGAACAGACTGTGCATGAAAAACACATTTCTCCGCCTTGACAAAAAGCCCATTCTCCAGCAACCTCTGAAGCACTCGTCTGACATGCTGAACGTGTTCCTGGAGAGAAGACGAAAAAATCAATATGTCATTCAGGTAGACATATATGAACTGATCAACCATATCTCTCAGCATGTCATTGATGAGTGCCTGGAAAACCGCTGGGGAGTTGGACAGCCCGAAAGGCGCTATTCAAAGCACCCCCTGGGGGTTTTAAACGCGGTCTTCCATTCATCACCCTTCCTTATGCAGACCAAATGATAAGCGTTACGTAAATCCAAGTTTGTGACGATGGATGCTCCCTGTAACTTCTCGTTTGCTGAAGATATCAACGGCAAAGGATAAATATTCTTTACCGTGATGTTGTTCAACCCCCGGTAATCAATACACGGTTGCAGAGACCCATCCTTCTTCCCCACAAAAAAGAACCCCGCCCCCGCTGGAGATGAGGATTGACGAATGAACCCAGATGCTAGAGAATCAGAAATATATTTCTACATAGCCTCCCTTTCTGGAACAGACAAGAGTATAACTTGCCCTTAGGCGGAGACTTACCTGGCAGTAAATCTATGGCACAGTCATAGGGATGATGCGGAGACTTACTGAACACCTCCTTCAGGTCCAGGTACTCAGGCACGTTAGACAAATTCACTGCCTCCTCCTGGAACACAGAAGCAGACAGAGACAAACAAGCAGACACTAGACATGACTCATGACACATATTGCTCCAGGCAGATACAGAATTGTGACCCCAGAATCAAGTTGATTCTGGGGTTGTGTTGAGTGAGCCAGGGACCTTCTTGAGTGAGGAGACAGGGATCTGAAGTTGGTGAGCAAGTCTTGAGTCAATGAAATTACCTTCATCCCCAGAGTCCAGTAAAGCATTGGTGTCATGTGTGTAAAACCCTCTGGGGTTGCCCATCTCAGTCTTACCGGGAGGAGTGTAGATGATAAGGTCTTCTCGGCGGAGATCCCACCCGATAATAGCCTCATAGTTACTACCGGGCTTGATCTTTTACCAGGCAAGAGTGGATGAAGTGGCCCGCTTTACCACAGTACAAGCAGAGTCCTTGGGATCTCCGCCTTTCTCTTTTCTCCAAGGAAAGCCAAGCTCTGCCCACCTGCATGGGCTTGTGATCGAAGACGGGGCTGACCGTGTCCCCGCTGCTGACGCGTGAGTCCTCCGCGCCGCCATAATGACGATGGTCAGCCAGCCCATGCAGGAACCTGTCCCACTGCGCCTCGTTTCATTGGCACTCTGCGGCCAGAGTGCGGAACTGGATAGAATATTCCGACACCGAGCAATCTCCCTGGTAGAGATCGGCGAGTAGTCTGGCCGCCTCCCTGCCCACCACTGCACGATCAAAGACTCTGCTCATCTCATAGGAGAGTGCCTGGAATGAGGTGCATCATGGATCCTTGTTCTCCCACACCGCCGTTCCCCAAAGAGCCGCCTTGCCCAACAATAATGTGAGCACAAAATCATACCATTTATTTTCCTTGACTAATTCTTTATCACGAATCTGTTGCATTTGAAAAAAAAAATCTCTGTTCAAAAGATAATTCTGAGAAACTATCCAACAAACCTTTTATATCAAATGGTCATCTCATCACATAATGTTCAGTTCGTCCTCCTCGACAAGCGGTGTGTGCAGTTCAATTCCCCTTGATTTTCTCTAACCTAAAATGCAACACAGAATCAGTGACTACTCCTCAATGTTCTATTACATTTCAGACCCTAGTCGACTCGGGCTCAGCTGGGAATTTAATCTCAAAGTAACTTCTCAAGCATCTCCAGATAAAGAAACTCCCCTGCTCACAAAACCTGAAAATCCATAAGCCGCTGAGTCGAGGAATCATCACTCAATGTACACCACACCTCATGCTCAGTATTGGTAACCTGCATAGGGAGGAAATCTTGCTTATGGTGCTGGAAGGCTCAACTGCAGACATCATTCTGGGATGCCCCTGGCTACAGATACACTCACTTACAGTTTTCTGTGCATCTGGAGAGATAACTAAATGAAGTGAGTACTCCTTCAATCATTGTCCACAACTTCATCAGAAGAAATCTTCATCTCACCCTCCTGAATGGGCTGTCAACATCAACTCCACCACCATCGAAAGTCCATAAGTGCAGTCAACTGTGTGTGCCAGAGGATTATCGGGCGTTCAAGGATGTGTTCACCAAATGTGTAAATGTGTACCTTGAATTGCAATGAAAGTCGCTTTAGATAATAGCATCTGCCAAATGTAAATGCTTCAAGCTTTTACTTTGTGGCAAAGAGGGACGGAGGCTTGCGGCCATGTATCGACAACAGAGCTCTGAATGATCAAACCATCAAGAACCATTATCCTCTTCCCCTGGTTCCAACACCCTTTCTAACAACTAAGAGGCGCTCGCATCTTCTCCATGATGGACCTACGCAGCGCATCCAATCTGCTACCAATCAGGAAGGGCGACGAGTGTAAAATTGTCTTCATCACCCCGTCAGTGCACTATGAGGACCGGGTATGCCGCACAGGCTGGCTATCTCACCTTCAATCTTCCAAGGGTTTTTGGTTAAGGTGTTCCGGGACGTACTCCAGAGATTTGTTATAATTTTCATCGATGATATGCTCATATACTCCTGAAACCTAGATGAACACCCACCAACACGTTGTGCAGGTCCTTCAACACCTCAGAGACTACCAACTCTACTTAAAGCTGGAGAAAAGTTTTATTGTCCATCCGTCCACTTCCTGGGGTACATCATCAACGGATGTTGCATTCAGATGGACCAGGGTAAGGTTCACAGTGTTAGAAACTGGCCACAACTTACATCCAATCAAAGAGCTGCAAGGATTTCTAGGCTTTGCCAATTTCTTTCGTTAATTCATCGCCAACTTCAGCCTGATTGCCTCTCCTCTAACCTCATTACTCTGTAACTGGCCCAAGGATGTTACCAAGGTAGGTTATATACAGTGTTGTGTGTTTTGCAACCTGGAAAATTGCAGGTTAGTGTAGAACAGCTTTTATTCAGTTTTTTCTAATTTTTTATATATTGTTTAAGTTAGTATTAGGCTTAATGTATGGTCAGACACTTGCGTGTGTTGTTATGTTATTAACATTTTCCCAAAATCAAGCTCAAATGGAGTTACAAGTTTTTTTCACCAGCGAGTGTCGGAGATTTGTGTTTTGTCCTTCATTAGAACTGTCACATCTGAGGCAGTAAGTGCATTGCATTAGGTTTGTATCAACTTACAAGTTATTGTAGCTATGTGGGCACTCAGTTTTTACTGTCATTTAATATATTAGCAAAAAGCTTGTGTTATAAAAGACAAAGTGTTATTAGCTATGACTATGGCAAAATGCTGTACTTATTTTACCTTTTCACTGCAAACAAGCAGAGACACCCAAACTGTGTGCAGCACTTCACAATTGAGGCAGGTGGAGCTTCTGCATGGGTTTCTGCCAGCTGTTTGAGGATCCACTGGAGTCACGTGGTTTAGTTACAAAGTATAGGCAAAAATTAAATGAACTATTATTATATTTTTTTTTAAATGACGTTATCAAACTGTATTTTTAGTAATCAAACAGTTTCCGGAATAATAATTTTAGAGATTATGTAAAAATGATAAAATATGCTAAATGTTAAAATACTGATTCTGCTCGGAGTGAACCGATTTTTAAGCCCTGATTCTGATAAAACCGGAAGTGGACCAGGCTTTACCCGAAAGTTCGACCAATTACTTCAGAAGACCGCTATGTCTATGGTTTTACATGTTTTCTTCGTAGTTATCACTGAACCAATATGCCTTGTATAACTGATAAAATAATATTTTTAATGATGTTTTATTAGCAAAGTTCGGGAGGAGCACGTCCAGATAATTAACCTAAATTAGGACAAGAGGAGCACACTCAGTTAATCAACCAATTGCCAAAATAAGATATATATACAGTATATACACCACCCCATCTCCTCTTTTCTAGTCCTATCTACTCTTACAACAACCGGGGGGAGTACTCTGGGTTCGGGCAAAAATTCTGAGCTCGGAGGCCTCCCCCCGAACAGCACGCCAAATAGGCATAAACTTTACTCCACCTAATTAAATGTTACATGTAAGTGTGAACTCGTGAATTATGATTGTAACAATAACTTGCTGAACTGTCGGCAATACTTCGAGGTGTAATGTGGTTTTGCTTCAGGTGACCCGAGTTCGAGTCCCAGCTCAGGGACCTTTTGTGATTAAAAGAGAGATAGACAGAGAGAGAAAGAGAGAGAGAGAGAGAGATGTAGCCTATCATATCATACAAAGTTTAAAACATTTAAAAAGACATATCAAGTAGTAGAAAATGTACATGTATCTTAGTTGATTATTAGGCTACTCTTGACAGAGAGCTGGTTTGGTTTCTGATAGACATGCAGCGATGGAACGCGGCATTTTCATTTACGGTCTACTTTTTCTTATTCCATTAATTTGTGTATCATATCAAATAGTTGAACGTGTATGATGTAGAGTTTTAGTTGATGTGCTCTTGCCGAGCTCTGATCTCTGAGAGACAGACGGAGAGGCAACACGGCTATTTTATTTGCGCTCATTTCATTCATAGTGTTTACACTCATACACTTCACAAACTCATTATCGCGTAGTGATTTTAGAGGTTTATGTATACTATCATGCTTTCCCCTGGCTCATCTGTTATCCAGCAAACATGAGGAGTGAATTTGTCAGCCTCCACCGAATAATATTAATTAATTTAATTTAATAAATAATATTAATAATTATTCGATATTAGTTTTGAAGCCATCACCTGTGCCTTTCCAAAATGTTAAATCGGCATTGTACCAATGCAGGAAGATAAATACACAGAAGCACATCAGAACACAGTTGGTACCAATGCTGCACACATTGACAGTCTCCCTTATCTGTCACACCCATCTCAGGTCTTGGAGTGTCTATTAATGAGCTGGGATTTTATTACAGATCATACAAAATGTGCAGTGTTGTGGAGACTTCCAGGAACCGAGAATCACTGCTCTCAATGTTTGTTGACCACTATGGTGACAGCTGAAAGTCAGTGTGTGTTGTTATCATACAGACAATTTGTCATCATAGAAGACAATTTATCATACCTCCTGTTGATATATTAATGGTGCTTATTTGCTCACCTATCCCAGCTGACTCAAGAGGCAGACATGCTCACTGATCATCTAAACAAACAAAAGAAGCACATAAAGATCACCTTTGCCATTGCACACAATTGATTTGTCTAGCACAACAAATGGGGTTTAGGGGAGGCAGCCTGGGGCATTACTTGTCCTTTCATTTCCATTTCCATACCAGGGGAATCATTTATTCCCAATTCCCCCATTACTCAGCCCAACACGTCTTCTCCTGAGACTGTACCAGTGTCAACTTTTATTGTTGTCACAGACTACCATGTATGGTTACGTTCAGTCAAATCACAACAGAGATTATGCTTCAGACCAAAATATAAAAAAATAAAATATGCAACAAATTCACTATTGACCATGCAAAAAAGATAAAACCAAAAATGTATTCTTGTAACTATCCTCAATCAAAAGAAAGCAAACACACACAGCTTCTTGGCTTACTCCCTATTACAATTAAAACCAACACAGAACACAAAAGAAAGTGGCTACTCCATAATTTCCTAACCTAAATGTGTAATAGATGTTGTGTCATGCTATTATAATCTAGTGTTTCTTACTTTGACCATTAAGTGACAGTGTATTGTGAGAGCCATGAATAAAGCCGGGTGTACACTGTACGATTTATAATGGTCCTTTACGATTGCTGCTTGTCCGACTGCATGAACATGTTCCCCACTGTGAGCCATGTCAAACTGTTGGATATCAGTTGTCATTAATGTCAGACTACATGAGCAGTCAAGACAGACACACACAAAAAAGAGTTTTACGTCATCAATCCATGACAAGCTCGGTGACTATGAACTGCATTACATGCAGAATTAGGCCCCGTTTACACGAAGGGAAAACGCAGATATTTCCCTGCGCTTTGGCCTCTCATTTACACGAAAACCCCATTTTTATCACAGAAAACGATCATTTCTAAAACTCCGGCCAAAGTGGAGATTTCTGAAAACGCCCGTTATGTGTTGCCGTGTCAACTGGGAGAAACAGGGTTTTAGGTTCTCTCTTGTCGATTCTGAGGATTCTGATTGGCTTGCATGGCTTTATCCTTCTCCCTACACTGCCGCCCATTGGTTTGAACGGAGGGGTGGGAAATATTTGTTTCTCTAAATACTCGGCTATGTGTAAACGTGGCCTTAAATTGCTGGCTAGCAAACAAAAACGATTTCTAGCTTTAGTTTTGATCATGGCTTGTCTTGAAAAGAAAAACAGAAAAAAAGATTGTGTGTGGAGCAAATGCTGGTTTGTAGTTGTTGCACCAATTGCTTTATTAAGTTCTGTGCTCCTATTGGCTTTTGATATGATGGTTGTCGTAGGAGAAACCACACTGCCTGACAGTGGCAGAATTTCATCTGAGGTCAAATATGATCGCAACGCTCATTAATCGGCTGACAATATACATGTCAAACTAGCAATCAGAGGAATCTTTTTGGATTAACTAAATCTGTCTCAGACTGCTAAATCGTGGCAAAAATCGTACAGTTGCTTTCAACACGAATCGCTTTCAGCACCCTAGGCAAGATCCCATGGATCCTTTTACAATTCCGAGTTCTTAGAAAGCTGAAGAATACAAAAAAAATTGAGAACGAGATGCTGCATGCTAATACTCGTTGGAAAAACATCTTTGTTCGACCGGTTGTGAAGCATGTTTGGAAGAATGGCAAGAAATTCATCACGCCAAGATCTGATGATGACGTCATTGGTATGCACTCTTGTGAGAGGCTATTAATAGACGTGAAACAGGTGCGTCTTCAGGCTATCACTTTGTCTGAAGAGACGTCTGGACCCTAACCCCAGTGCGGCATTGAAATGCAACATCTGGTTCCTGCTTTTTCAGTGAACAGGGTTAGAGTCAAGTAACCTGAGATATTCCCTTTCAAAAGCTACTCTCAATGCTGCATACTAGAGTTGGGTACTCCGGACTCGAGTCCAATTTTGAATGAACTCAGACTTGTCACGCACTCGGATGAATTTGTACTCTGACTTGACACGGACTTGGACATTTTAGACTCGGAAAAATGTCCGAGTCCAGTCGAGTCCGGGCACTAGAGGACACATTATTATTCAAAAACGAAACCAAGCTACTTGTGTTGTTTCCGCGTTGAGCATTAGCCAATCACAGACATTTATATTAAGCGCGTGAACATGCAAATCAGAGGCATTTTAGAGTCAACATGCGGAGATTTCGCTTAAAATGTATGTTCAGAATCAGCACAAGCTTTATCCTTTCGCAAATCCCCTCATAAACAAAGTCTTGACGCGATATAAATGAGAGATTCACTGTGCAGTGTGGACACTTCAGTGTTTATGACGAGAGTTTTAGGGAGAGTGCAGAACGCGGTAAGTGATGGCTTAAAGGGAGCGCGCTACTGACAATCTAAATAATAGTTTTGTTTTTCGTGCTTCTTGAGGACCAGAGGTTACGTTCACACTGTAAATTATAAAGAGTGATAAATGCATTTAAATGTGGGAGTGAATCCGCTCAATTTTAGCCCTGTGAGTCTTGAAATTCCGATGATTGACAAGACATAGTAACCATAGCAACATGAGAAAGCGATAACGTCTCGGTTACGTATGTAACCCTCGTTCCCTACTCACGAGGAACGGAGACGTTACGTCGGATGACGACGAATGGGGTTTCGCTTAGAAAGCCTATCAACTTCGAGTATTTAAAAACGAGCCAATGGCAAAGAAATGCCATGGGTCTGCGGAATTTGCATGACGTAACTCCGCCCCACCTCGTGGGTATAAAAGGAGGACGCCGGCAACATGCAGTTATGTTTCTTCGCTGAGGAGCCAAGACTGAGCTCAGGCGATCCCCGCGGTACAGCGGAAGTGGCAGGAAGACGTAACGTCTCTGTTCCCTACTTAGGGAACGAGGGTTACATACGTAACCGAGACGTTCCCTTTCGTTGTCACTCCGAGTTACGTTGGATGACGACGAATGGGGTTATCAGTCTAATCACGCCACCTTCACAGCTGTCTTCCAGTGCCCTGTGTAAATCTGAGCCCTTGAGAGACTTTGGACGAAGGACTCCTATTTAACATAGGAATACCAAGGTACACTGGGAAGCATATCCCATAGTTTAGAGGAAATATGCAATTAACACCAACCCGGGGCGGGGGGGCATTTGGGAATACACATATGACACGAAGGAAACATATGGAGAACACTGAGGTGTCCAGCTGCAGGTGGAATATTTCAACCTCAGGGGTGGCAAGGTGGCTTGCCAAGGGAAAGACATGCTCAGAGAGGCTTACAGTGGAAATACACGTGTGGGGGTAGCTTCGGGGAGGGACCATGCACACGGGAGGCACCTAGCCGACGCACAGGCAATAGACACTGGCGCTAGCATCAGGGGTGCTGGAGGAACTCAGGGCTTGCGGAGAAACTCACCTGAGGAGAATATTGCACGTATCCAGTCCGTCGAGTGGAATGGCGAGCAAGCAAAGCCACCTGAGCGGGTCCAGTACTAGCTAGTTGAAGCGAGTACATGAGAGGACACAGGCTCCACTCGGAGATTGTAGAATCTGGTGAATGTGTTCGGTGTCGCCCAGCCTGCAGCTCTGCAGATGTCTGTCAGCGAGGCGCCATGCGCTAGAGCCCGAGAGGATGCCACACTCCGGGTGGAGTGGGCAGTCACACCAAGGGGGCACGGTCGACCTTGCTGCTGGTATGCCAAAGCAATGGTGTCCACTATCCAGTGAGACAACCTCTGCTTGGAGAGAGCCTTTCCCTTCAGCTTCCCACCATAACAGACAAAGAGCTGGTCTGAGGTCCTGAAACACTGCATCCTGTCTACATAGGCGCGGAGAGCGCGTACTGGACAGAGCAGTGCCAAGGCTGGGTCTGCCTCCTCCAAGGGCAGCGCTTGCAGGTTCACCACCTGGTCCTGGAAGGGAGTGGTAGGAACCTTGGGCACATATCCAAGCCGGGGTCTCAGGATCACGTGAGAGTAAGCCGGCCCGAATTCCAGGCACGCTTCGTCAACGGAGAATGCGTGCAGGTCCCCGACCCTCTTGAGAGAGGCCAATGCAACCAGGAGCGCTGTCTTCATTGACAGGAACTTAAGCTCCACTGATTGCAGAGGCTGAAAGTGAGCACTCTGCAGGGCAGTTAGGACCACTGCGAGGTCCCAAGAGGGAACGAGAGGAGAGCGAGCAGGATTCAGTCTCCTCGCCCCCCTCAGGAACCTGATGATCAGGTCATGCTTCCCTAAGGATTTACCTTCCACTAAGTCGTGGTGTGCGGCAATAGCGGCAACATAAACTTTGAGGGTGAAGGGAGACAGCCTTCGCTCCAACCCATCTTGAAGGAAGGAAAGCACGAAACTGATCGAACACCTCCGGGGGTCTTCTCGGCGAGAAGAGCACCAGTTGACGAAGAGGTTCCACTTCAACGCGTAGGCGTGCCTCGTGGATGACGCTCTAGCGGAAGTGATGGTAGCCACCACCGCTGGTGGTAGGGTACTCAAACCTGCCTCGTCCCGTCCAGGAGCCACACGTGGAGGTTCCAAAGATTGGGACGAGGGTGCCATAGGGTGCCCCGTCCCTGAGAAAGGAGGTCCTTCCTCAGAGGAATTGGCCAAGGAGGTGCTGTCGGGAGGAGCACTAGTTCGGAGAACCAAGTCCGGGTGGGCCAGTACGGCGCAACCAGAAGGACCTGCTCCTCGTCCTCTCTGACCTTGCGCAAGACCTGCACAAGAAGGCTCACTGGGGGAAACGCATATTTGCGGCCCCGTGGCCAGCTGTGCGCCAGAGCATCCGTGCCGAGAGTGCCCTCGGTCAGATAATAATACTGGTCGCAATGGGTCGAGTCGTGGGAGGCAAACAGATCTATCTGTGCGTCCCCGAACTGGTCCCAAATCAGCTGGACCGACTGGGGATGGAGTCGCCATTCTCCGGGGAGGGGCTGAAGCCGTGAGAGCTCGTCAGCTGCAGAGTTCAGGGCTCCGGGAATGTAAATGGCTCGAAGGGACCTCAGATGCTTCTGACTCCATAAGAGGAGGTGGCAAGCGAGTTGCGACATACGGCGGGAGCGTAGACCACCTTGATGGTTGATGTGCGCTACAGTGGCGGTATAGTCTGATCGGACTAGTACGTGTTGACCCTTGAGCAACGCCCGGAAGCGGTGCAGGGCAAGGCGTACTGCCAGCAACTCGAGGCAATTGACATGCCATAGGCGCTGGGGTCCTGTCCAGGAGCCCGCGGCAGCATGTCCATTGCACATGGCGCCCCAGCCCGTGGTGGAGGCATCTGTTGAGACAACAACATGCCGGGAAACTCATTCCAGCGGGACACCAGCCCTGAGAAAACTGAGGTTCGACCACGGGGTGAAGGTCTGACGGCAGGTCGGAGTAACTGATACTCGGAGCGTGCCTTGTTGCCATGCCCACCTCGGGACTCGGTCGCGTAGCCAAAGCTGAAGCGGTCTCATATGAAGCAATCCGAGCGGCGTCACCGCGGCTGCAGATGCCATATGCCCCAGGAGCCTCTGAAAATGTTTCAGTGGAACCGCACTCTTGCCCTGAATTTGTCTCAGACAAGTCAGCAGTGACTGCGCGCGCTCGCTCGTAAGCTGCGCGGACATGGCGACCGAGTCGATGTCCATACCGAGAAAAGAGATCCTCTGCACGGGGCAAAGTTTGCTCTTCTCCCAGTTGACCCGAACGCCCAAACGAGCTAGGTGCCGGAGCACAAGGTCCCTGTGTTCGCAAACCTGATCTCGAGAGTGAGCTAAGATCAGCCAGTCGTCGAGATAGTTCAGGATGCGAACCCCGTCAACCCGAAGGGGAAGAAGGGCTGCCTCGACGACCTTCGTGAAGCCCGAGGAGATAGGGCTAGCCCGAAAGGGAGGACCGCGTAGTGGTATGCCTTCCCTTCGAAAGCAAACTGGAGGAACGGTCTGTGTCGAGGAAGAATGGAGACATGAAAGTAGGCGTCCTTCAGGTCGATCGCTGCAAACCAATCCTGGGGCCGAACACATTCGAAAATGCGTTTGGCGGTGAGCATCTTGAACGGCATCCTGTGAAGGGAGCGGTTCAGCACGCGCAGGTCCAGGATCGGTCGTAACCCACCGGTTTTCTTGGGGACAATGAAGTAAGGGCTGTAGAAGCCGGACCTCATCTCGGCTGGAGGGACAGTCTCAATTGCACCCTTCGCCAGCAGGGTGGCAATCTCTGCTCTCATGATGGGGGCATTGCCACCGACCAATGTGGAGCGGACTCCCCTGTAGCGGGGAGGAGGCCGTGCGAACTGAATGGCATAGCCGAGCCTGATGGTTCGGGCGACCCAGCGGGACAGACGGGAAAGCTCTAGCCAGGCTCCCAGGAACTGAACCAGCGGGGTCATGCGAACCACAGGCGTCCCCCGAGAGGGGCAGCGAAGTGGAGTAACTGGCCCAGACGTGGACGGCATAGCGGCCCGGTGTGGGGGCACAGTTAACACCCGCGCCCTGACAAAGGAGGCCAGAAAAGGACCAGCGTTCCGCGGGGGCATGCTCTGCCAGGGGTCTGGCGACAGAGTGGGACAGGGACGAAACGGTCCGTGGACGGCACGCCGTGTCAACCGACTCTGGGACAGAGGGGGACGAGGAGAGCCCGTTTTGTGGGCGGCGCTCTGTGTCGTCCGAGAACTCTGTGTGCTCAGGGATGAGAGGGTTGTTTCTTTCTTTAACCACATTAGGGTGCTGCCCACCCGTGGGTGAGCAGCGGGGAGTGGAGAACAAAAGATTCTCCCCCGGCCCTCCACCGGAGGAAGGAGTGGTCCTGCTACCATCTCCTGGGAAACAACCATCATCCCTGAGCAGCCCGTCTCAGGAGCGCCGCTTGGCCCGGCGCTTGGCGGGGGACGGGGCTGGAGAGGGCTGTGGCGCCTTCCTTCGGCTTCCTCCGCGGCTGGGCCTGGGTGAAGGCTGCTGCTTTGGCCGAGCGGGAGGGGCGGGAGCCTTAGGAGGGCGCCCTCGGCGGGAAACAGGCTGAGGCGTCTGCCTGGCCGACATCGAGGCAGCAGCGGGTCGGCGGGGCAGAATGTGTTTGATTGCCTCGGTCTGTTTCTGTGGTTCTGTGTTTCTGTGCATGTTGAAATGTAAACTAGACTGGTAGGCAACCTTTCAATGCTAAATGTATATACATGTACCACACGAGGATGTTTTTGTGTTTGATAATAAAACACAACATGATAAAAGTATGCACGTATGAGTGTTTACTCTAACATGGGGAATATTATAATGTTAAGAGCCGTGTTTACTATTAGGCAAGGCAAGGCAAGTTTATTTATATAGCACATTTCATACACAATGGTAATTCAAAGTGCTTTACATAGAAGAAATTAAAACAAAAGAAATCAGAAAAATTAAAACAGTTTAGAATAAAAGATAAAATACAGAAATAATCAAATAAAATCAGAATAATTAAAACATTAAATAAAATACAGTACAAACAGTCGGACGAGCAGTGGCACAGTGCTCATTCAGTAAATGCATAGGTAAACAGATGTGTTTTGAGTCTGGATTTGAATGTGACTACTGTAGGAGCACATCTGATCTCTTCTGGAAGCTGGTTCCAGCTACGGCTGGCATAGTAGCTAAAAGCACACTCACCATGCTTAGAGTGAACCCTTGGTATTTCTAGCTGATGTGATCCTAGTGATCTGAGTGATCTGTTGGGTTTATATTCAGTGAGCATATCTGCAATGTATTGAGGTCCTAGGCCATTGAATGATTTATATACCAGTAATAATACTTTAAAATCAATTCTATATGTAACTGGCAGCCAGTGTAAAGACCTGAGGACTGGTGTGATGTGTTCATATTTTCTGGTTCTGCTCAGAATCCTGACAGCAGCGTTCTGTATGAGCTGCAACTGTCTAATGGTCTTTTTAGGAAGGCCAGTGAGGAGTCCATTACAATAATCCACCCTGCTGGTGATGAAAGCATGCACAAGTTTCTCTAAGTCTTGACTGGAAACAAAGCATCTAATTCTTGCAATATTTTTCAGATGATAGTATGCTGATTTAGTTATTGCTTTGACATGACTACTGAAACTAAGGTCTGACTCTAGAGACACACCCAGATTCCTGACTTGATTTTTAGTTGTTTGACCCCTAGACTGAAGGTAAGCGTTCACCTTGAGAACTTCATCTTTGTTTCCAAACGCAATGACTTCAGTTTTGTCTTTGTTTAACTGAAGAAAGTTTTGGCACATCCAATTGTTTACTTCATCAATGCATTGGCAAAGGGAGTCAATGGGGCTGTAATCGTTAGGCGATAGGGCTAAGTAGAGCTGTGTGTCGTCTGCATAGCTGTGGTAAGAGATTTGGTTCTTTCTCATTATTTGGCTCATTGGGAGCATGTACAGGTTGAATAAGAGTGGCGCAAGAATTGGGCCTTGAGGGACTCCGCATGTCATAGATGTCCACTCAGACTTATGCTCTCCTATAGTCACATAATAACCGCTCCCTTCTAAGTATGACCTGAACCATTTTAGGACTATCCCAGAAAGCCCGACCCAGTTTTCCAGCCTGTCAAGAAGTATGTTGTGATCGACAGTGTCAAATGCAGCACTGAGGTCGAGTAGTACTAGAACTGATAATTTGCTTGTGTCAGTATTTAAGCGAATATCGTTTATTATCTTTATGAGCGCTGTCTCTGTGCTGTGATGCGGTCGGAAACCAGATTGAAAGTAGTCAAAGTATCCATTCGAGCTTAAGAATTTGTTCAGCTGATTGAAGACAACTTTTTCAATGATCTTGCCTATGAAAGGAAGATTTGAGATCGGTCTATAGTTGTTTGAGTTAAATACTGTGATTTAAATACTGTGATTAAATACTGTGTTTGTGGTTATCTGCTCAAACCGCAGATGTATAATAAGGTAACAATAGTGTTTAATAGTTTGGAGCGGCTCGGTCGCTTCAGTAAATGTTCCCTGCACGCGCTGTGAGTTTGAGTCAGTTTGAAAGCAAAACGCGCCAAACATTAGGCTTTATGTTTTTACTCCGAATGTTTCCATTCGTTATGATGTTATGAAATGAGATTGAAGTAACATATGATAATCAATATATTTTTCTCTAGTGTAGTGTCTGAAGTGTTCCTTTTTAACGATTTATAGGCCGCCTGCTATCTAGGCTATTTTTATTATTTTATGCAGCACTGCAAATAGCCTATACAAGACACAACAAACCCTGTTCATTATATATATATTATTATATATACTGTATATATGTGTGTGTGTGTGTGTGTGTGTGTGTGTGTGTGTTTGTGTGTGTGTGTGTGCATTTTGTAAATTTTAAAAAGCAATTTTAACCAGAAAAATCTAAAATGTATTCCCAAAATGGTGCAGCCATAAAGTTTCTCTGGAAATCAGCGTGTTTTTATTTTATTTTATTTTTACAGGGACCAGATGCCACTGATGAGTCCTGCTGACTTCAACATTCACATGAGTCTCTGTACATGAGCATGGTAAAGTCAAAATTAAACACCTTGGAAATGACAGGTACCTACTATGTTTCAATGGCACAAAGGTGTGTGACTGTTCAAGTCTCTGTCTTTAGACCTGTCTCTGTTCAATAATGTGCTTTTTTGTCATTTGTTGTGTATCTTTGGATTATGTTGTGTTGTAATTAAATCCAAACAATCAAAAAGCCATTCTTTTTTAAGTCTCTCCTCATTCTTTGTGCAAGGCTCCTCATAATGATAGGGCCTGATAGCACCTTATAGGGCCATTAGGGGAGGGTCTTTGTCTTTCTCAGGTGTAAAACACTACATATTAATGGGCTGTTCACGCCTTCTCGCATAAAGCTGTCTTACACAAAACATGTCTTACAAATTTTAAATTATTATATTGTCCTATCTGAATGAGCAGTCAGGATGATTTTCACATCGTTTTGAAGCAAATATTCTAGGCTACGTGATACAATTGTCAAAAGTCTTGTGAAGAAATAATTAGTATGGGTTTTATGACCTTATTTCAGTGACAATTTATTTTTGTTTAATCCTAACTCTATCTTAATACTACAAACTTTTACAAACATGCTGCTGACATATTATTGTAGCAGTTTGTGCTGAATACAGTGTAATCAGACTTTAGCCATGAAAATGTCACAAGTATCAGAAATGAGCACAAATGTCAGAGCATGTCAGAACACCTCCAGGACCCAGAAAACACCTCAGACCCCAGAGGGTTAAAATGCACCACTATCAAAATCACTGGACTTAAAGACTACAGACCTATCACTCCTATGTCTGGGGTCATGAAGTCGTTTGAAATACTGGTGCTGGTCTACATACAGGGCATCACTGGACCCTTGCTGGACCCCCTGCAGTTTGCATACAGAGGAAACAGGTCTGTGGATGATGCAGTCAACATGGGAATGCATTATGTCCTGCAAAATCTCGATAGACCTGGGACTTCCACTAGGATCTTATTTATGGACTTCAGTTCAACCTTCAAATACAATCATGTCAGATCTTATAGTCAAACTGCCCCAGCTCTCCGTGCCTAGCCCAATCTGTCAGTGGACCACCAGGTTCCTGATAGACAGGCAACAGCTTGTGAGACTGGGATAACTCACATACAGGGCCCTCACAATCAGCACTGGCGCTCCTCAGGGTTGCGTCCTCTCCCCACTGCTCTTCTTCCTGTACACAAATGACTGAACTTCAAAAGATTCCTCTCTCAATCTCCTGAAATTTGCAGATGACACAAAAGTCATCGGCATCATCCAAAACGTTGACGAGTCTGCTTACAGACTGGAGGTTGAGCAGATGGCTGTCTGGTGCAGTCACAACAACCTGGAGCTGAACACACTCAAAACTGTAGAGAAGACCGTGGACTTCAGGAAGAACCCCTGCACTCCCTACACTCACCATCATGAGCAGCACTGTGGAAGCAGTGGAGCCACTCAGGTTCCTGGGCACCACCATCTCTCAGGACCTGAAGTTTGACACTCACATTGACTGTGAAAAAGACCCAGCAGAGGTTGTACTTCCTTCGCCATCTGAAGTTTGGTTCAGAAGTTTGGTTGTCTCGTTTGGTTCAGCTACCAAATCAGACATCAGGGACGGCTGAGAAGAATATTGGTTCCCCCCTGCCCGCCCTCCCAGATCTTTTCAGTGAGAAAAGGGCTAAGAAGCTGCCTGCCTGCTGCCAGGTGGGTTCAGCCCACTGGAGCGCTCGCAGGAAGCCATTGCAGTCCTCCGCCGAGCCAGAGTAGGGTGTCGGGTTGACCATGGGACTAGCTGTGTAAACCGGAGGATAAAAAGTGCTCGGTTCAGTGACAGGTACTGTGGTGGTTCCGTATTCGGTGAGGACTCAGCAAAGCAAGTCTACCAGTCTTTGAAAAGGATACGGGCCTGTTGGGGTCATTTTGGTAATGGTTCAGTCTTCTGTAACAGAACACCAGAATCAAAGATAGTAATATCGTCAAACCCACATATATTCTTTTGAACAGATGGAATGAACAGATGAAGCAGGTGAGTAATAGCGAAGTCAGAGTTATTGATGACTGACATATAATGAATAAAATCCTTTCCTTTTACCAGCTAGCTTGGGATGAGATGATGAGCGGTGAGTGGAGGAGACTTGAGATCACACACTTGATGGTTGGAATAGGTGAGGAAACACAAATAGCTAATTGGAGAGTCTTCCTAGAAGAATGTTGGAGGAATATGAAGAGATCTCAGGAGTATATCTGGGAATCCAGAAGCAGACAAATTATGTTTTATTAACAAAGTTCGGGAGGAACAAGTTCAAATTATCTATCCAATCATCATGTCATTCCAACCAGCAATCAACATGTCTACCCAATCAGCATGAGTGGAGGTCTATATATATATATATATATATATATATATATATATATATATACGCAGTCGGCTCACCTTTGTTCCTCGACCGTTTTCAGCATCCCCCCACCACCCCTGCCTGGTTACTTTCCTAACCAGATATACGGGGGAGAACTCGGGGTTCGGGCCAAAGTACCGCGCTCGGAGCCTCTCCTCGGACAGCACGCCACACACACATATCAGTTTACTCTATCTGATCATTTGTAAGTGTGAACTTCAGGTAAGTTGAACAGGTAAGTAGATCAAGTCAGGAGTTGGTAATCCACATTGGAGACCAGACGATGAGTGACTGAATGTGTGTACTCTTATCTTAAGATTACTTGCAAATTACATGAAGAAAATTGTAGTTGTCTTTTGAACTAACATAGATTTCAATAGGAAAACTTATGAAATAGTGATATAAAAATACAAAGAAAATAAATTCCGTTCTGTGTTGTCAACAACAAGAAGTGCATTATACATTATATCACATAAGGGTTTCCCAAACTGGGGTTCCTGAGTTGATGAACAGCTAAAATGAATTAAAATAATAAAAAATGCACAATTAAACACTTTTGTTGTTATGTGAATGTGTTGTAAAAACTTTTGAGTACTCTTGAGATTTAAAGACAAAGGGGTCACTTGCCAAAAGTTATTTACTGCCATTTTGTCAATAAAAAAACAGAAACTGTGTTAGAAAGGTTTGGATAAAGCTGTATGTACCACATTACACACATCCGCACATGAGATACAAAACAACAGCTGAATGACTCTTGAAAATGTCTAGCTTTGCTACGGTGGTGGGATTGCAGTGCTAATCAGTAACTTGTGCACAGTGGCAAAAGGTCAATAAGACGATCGCCCTGCCATAAATCACCCACACAGAGAATCCTGCTCACTTCAAATAACACCAAACAAGCTTTGATTCGTTACAGTTGTCTCTGAATAAATTCCACAATCTTTGAAGCTCATTGCAAAATGCATTTTCATAAAAAAAATAATTATTTATGTTAAATATTTCAAAGGGAGAGTCAATTTAAAAGTGTTGCAACAATGTTCTGAAGACATTTCTATGTATACTTCACCACAAATGTTGAATGCATACATGTCAAATAAATTGTGAAATTATTTTAAAGTGTTACCTTTTCAGCTGACAATGTCAGTGCCTTCTGTCAATGCAATTCAGAACTGCACCACAAGGACTTCACCCATTAACGCTGCACTCCTATAACGATCAAGTGCTGTTTCCACTTGTACTGAGTTTTTCTTCCTGGCACGAGGTCATGGAATAAATGAGCCAGAACTCTCCTGAAACAGATGATGACACTGGAACGCTTTCCTCATCCTTCCTATGTCTTTTGGGCAAGAGAAACAAACTGTGCCTTTCAATGGGATGATTTCAGCATTTCTTTAGAAAATTTGTGCTCCAAATTTGCAGTCTTCTCATTTCAGCTCTGCCTATAATTACTTGCTTGTCCTCTTATTGAAAAGAAAAATTATGGCTAGGAAGGGTTTATGGGGGCAAAAAGGGCTGACCTGTTTTATCTGTCCATGCATTCGTGTGAGTGTAATGATGACAAAATGGAATGTTAACTGGAATGTTGCACATTTTGGGGAGCAATTGTTATTAATTAGAGCTATCAAGCCAAAAGGGCAGAGGTGGAACCTTACAGCTGAGTAAATCATGGTGCAATGAAAAGTCCATTATCCTGTCCTGTACCGTTGGCCCGTGAGCCGTGATCTATTAGCTTTATCTAAAAGCAGAATCAGCCAGGAAAAAAAGTACAGGATGTAAATGACAGGCTTTCATGAGCTCTGTTCCTGCTTCACTTCTTATGTAATGAAACCTTACATGTATCCATTTGGTGTTCATGCATTAAATACTGAATTACAATAAAGCCGGAGATGAAAACATGTTGTGAAGCTTTATTTTTAGGAAATATTTTAAAAATGTAAATAACCACATTAGACTTCTATTTCACTATGGGTGTAAAGATAGCATTAGTGTTAATGATTTGTGTTTTACCAGCTACCAGCATAAAAGCTGATGTGGTATATGGAGCAGTTAAAGAGCTTATGGATGCCAAACCCAGAAAATCAATTAAATAAATGAGAAAAATGACTCTGGCGGAGCAAATATGAACATTAAAATAATCAAATTACTTTAAAGGAAATCAATCATATAATTTAAAGAGTAAACAGCCTGAATCTTTTCACTCTCCCTTGTGGCTTACAGGAACAGAGGTCTTTTATATATTGATATTTTGCTAGACTTCGAAGATTTTGCATTAAAAAAAAAGGAAAAATGAATGGGCTCCAGTTCTGAGCTCTTTATTATTTTCAGCAGAGAGCTTTAAGAGAGCTTTATTTGTAAGAATATTTGACAGTATTTACTCGTATTCTGTGCTTTTACTTTGAATGGTTCAGTTATCTTGATTTTTAAGTTAAAATCTGAATATTTCAACATACTAAATGAGATCCTAACTGAAATCACTATGATTGATAAACATAAGATATGATTCTGAGTTAGAATGTTTCTGTAAAATGGCTTCTGTTATACGTCATTACAAGGAAAACAGTGGTTCCCATTAGAGGTGGGAGATACTGCTAAATTCGGTATCGATCCGATACCAAGTAAATACAGGGCCTGTATCGCCGATATCGTGACCGATACCAATACTTTTTAATTTTAAAAGTATGCACTTGAACTTACATGCACTTTCCTGTGCTAGAGCAGTGTGTCATGATTTATGAGGTGAATGCATCATCAATATGCTAAATCTGAATACGTTTTCATGACCACTAAATATTTTGTGATTTGTGCTCTCAACTCGCCTGTAATTAATCAGTGACTTTTATCAAACTACCCTAATTATAGTACAGGCACTATTGTACACTAGCCTACTGTTCAAAAGTTTGGGGTCTGTAAGATTTTTAATTCTCTTCTGCCTTTATTTGATCAAAAATACAGTAAAAACTGTAACATTATTACAATTCAACATAGGCTATTCTGTCATTTATTCCTGTGATCAAAGCTGAATTTTCAGCATCATTACTCCAGTCTTCATGATCCTTCATGATGAGAATTCATTTTAATATGCTGATCTGCTGCTTAAGAAACATTTCTTATTATTATCAATGTTGAAAACAGTTTCATGTTTTTGTGGAAACCATGATACATTTTATGCCAAATTATTTGATGAACAAAGTTGAAAGAACAGCATTTATATGGAATATATATTTTTTAACAAGTGTAAAACCCTTGACTGTCATTTTCCATCAATTTAATGCATCGATGCTTGTTGAATAAAAATATTAATTTCATTAAACAAATCTTACTGACGGCAACATTTTTAACCGTTATGTAAACTTTTAATTTGTTTATTGCAAAATAACTCTCGATTGTTTCTCTGTCATCAAGGCTTCGTTTCAAGGAGAAATAGTTCTACCAGAGCCCGTCTCCATCTACCCTTATTAGACATTCTCTGGTTTTACCCTACACAATTATTCGCTAACATTCGCATATTTTTCAACTTAGAAGGTTTTTTTACACACTGAATTGCGTTCTAAATTAATAAAAAATTACTGGTGGAAAAACACACATTTGGATTGATATTTTTATGAGGATCGATCCTTTTCGATACCACGTCAGTATCAAAAGTATCGATACTTCAGGATCGATCCGCCCACCCCTAGTTCCTATCCCTGGTCCTGGAGGATCCCCAACACTGCACATCTTGGGCTGTGTCTACACCGGATACATTTTCATTTCAAAACGCTCTCCGTCCACACCAGCGTTTCCAAGAATTTTCCAAAAGTTTCTCGTCCACACTGAAATGTTGGAAGACTTCTTACATCTTCTTACTGCACATGAGTAAAGCATAATAAAAGCTCACTGGCATGATACAAAGAGGCCAGACATAATAAAGTTCTAATGCTTTTCTTGTGACACGATCACTTTATTAGCAAAATCTCTCAGCTCTTAGTGCTGCGCTCAGGTCACACTCAATCACAATCCCGTGTGTCTGAAGGTGCTTTCACGTTTGCTTTGATTGCTTGCTCTTAGTTCAATTGCTCCCCCTTCCTCGCTCGTCTGTGTTCATATTATATAATGTGCGTCCGAACCGCGGTACGTTTGCATAATCAAGCTGCAACTTATGTTGCTAGATAAAGGCTGTGAAGAACACACTAAAATAGATAGAGTTGCTCACACCACTTATATTGTTCTTTTTTAACATTTGGTTTTACTTCCAAGGCATCAGCCCATAACGGTACTTGTGTCAATCTGCTTTAAATGTGCGGCAAATGGCCTAAAGAAGGGTCTATTTGTGCTGAAGGCGAGCAGAAATGAGATATACATTCTCTCCGCTTGCAGTGCGTCAGTCACGCTTGTCAGGAATGTGAGAGAGAACACACACAAACACAGTTTTATCGAGTCATATGCCATCTATGGCGATTCACTCCCGTGATTTAGTATGATTGCATTCATATCAGCAGTGAACCATCGCGGCGTTCACACGAACCGTACCCCAGCGTCGAGTATGAGAAAACAGCGCTCACATCCTCCAAACGAACTCTGACGTCAGTTCAACCAGAGATGCGAGTGTGAAAGCACCCTAAAAACACGGCACTCATGTTTTGCTGCAGCACAGCAATTGAGAGTAATTTTCTGTAATCTTTTCTGTTATGTTATAATAAAGTGTTTTCACAGGACAATAGAGAAAAATATGTGTTTTCAAATGTTTCCAGATTATGTACGTAGCCTCGGATGTCTCTGTTATCTGACACACCCATCCTTGATTCTTCGAGCTGATGAATTGAATCAGGTGTGTTTGCTCATGTAAACCAGCGGAGTCTGACCCTGGAGGGCCACCGTCCAGCAGAACTTAGCTCTAACCCCCATCAAACACACCTCAGCCATTCTTACCAAGTAGACTAGAAGCCTCCGGGCCGGTGTTGAGGCAGATCCAAACTCAGACTGATATAAACTGTGCAGTAATGAGGTTCTCCAGGACCGGGTCTGGACATCCATGTCCAGTAATGAGGTTCTCCAGGACGGGTCTGGACACCCATGATATAAACTGTGCAGTAATGAGGTTCTCCAGGACCGGGTCTGGACACCCATGATATAAACTGTGCAGTAATGAGGTTCTCCATGACCCGGGTTGAGAACCACTGACGTAGAACCAGTGCACAAGGACGCAAGTTCCCATATGCACACATATGTAAATAGTCATTGTATCAAGAGGACTGATCTTCATCTAAAATATTGATACCAAACATTTCTACTTGTTTTTCTATTATTATTATCATTGTGAAAAGGAATGCATAAAATGAACTGATAGCTCTCATTACCAAGCACACTATATTAAAGCCACAGCTATACATGGCATTTATTACAATAGGTTTATGTGAATATTGTTTTACTTTAATGAAAAGTTGTAATAATAATATTCTGTGACTCGGATAGTCTGCAGTTTAGGCAAAGCTTTCAATTATGCTGTAATGTTGAATAGTGATAATTACAAATTTTATACCCAGAAATATAAAATATTTAAAAATTGTCTTTATGTTGTTTCCACATTGGAAATTAGTTACATATGTTAATGTTACTTGGGATTAATTGTGATTAATTACAGAAATGTATGTGATTACATTTTTTTTCTATCGACAGCCCTAGTGGCAAATCATCAAAACAAACACGCTACCTCATATGATTGCTGCCCTACTGTGATCAAGCTGAAATATGAAAAATAAATGTCTCTCAATATGCATCAGGACAGCTGAACGGTGATAGCATTCCCAATCCCCCCGGCCCAATCTAGCCTGGGACCTCAATTAAGATTGACATCCTCAATTTAACACATTCTGTAGAAGAAATCCACAGGGTTAGTGTTGGCAGTTTATCCTAGGAAACTGACCTGGGCAGGAGCAGACTAACTGTCAGTCAAATCCACACCAGGGTCTAACATGGCCAGAATTACACAATCACAATTGAATTTAGTGACATAAAAGATATAATAATTGTAAAAATGGACATTACACATGTCAGTAAGTAAAAACTAAAAGTGTAAGGTGCTTCTATTTACACTAATAATGTGAGCCTCCTGGCTAGAATCTATTTATATGCCTCTTTGTTTCTCTCCAATTTCAAATGCTCTGTTAATCTCTCTGTATGAACGGTTACTCAAGCTGATGAAATTGGGCCCAATGAGCTGGTCCTCTAGTGCCCGCTATAAAGCTCATTCATCTTTATTTGATACTTTGTTGACATGGGGTACAGGGCCGCTGACAGAGGTTAAGTCAGTGAGTGACCGCTACCTACTCATTTGGCCTTTCATGTTCCCTCCTTTTACCATCTTCCTGCAGGAACGAGGCAGTGCTGAGGGGTTAGGGGGATCTGCTGTCAATTTCACGGGGCCACAAACTGGAACATCCAATATCTTTGACGTTCAACACACTTCTGCCAGTATAGGGTTGGCCGGTATGTTGTTTAAATGTGAAAACACTAACCCTCAGTTAGACAAGGCTTAAGTCTAGTCCCAGACTAAAATGCATGCTTGAGCTGTTTAAACTGAAAGCATATCTTAAAACATTTCAGTTTACACACCAGTAATGTTTTGTTTCTAAGGCACATTTATAAAAGCTACTTAAATGTCCTAATTGAACTAAGGCCTAATCCTGGTTTAATCTAAGCCCTGTCTGTGAAAACAGGCCTACAAGTTCTTGCATGTTTTATATTCACTTAGTTAAATCATTTAAATGTTTTGAGATTCTTAAACTTCTGTCCTAGACTGAGACTGCATTTATATAGAAATGGTATGACATGATTAAAGTCAGCAAGAGCAGAAAAAAAAAATAATGCATTTGTTCAAATATTCCTGTAGTGGCTTAGTGCAATTTGAAGTAAATATAGTATAAAAATCTAGATTTTCATGGGGATGCTTTGATAATGTATTACTACACATTAGTATTATATATTATAAAGTGCTGAAATTATTAGTTAAAAATGTAAAATTAAGTTAGAAATGTCATGAAAGTTTAAATTCTTCTGACAGTTCTTCTGAGAATATATGTACCGACCATGTGCGAAAACCCTGGGTTTTATGTCTTATAAAGTTCAGCACGTCTCGCTTTTCACACATATTGTTGACCACTGTTACAAGTATTGCTGAATAAGAAATGTTTAATTTCAGTAATGGAGCAAGGCACATCTTAAAATAAAGAAGGCGCCTTTTACTGGTGCTAATTCAGTACAAGCCACATATAATTGTCACATCCAATACACAGGCTCAATATTAGCACTTAATGTGATACCTGAGAAGCTTCTCCATACACCCCCCCCCCCCCCAAGGAGTGAAATCAAAATAAGAGTTCCCTTCTCCAGTGAGGTATTGATAATAGCAGTGTAAACTGACCAGCCGGCTTTGTACTATATGCAAAGCCTAATTTTTTTTTTCTGTTTTGTCAGCTGAAGAGCTTATCTTGAATTTTAACTGCAGTCATTGTTTTTCAGTCCTGTGAATCATCTCTGTCTTTCATCCCACTGTACCCTTCTGCCTGCCCACATTTCGGTTTATCGGTTTATGGTGTTCTAAACAAAGGGACTGATCCTTGTTTTATTTCAGATGTATGTGTATCCCCTCTGGTTCTACTCGCACTGCTCGGAGCGATTCGAGCCGGCGCTTCCAGCATGGGAGACGGGTGCTCTAACAAGGGCACTAAAGACCGCAGTCATCATTCACCAGTGCGCCTCTTGAGGCCAGGGGAGTGAGGTTTACTCGCACAGCTCTTTACTCACCGGCCTCCGTTACATATGCCAGTAATACTCTTTGTCTTCCCTAGCCCCTTCATATAAATAACATTTGCAATTTAATTTCTTCTGAGAGACATAAACCATCTCCTCTCCATTACAGGACAAGCTCAGCATTTGGATGTTACACATAAAATATATTCTCATGGCATATACAAATCTGATTATTTTAAACCATTAACTTCAACATTCATAATTGTATATATTTATTCAATAAAATGTCACAAGCAAATTGCTGTAGAGCTCTTTTTTAGCTTCAAATTAATAAACAGGGAAATAATAGTGTTAATGTTGTAAAATTCATTGATTTTGAAAAAAAATCTATTTCAGCTGTAAAGCTGCTCTACAGAGGTGATAGTGTTATTATTTAGCTCAATTTAGTTCAGTGTTTTTTCAATTCAGTTCAATACAAGTGTTGATGTTTCAAATTTTGTGTCATTATTCAGCTCAATTCAGTCAAATTCTGTTCTCATCTGATAGTGTGAGTGCAGTTCAATCGATAATATTATTGAATATGATTTTCCTTTTAGATCCTACCTTAGCAATCCAAAGGTGACAGCAGCAAGGAACCAAAACTCCAATGAGAAACACAAAAAATGAGAAACACTTTGGGAGTTTCAAAGTCGTCATCTGATTGGTTGAATTCTACAAGACGGGAGACTATGTATCGTGTTCTGTAATGATCCACCCGGAAACAATGCAGTCATGACGCTAAACTCGTCGCTAAACTGAACCCGAAAACCCGATGTCCGACCCCAAACTTCGAGAAGTGCCTCAGACACAGGTCGAGTTTGGTATTGTGGCCTTGGGTTTCGGGTAATACAAATTTAAAAAAGCTTTTTCCGAATGGATCCGAGAAGACCCAAATTCTTTTAAACTTTTTCAGGCATTTAACTTATTTTTTATCAAAAAAAATTCTATGACAACGTCATTATCTCTCTTTCCACAATTCGAAACCGTTTTATCTAAATCGTTAGTTTCAATGAGCGCCATCCGCATGGATTAAAATTTTAATCATCTTATGGTTGGGTAAATAACAATTCACAAAAAGTTATAAGATGTAATGAGGTTACAGCGATTGACATTTCAGAACGTCATAGCAACTAAAGAGAACTAATGCAGACATGGCAGAAAATGCACAGTCTTTAAAATAATAGCAAACTCAGGAGAACAACCACGTATAACAAAAACAATAACGGACAAGGACTGAACAGAACGAGGAGTATAAATGCACATGGTAAATAAGGGAACTAAACAGGAACAGCTGGATGAAAATGAACTAATCAGACACCATAGCAACCACTGAGAACTAATGCAGACATGACAGAAAATGAACTACACAGTGACAACATGGTTATAAATAAGGTAATTGTACTTCACTAAAAGCTGAATCATTTTGCTATGTTCTTATACAAAGTACACATAAAATATAATTTAAGAGTAAAATAAATGTTTACTATAAATACACTGAAATTTCACCTTGTGTTTTAGCATATTTCTTAAAAGCGTACTAAGCATATATTTATTACCAATGTACTTCTAGTATACTTTTTAGAATTATATTAAAATACAATTCAATATATTTTAATTCACTTCAAATAAGCATGTTGCGAATACAAATGTACTATAAACATACTATGTAAATATCAAGTACATTTTTTATACATTTAACAGTACGTCGTTTTCACCTGGGTAATGACTTCTAAATCTAAATGTTTCACGGTACATTTCTATTCTTATGATGGAGATATTGCTTACACAGTAGCATCTGCATGGAGGAGCACCCTCACTAAATTCCAGAACAGGGCTAAGCATTCACGTCTAAACATAAACCTTTTCTTTTAATCTACGAAACATCAAATGATGCCTTATTTGTGCGTTCCAAGCCTGAGTCTCTTCCCTACATGCCTTCCAAGCCTGACTCTTTTCCCGACATGCCTGCCAAGCCTGAGTCTCTTCACGACATGCCTGCCAAGCCTGAGTCCCTTCCCGATATGCCTTCCTAGCCTGAGTCTCTTCCCGACATGCCTTCCTAGCCTGAGTCTCTTCCCGACATGCCTTCCAAGCCTGAGTCTCTTCCCAACATTCCATCCAAGCCTGAGTCTTTTCACGACATGCCTTCCTAGCCTGAGTCTCTTCCCGACATGCCTTCCTAGCCTGAGTCTCTTCCCAACATTCCTTCCAAGCCTGTGTCTCTTCCCGACATGCCTTCCTATCCTGAGTCTCTTCCCAACATTCCTTCCAACCCTGAGTCTCTTCCCGACATGCCTGCCTATCCTGAGTCTCTTCCCGACATGCCTTCCTAGCCTGAGTCTCTTCCCAACATTTCTTCCAAGCCTGAGTCTCTTCCCGACATGCCTGCCTAGCCTGAGTCTCTTCCCGACATGCCTTCCAAGCCTAAGTCTCTTCCCTACATTCCTTCCAAGCCTGAGTCTCTTCCCGACATGCCTGCCAAGCCTGAGTCTCTCCCCGACATGCCTTCCTATCCTGAGTCTCTTCCCAACATTCCTTCCAAGCCTGAGTCTTTTCACAACATGCCTTCCTAGCCTGAGTCTCTTACCGACATGCCTTCCAAGCCTGAGTCTCTTCCCAACATGCCTTCCAAGCCTGAGTCTCTTTCCGACATTCCTTCCAAGCCTGAGTCTTTTCACGACATGCCTTCCAAGCCTGAGTCTCTTCCCGACATGCCTTCCAAGCCTGAGTCTCTTTCCGACATTCCTTCCAAGCCTGAGTCTTTTCACGACATGCCTTCCAAGCCTGAGTCTCTTTCCGACATTCCTTCCGAGCCTGAGTCTTTTCACGACATGCCTTCCAAGCCTGAGTCTCTTCCCGACATGCTTTCCAAGCCTGAGTCTCTTCCCGACTGAGTCTCTTCCCAACATGCCTTCCTAGCCTGAGTCTCTTCCTGACATGCCTTCCAAGCCTGAGTCTCTTCCCGACATGCCTTCCTAGCCTGAGTCTCTTCCCAACATGCAAGCCTGAGTCTCTTCCCGACATGCCTTCCTAGCCTGAGTCTCTTCCCGACATGCCTTCCAAGCCTGAGTCTCTTCCCAACATTCCTTCCAAGCCTGAGTCTTTTCACGACATGCCTTCCTAACCTGAGTCTCTTACCGACATGCCTTCCTAGCCTGAGTCTCTTCCCAACATTCCTTCCAAGCCTGAGTCTCTTCCCGACATGCCATCCTAGCCTGAGTCTCTTCCCAACATTCCTTCCAAGCCTGAGTCTCTTCCCGACATGCCTTCCAAGCCTGAGTCTCTTCCCGACATTCCTTCCAAGCCTGAGTCTCTTCCCGACATGCCTTCCAAGCCTGAGTCTCTTCCCGACATGCTTTCCAAGCCTGAGTTTCTTTCTAGCCTGAGTCTCTTCCCGACATGCTTTCCAAGCCTGAGTCTCTTCCCGACTGAGTCTCTTCCCAACATGCCTTCCTAGCCTGAGTCACTTCCTGACATGCCTTCCGAGCCTGAGTCTCTTCCCGACATGCCTTCCTAGCCTGAGTCTCTTCCCGACATGCAAGCCTGAGTCTCTTCCCGACATGCCTTCCTAGCCTGAGTCTCTTCCCGACATGCGTTCCAAGCCTGAGTCTCTTCCCAACATTTCTTCCAAACCTGAGTCTTTTCCCGACATGCCTTCCTAACCTGAGTCTCTTACCGACATGCCTTCCTAGCCTGAGTCTCTTCCCAACATTCCTTCCAAGCCTGAGTCTCTTCCTGACATGCCTTCCTAGCCTGAGTCTCTTCCCGACATGCCATCCTAGCCTGAGTCTCTTCCCAACATTCCTTCCAAGCCTGAGTCTCTTCCCGACATGCCTTCCAAGCCTGAGTCTCTTTCCGACATTCCTTCCAAGCCTGAGTCTTTTCACAACATGCCTTCCAAGCCTGAGTCTCTTCCCGACATGCCTTCCAAGCCTGAGTCTCTTCCCGACATGCTTTCCAAGCCTGAGTTTCTTTCTAGCCTGAGTCTCTTCCCGACATGCCTTCCTAGCCTGAGTCTCTTCCCGACATGCCTTCCAAGCCTGAGTCTCTTCCCGACATGCCTTCCTAGCCTGAGTCTCTTCCTGACATGCAAGCTTGAGTCTCTTCCCGACATCCATTCCTAGCCTGAGTCTCTTCCCGACATGCCTTCCAAGCCTGAGTCTCTTTCCGACATTCCTTGCAAGCCTGAGTCTTTTCACAACATGCCTTCCAAGCCTGAGTCTCTTCCAGACATGCCTTCCAAGCCTGAGTCTCTTCCCGACATGCTTTCCAAGCCTGAGTTTCTTTCTAGCCTGAGTCTCTTCCCGACATGCCTTCCTAGCCTGAGTCTCTTCCCGACATGCCTTCCAAGCCTGAGTCTCTTCCCGACATGCCTTCCTAGCCTGAGTCTCTTCCTGACATGCAAGCTTGAGTCTCTTCCCGACATCCATTCCTAGCCTGAGTCTCTTCCCGACATGCCTTCCTAGCCTGAGTCTCTTCCTGACATGCAAGCTTGAGTCTCTTCCCGACATCCATTCCTAGCCTGAGTCTCTTCCCGACATGCTTTCCTAGCCTGAGTCTCTTCCTGACATGCCTATCAAGCCAGAAATTCTTCACCTTATACCTGACAAGCCAGTTCCAGAGTATCATGCTAAGATGGCTACCGTTTCAGATCCCTCTGCCGAGATGGCGATCTTGTGTGTGTGGGCCACACACGCATCTACTCCAGCCCCTGACCAGCGTCCAGAGGGGCCTCCAGCCCAGGGGAGGGGTTGCCATATATCCCTGGCCGTAGTGGCCAAGCTCCTTGGGCGGGGCCGCAGAAGATGATCCACCATGGTCCTCTGAACTGCCGGCATCGCCTTTGACCCCTGAACCGCTAGAGCCGCCCATGCTCCACAACCCCCTGATTGTTTCGGGAAAAGATTCGAAACATCAGAAGTGTCAAAACAGGTAAAGCTATAAACCCGAGTGCGTGGCGCTGTTGTTTTATCTATTAAGCACAAAATAAATTAAAGCCTGACAAAGCTATATGTTCAGGTTTATTATAATTAATTCACATATTAAAGTGTGGCAATAAATTAAATGTAACAATTATAATAATACTAATTATCCTAATACCAACAGAGTTGTTTCGATGGAAGTAAATCGTGCTCTAATTAATTTATGGGTTTTATACTGTTTATGAAGAATATATGATCATGTAATATATATATAATAAATTAAAAGCTTCAGGGTCATGTGCAACATCACTACTATATTGTACAGCAGCAGCACGTCGTGCTTGCTCACAGCAGCAGCAATAACAGCAGTGTAGCAGATCTATTCTGCCAAGCACAAACATATGAACACTGTCATATCCATTACCATACCGAACACTCAGAGAGTTGTAATGACAAAAATATCTTTACAAATGAATATACTCTATACGTTTTAGAAGTTGTACTGTTCTGTTATTTAGAACCTGTGTGGGTTAATTGCTGAAAAAAGAAAAATTCTGGAACCACCTTATGTATATTTGTACCATTTGTTATTATGTATAAACAATCATTATCCATCCGCCCATTTAAAAAAAAAATCACTTGTCCTATGTAGGGTTGCAGGGATGCTGGATCCTTAAACATTAAAAAAGTGCACTTAAATGAAATATATTCTTCATAGCCACCCAGTAAACATCTAGTATATTTCTGCAGGCTTGTTGTATGAAGGGTTGAGGCTGTGTGAGGCTCACACTAAAGCACACATCCATCAGCAGGGACACAGCTGCTTTAACCAGGTGTCATTGTGAATTTGTGGACTGTATGAAATGGTAACTGGCTCAAAGACATTTAAGATTGCAGTATTTGAGCTCATATTAAACTGCCATGCCTGATTTCTGCAGTGCTGTCATGAAAGTGATGAGGTAGTCAGCTCTTTCACCTCAAAGCTGATGGTTCCTGTTCAATAAAGAACAGAAACTAGAGCAACCGTGAGTCTAACAACACTGTTTTACCATCAAAGACAGAAATACACAGGGGACAATATGGAGAAAATGTACAAAACAGAGTTCTGCCTGTCAGATTAAATATTTGAGTTATTCTGCTCTTCTTTTTTTCCTGATATTTGAGAAATTGGTTTACAATCTACATTGTCTAAAATCTCAAAGACATTTACAAAAACTCTTGCACCTGCCACAGTAAATGCTGCGTTGCAGTTTCGTACTGTGCTTTTATATTTGGATGGAATGTTTACAAATGTTTACAGGGGATTGTGGGTAAGAGTGACATCTTGTCTGATAAGGGACAGATTTCTTATTTCTGTTCTCAGTGTCCATTTTTAGAGTAAAAACAGAAACGTTTTTAGGATGTCTTCATGTAATGCCAGATTTGTGATATAAGCGGTGAGATCAGACCTCTGTGTGAGCCGGACACTGACAAACAAACAAAACAAAAAAAAGGATTGTTTGCTTTACTCTATCATATTATTTGTGGTCTACACAACAAAATTGTGTTTCTTTTCTAAACTTGTTTTCTTTGTAATTTGAGGTTATCTTTGCTGCTTTATTCAAGGAGCTTTTAATGCTTAGCATGCTAATGTGCAAGCCTACAGTATGTTAGCTAGCTAATGCATAATTATTTGCAAAAAGGGTTTGTTTAGAAATCTAAATTGATTTTTCCTTCTGGCACACTATCTTAAAACAAATGTTTTTATAAGGCATGTAATGTCACAGGATGAGGATAAAGAAGACTGCATACAAATATAAATGTGATTTAATAAAACAAAAAGGCAGACAGGCATAACAGTGTGCATAACATAGCATACACAAACACCAGCTGACAACCAAAGACCGAAAACAGAGGAACTAAATACACAGAGATGTTGAAATGGTTGAGGATTGAACTTAAGGCATGAACTTAACTTGGGAATTAAAGAGCACCTTTTGATAAAGCATTATGTACAGTTTGGTTATGCTAATGAAGCAATCAAAATCATTTCAAGATCAAATACCAAGAGTAACAGACTATTTGCAAATAGTTAAAGCTGCTGTCCTGTGCTTTAAGTGATGCTGTTATTTAACAAAATCAAGCAATTGAAAGCAGTCGCATCAGCAGCTGAGCAGACGTTGAGACTGCATTTGTATAGTGCTTTTCACAATACACATCGTTTCAAAGCAGCTTTACAGAAAATTCATGTCTACATTACAATAGAGTGGTCTGTTATCAGAGGTGACTGTGTCAAGTTATGTTTCAGAAATGTACATCACGCAGTTAGCTAACAATACATTAATTTAAACAATGTATTAATTTAAGGCAGAAACAGTGATCTAATTGAATAAATTAATACATGTTGTTTAAACAATTAGGATATATAGAAGATTTAGCATGGGTTCATGTAGATTCAGAGTGTTAAGGTCAGATGTTGCGCAGATCATGTTTCCCTCACTGAGTCTCAGTCTATAATGAGTGGCACTGAAAACATCATCCAAAACTGATCCTTCAGATTCTCTAAGTAGGAAAAGGTTGCTTTGATCAATGCAGCTTAATGGTGACTGTATTGGGATCATATTAGGTCACTTAATGACAAAATATTAAATATTGGGCTGGTAAAGCAGTGGTCATTAGCAAGCACTTACAGTTATGGAGCTTTAATTAATTTGAACCTGATCCAAAGTCCAATACTTGCACATGTAAAAACATAAAAGCCCTCTTTCACAAACCACAGCCACTCGGTCATCTGGATCCGTTTACAGGCTGATTGACAAGTATAGAGTTGTGGACACGCTGGAAATAGACTTGTACACCAGCCGTCCTCCTATAGTTGATGAGACACTGTGTCTTTAAAAGTAATGCTGTCATTATGAAATAATAAACAGCAGGCAAAACAAACCAGCGTCTTTATTTGTGCAAAGAAATTTTATTTGTTTAAAATAAACTTTATTTTATTTGTTAATAACATTTAGTTATTAGTGACAAAAAAATGCAAAATATATTTTCTCTAATAAATTGTTTGCCCCAAGAATACCTGAAAGAATAGAATAGAATTATTTTTTTCTTGAACTTCAACAGAATCAATCAAACCAACAATAGTGCAACAACATGTGAGTGACAAGTCTCAGTTAGTCTAGCTGTATAAAACATGAGTATGAATTTATATCCCAGCATTAATCAAAACTAATATATACAAGACATATGTACCCCCCCCCCCCCCATGTAGCCTAATCAAATAGTACACAGTGAAATACTAATAATAAACTCCTAGTGGGTCCTAATAATAAAATAGCTGAATAAAGTGTGAATTCATTTGAGCCTTCACTGAAACGCACTGCTCCCCAGACTCTCCTGTAATATCTGCATGTCTCAGTAAGAGAGGAGGGTGTAGGTGAGAGAGCAAATGAATTAGAGGAATATAATGATTTGTGGGGACTCAAGTTCCCATAATGACACAGGCTAGATTAATTATACTTGAACAAGTCATAATTATCCATGCACTCACCATGATCTGGTTCTCAGCTCATAAATCAATGTACATATATGTCATTGTGGTGCATTCAGGCGCATAACTTCTTTATTTTCACCCCTTTCTGGAAACGAGACAAAGTAGTAGTTTCGTTTTTCCGGTCTGGTCAGATCCCAGACTAATGAAATATTAATGTGCAACCAGCATGTAATGTATCGTTAATACCTTATTTTAAGTTAAATCTATAACACAGATTATATGATAATCGGATATAATTCTGGCCTACATTGTTCAAAAGATCTGTTATAAGCTTCTTCATATATTTGTATGACCTCTTTATCTGGATCCTGTTCTTTAAGAGGTTTAAGATTAACTTGACTCAAGTAACAGCAAATGCTTTTTCTTTTCATTTTCTTTTAGCTATGATGCTATACTCTTCCAGCTGATTGCACTCAAAATCATTATTTCTTAAGTTTAATGACTTCTTGTATTATAAATCAGTTCCAACAATCAGAGGTGTGTTCCCAGAAAGCATCATTATATGGTCACAATCCAACATTAACAACATAGTTCAGGGATTTGGTGTTTTCCGAAACGTCTCGGTTACGTATGTAACCCTCGTTCCCTGAGTAGGGAACGGAGACGTTACGTCGGATGACGACGAATGGGGTTTCGCTTAGAACACCTATCGACTTCGAGTATACAAAAACGAGCCAATGGCAAAGAAATGCCATGGGTCTGCGGAATTTGCATGGCGTAACTCCGCCCCACCTCGTGGGTATAAAAGGAGGACGCCGGCAACATGCAGTTATGTTTCTTCGCTGAGGAGCCAAGACTGAACTCAGGCGATCCCCGCGGCACAGCGGAAGTGGCAGGAAGACGTAACGTCTCCGTTCCCTACTCAGGGAACGAGGGTTACATACGTAACCGAGACGTTCCCTTTCGTTGTCACTCCGAGTTACGTCAGATGACGACGAATGGGGTTACCAGTCTAATCACGCCACCTTCACAGCTGTCTTCCAGTGCCCTGCGTAAATCTGAGCCCTCGAGAGACTTTGGACGAAGGACTCCTATTTATCACAGGAATACCAAGGTACACTGGGAAGCATATCCCATAGCTTTAGAGGAAATATGCAATTAACACCAACCCACCCCACCAATCCGTGGAGTGGAATGGTGAGCAAGTGAAGACACCTGAGCGGGGCCGGTACTAGCTAGTTGAAGCGAGTACAGAAGAGGACACTGGCTCCACTCGGAGATTGTAGAATCTGGCGAATGTGTTCGGTGTCGCCCAGCCTGCAGCTCTGCAGATGTCTGTTAGCGATGCGCCATGCGCTAGAGCCCAAGAGGATGCCACACTCCGGGTGGAGTGGGCAGTCACACCAAGGGGGCACGGTCGACCTTGCTGCTGGTATGCCAAAGCAATGGTGTCCACTATCCAGTGAGACAACCTCTGCTTTGAGAGAGCCTTTCCCTTCAGCTTCCCACCATAACAGACAAAGAGCTGGTCTGAGGTCCTGAAACACTGCGTCCTGTCTACATAGGCGCGGAGAGCGCGTACTGGACAGAGCAGTGCCAAGGCTGGGTCTGCCTCCTCCAAGGGCAGCGCTTGCAGGTTCACCACCTGGAAGGGAGTGGTAGGAACCTTGGGCATATATCCAAGCCGGGGTCTCAGGATCACGTGAGAGTAAGCCGGCCCGAATTCCAGGCACACTTCGTCAACGGAGAATGCGTGCAGGTCCCCGACCCTCTTGAGAGAGGCCAATGCAACCAGGAGCGCTGTCTTCATTGACAGGAACTTAAGCTCCACTGATTGCAGAGGCTCAAAGGGAGCACTCTGCAGGGCACTTAAGACCACTGAGAGGTCCCAAGAGAGAACGAGGAGGATTCAGCTTCCTCGCCCCCCTCAGGAATCTGACGATCAGGTCGTGCTTCCCTATGGACGTACCTTCCACTAAGTCGTGGTGTGCGGCAATAGCGGCAACATAAACTTTGAGGGTGGAGAGAGACAGCCTTCGCTCCAACCCATCTTGAAGGAAGGAAAGCACGAAACTGATCAAACACCTCCGGGGGTCTTCTCGGCGAGAAGAGCACCAGTTGACGAAGAGGTTCCACTTCAACGCGTAGGCGTGCCTACTGGACGACGCTCTAGCGGAAGTGATGGTAGCCACCACCGTAGGTGGTAGGGTACTCAAACCTCCCTCGTCCCGTCTAGGAGCCACACGTGGAGGTTCCAGAGATCGGGACGAGGGTGCCACAGGGTGCCCCGTCCCTGAGAAAGGAGGTCCCTTCTCAGAGGAATTGGCCAAGGAGGTGCTGTCGCGAGGAGCACTAGTTCGGAGAACCAAGTCCGGGTGGGCCAGTACGGCGCAACCAGAAGGACCTGCTCCTCGTCCTCCCTGATCTTGCGCAAGACCTGCGCAAGAAGGCTCACTGGGGGAAACGCATATTTGCGGCCCTGCGGCCAGCTGTGCGCCAGAGCATCCGTGCCGAGCGTGCCCTGGGTCAGAGAATAATACTGGGCGCAATGGGTCGAGTCGTGGGAGGCAAACAGATCTATCTGTGCGTCCGCGAACTGGTCCCAAATCAGCTGGACCGACTGGGGATGGAGTCGCCATTCTCCAGGGAGGGGCTGAAGCCGTGACAGCTCGTCGGCAGCACGGTTCAGGGCTCCGGGAATGTAAATGGCTCTAAGGGACCTCAGATGCCTCTGACTCCATAAGAGGAGGTGGCGGGCGAGTTGCGACATACGGCGGGAGCGTAGACCACCTTGATGGTTGATGTACGCTACAGTGGCGGTATTGTCTGATCGGACTAGTACGTGTTGACCCATGAGCAGCGCTCGGAAGCGGTGCAGGGCAAGGCGTACTGCCAGCAACTCGAGGCAATTGACATGCCATAGGCGCTGGGGTCCTGTCCAGGAGCCCGCGGCAGCATGTCCAATGCACATGGCGCCCCAGCCCGTGGTGGAAGCATCTGTTGAGACAACAACATGCCTGTAAACTCATTCCAGGGGGACACCAGCCCTGAGAAAACTGAGGTTCAACCACGGGGTGAAGGTCTGACGGCAGGTCGGAGTAACTGGTACTCGGAGAGTGCCTAGTTGCCATGCCCACCTCGGGACTCGGTCGCGAAGCCAAAGCTGAAGCGGTCTCATATGAAGCAATCCGAGCGGCGTCACCGCGGCTGCAGATGCCATATGCCCCAGGAGCCTCTGAAAATGTTTCAGTGGAACCGCACTCTTGCCCTGAATTTGTCTCAGACAAGTCAGCAGTGACTGCGTGCGCTCGCTGCGCGGACATGGCGACCGAGCCGATGTCCATACCGAGAAAAGAGATCCTCTGCACGGGGCAAAGTTTGCTCTTCTCCCAGTTGACCCGAAGGCCCAGACGAGCTAGGTGCCGGAGCACAAGGTCCCTGTGTTTGCAAACCTGATCTCGAGAGTGAGCTAGGATCAGCCAGTCGTCGAGATAGTTCAGGATGCGGACCCCGTGAACCCGAAGGGGAACAAGGGCTGCCGCGAGGAGACAGAGCTAGCCCGAAAGGGAGGACCGCTGCTGGTATGCCTGCCCCTCGAAAGCAAACCGGAGGAACGGTCTGTGTTGAGGAAGAATGGAGACATGAAAGTAGGCGTCCTTCAGGTCGATCCCTGCAAACCAATCCTGGGGCCGAACACATTCGAAAATGCGTTTGGCGGTGAGCATCTTGAACGGCATCCTGTGAAGGGAGCGATTCAGAATGCGCAGGTCCAGGAATGGTCTTAACCCACCGGTTTTCTTGGGGACAATGAAGTAAGGGCTGTAGAAGCCGGACCTCATCTCGGCTGGAGGGACAGTCTCGATTGCACCCTTCGCCAGCAGGGTGGCAATCTCTGCTCTCTGCTCTCATGGGGGCATTGCCACCGACAAAAGTGGAGCGGACTCCCCAGTAGCGGGGAGGAAACCGTGCGAACTGAATCGCATAGCCGAACCTGATGGTGCGGGCGACCCAGCTGGACAGATGGGGAAGCTCTAGCCAGGCTCCCAAGAACTGTACCAGCGGGGTCATGCGGACCACAGGCGTCCCCCCGGAGGGGCAGCGAAGCGGAGTACCTGGCCCGGACGTGGACGGCATAGCGATCCGGTGTGGGGGCGCAGTTAACATCCGCACCCTGACAGAGGAGGCTAGGGAAGGACCAGCGTTCCACGGGGGCCTGCTCTGCCAGAGGTCTGGCGACAGAGTGGGACAGGGACGAAACGGTCCGTGGACGGCACGCCGTGTCAACCAACTCTGGGACAGAGGGGGACGAGGAGAGCACGGCTTGTGGGCGGCACTCTGTGTCGTCCGAGAACTCTGTGTGCTCAGAGACGAGAGAGTCAGTTCTTTCTGAATAAGGATTCTTCCCCAGCCCTCCACCGGGGAAAGGAGTGGCCCTGCTACCAGCCCCTGGAAAGAACTGAGTCCCATCTCTGAGCAGCCCATCTCAAAAGCGCCGCTTAACCCGGCGTTTAGCGGGGGGCGGGGCTGGAGAGGTCTGAGGCATCCCCCCACGGTCTTCCAAGCCAGCCCGGGTGAACGGGCGGGGTTGGAACCGTGGGAGAGCGCCTTCGGCGGTTGGCAGACTGAGGGACCTAAGCGGACGGCGGGGCCGTCGGCAGAATAACCTCAATCTGCTCCCGGGCGGTTAAGAACTATTGGGCAGAAGAACTCAACCGCACCGCCGAAGAGGCCGACCTGGGATGTGGGGGTGTCGAGCAGACGAGTCTGCCGACATCCAGCACATCAGACCGGTCAGCTCCAGAGTGGTAAACATCACCTGCCGGCTCTTGTAAACGTGTGTGTGTGTAGCGCCGGCTCTTGCAAACGTGTGTGTGTGTAGCGCCGGCTCTTGCAAACGTGTGTGTGTGTGTATAGCGCCGGCTCTTGCAAACGTGTGTGTGTGTAGCGCCGGCTCTTGCAAACGTGTGTGTGTGTAGCGCCGGCTCTTGCAAACGTGTGTGTGTGTAGCGCCGACTCTTGCAAACGTGTGTGTGTGTGTGTGTGTAGCGCCGGCTCTTGCAAACGTGTGTGTGTGTGTGTAGCGCCGGCTCTTGCAAACGTGTGTGTGTGTAGTGCCGGCTCTTGCAAACGTGTGTGTGTGTAGCGCCGGCTCTTGCAAACGTTTGTGTGTGTAGCCCCGGCTCTTGCAAACGTGTGTGTGTGTAGCGCCGGCTCTTGCAAACGTTTGTGTGTGTAGTGCCGGCTCTCGGCCTGCGATTACACAGTTTCTGGTTGAAATGAAAGGGACTTAAATAGACCAAGCTCTGTTTCTCTCTCTCTCTCTCTCTCTCTCTCTCTCTCTCTCTATATATATATATATATATATATATATATATATATATATATATATATATATACACTGTATTTTAGCGTGTCAAATAATTTTTTAATAGTGCACGTGTGTGACATGCGCTCAAGAACTCCGGAGTGTGACGTATGAGCCTGCGATGAATCCAACGAAACGAAAAACAGTGAGTCGTCATTAGTATCATTTTCGTTACGGCAGCTTCTCGGAGATCTGGAATATATGAATTAGCAGAAGTTATTAGTCGTCCTGCGTGTGACGTCATTAACAACAGCCCACAGGACAGAGGTGTGACCGTTTACTGCGGTATCAGAAAACTATCATCCTGCGAGTGTATTAGTTAATCAGCGATTATATCATTGTAAGGAAAGGCACCTGATCGGATGAGACGTATTTGTTGGGATATTGCTTGGGAATTAATCCTGCCTTATCGAGCTGTCAGAACTGTTGTGAATACCAGTTTCCTAGTTACAAATTGGACATTAATGCCTTTTCAAGTAATACAGAAATTCCACAATCTTTAGCAAACTGACTATCTAGATAGTGCTGTGAATGTTTATATGGTTGTCAATGAATGGGACTATACATATCATTTTGCCTTTAATAATGTTCCTAATAATAGGGCAAGAATAAAACTGGTGTCAGAAGTGGGAAGTTGGAAATTTCCAAAAGCATGTGAAGGCAGCATAAATGTGCTAGAAATGTGGAATATATATCATGCAGTCTCTCATTTTACACTGTCTGTATATTAAGAAGGTCCACATGTGGTCTCCAAATGCAGGTTTGCAGGTGTGTGAAATGTGTGAAAGTCACTTGTGAAATTCTGGCTTCTCAAAAGGAAAAAAGTGTGTCTTAATTCCCTGAAATAAACATAACCAATAGATTAATGGAGGGCGTCTATATCTGACAGGAGGGGGAAAGATTGCTTATTGATCCATATCAAAATTTTCATACTAATAATGAAGAGGAGTGGTGTGTGTGGTATCAGAGTTAATAATCTGATTTCTGAGCTGTCGGAGATCCTTGGAGTCAGTGTGAGGGCCTAATCAGAGCTGGGCTCGTGTCCCCGGGGCCCGAAACCGCAGTGAACCCACAGTGACGGAGGATATCAGCCAGAGATGTGCACTAATTACAGTTATAGCGTTTCAGAGGACACTCACAGCAGGAGTAAGAGAAGACCGGGAGTGGGAGTGAGTCTGGTGGTGTTGGGGAGTTTTGGCGATACTGACCCCATTGGAGTTTTTGAATTTGATTGTGAATTTTCTAATGCATTTTCATTTGAAAGCATGCTTGAAATTCTTGATTTCATTTTAATGTTTGAGTAGGCTATATGCCATTTGAATCGCTCCACAAAAAAAGCATCTGATGATTGTTTGGTCTCTTGAAGACTCTCGGCTTCCTCTGATCTTCCTCTGAGTCGAATGATTGGACCGTTCATGAGCTTGGGTAATATAAGTCGGTGATGGATGACAATTAGATGTGTAACATTTTGTTCTCACTGTGATTCTAATATGATTGTTTTACCTTATGATTGCAAGGCATCATGAAGTCTGAAATTGGGCTATGATTCTAGAAATAGTTCAGCGGTTCTGAGTGGGAAAGTGTCCGAGCGCTTTCCCTGAGTGGAGAGAACTCGTCTGTCATCTGTACAGAACTGGCACATTCACTCCGGTTGGTGGGAGATTATAGTGTATACATGCCGTATAATGTGAATACAATTGTGAGTTTGTTTACTCATGTTATGAGCGTAGTTACACAAACATAATTGCAGTATTCTGCTTACATCTACAGGTGAAGTTTGAGAACACTCAGTAGTGTACGGGTAAACGCAGAAGTGTGCTGAATGCCCACCTAAACACAGTACATGATGATACCACACATACAATGTATCAAACGCTGAACTGGAAACACTATGTTTTGTTGGTATGTTTTAGGAACAGGTACATGTGCTGATTTTTATCTGTGCTTCAGACAGAAGGACTCATCCACTTTCACTGTGTTTTGATTTGTGGAAATCAGTTTCAGTGAACGCAGTCAGCGTGATTATTCATGTGCCATGCTCAAGTGTTCAAGTGTTTATGTACTCGAGTAATATCTGCATTCACTCAACAGTGAAGAGAAACACACACACCACTATAGTCTATTAAACAGAGACAATAGAAAGTCCATAGAACTGTTGGCCTAATTATATTTTGGTACTTTTCATTACATCTTGTTATTTTCTTGCACACTGAGGACTGAACACATTGAAAGTGTGATATTCAGATGCAGGACTGCAGACACACGGGCCAGAAGGATGAGGATCTCCAGAAGGATGAGCATCTCCAGAAGGATGAGCGTCTCCAGAAGGATGAGGATCTCCAGAAGGATGAGTGTCTCCAGAAGGATGAGGATCTCCAGAAGGATGAGCATCTCCAGAAGGATGAACGTCTCCAGAAGGATCAGGATCTCCAGAAGGATGAGCGTCTCCAGAAGGATGAGCGTCTCCAGAAGGATGAGCGTCTCCAGAAGGATGAGGATCTCCAGAAGGATAAGCGTCTCCAGAAGGATGAGGATCTCCAGAAGGCTGAGGATCTCCAGAAGGATGAGGATCTCCAGTAGGATGAGGATCTCCACAAGGATGAGGATCTCCAGAAGGATGAGCGTCTCCAGAAGGATGAGGATCTCCAGAAGGATGAGGGTCTCCAGAAGGATGAGGATCTCCAGAAGGATGAGGATCTCCAGTAGGATGAGGATCTCCAGTAGGATGAGGATCTCCAGTAGGATGAGCGTCTCCAGTAGGATGAGGATCTCCAGAAGGATGAGGATCTCCAGAAGGATGAGGGTCTCCAGAAGGATGAGGGTCTCCAGAAGGATGAGGATCTCCAGAAGGATGAGGGTCTCCAGAAGGATTAGGATCTCCAGTAGGATGAGGATCTCCAGAAGGATGAGGGTCTCCAGAAGGATGAGGATCTCCAGTAGGATGATGATCTCCAGAAGGATGAGGGTCTCCAGAAGGATGAGGATCTCCAGTACTGCACACGAACTTTGACCAGCGGATGAGCCTTCAGTGTAGAGAGAGATGTTCATAATCACAGTTTCCCAGACGATGGGTTGAAGAGTCCATCAAAGTTAACGGAAAGAATCTGAGATCTCTGGAACGCTATATTAACATGAAACCTTTTTTTATTATTATTATTATTTTTTATTTGTTTTATTGTGACTATCTCTTGATAATACCATATGAATTTACTATGTCAGTAATTCTGCTTCAAAGCTGGAACACTATTCCCGTGAAGAATTTAAGTTTAAATATACTGTATTAAATTAAAATTTAAGCCATTACTGTACTTGGCCCTGTATTGTTATTAACAAAATAATTATTTATACACTATAAATATGCTGGGTTGTTTCCGCCCATGTTTGGGTTAAATATGGACAACCCCAACCGTTAGGTTTAAAAACTGAATAAAAACATGTATCCAGTATTTGACCCAAATATGGGCAGAAACAACCCAGCATTATTTTTAATGGCATTTTAGGTCCGTTGTTTAATGAAAGCCCAATAATAATATCTTTATACATATATATATATATATATATATATATTTATATTTATATATATATATACACTGTTAAGGGACTAATTATTAGAATTTTGAAATTCTATAAAAAGTGTCGTAGCCTGGCTGAGAAAAGGACCTGATTGAAACACACGGTTCAGACATTACACCAATGACGTCTTCAGGAAAACGATGAGTATAAAGTAATCGTTCTGGGCTAATGCAAGATTTATGTTCTTCATAGGCTACGTCTCTCACGCATCAAAGTTTTAATGAATTAAGATCATTTGAAGAGTTCATTGAAATTTATATATATATATATCAAAATGCATGGAAGATTTTGAGATTGAATCGTTTTTTTCCCCCCGGTTCTTTAAAAAACAACAACAAAAAAAAGAGCAATTTGTTCAATAAAATTGAATCATTGCATATGTACAATCATTTTTTTTATTATAAGTAAACACAATCTACGGTAATAGAATGAGAAGGAGAGATAAAGAGCAAATAAAGAGAGCAGATTGTTTTTTTGCGTTCCCTCAGTAAACACAAGCACTAAACTACCCCCAGTGTGCACTAAAGAGCAAGATGTGTGTTTATTATGATTTCAAACAAAATGCTAATGGAATTAAACAAATGAGGTTTAGGCAAATGAGATGGCAATCTGATATTAGCTGAAGCTATGATATAGACATCATGATACGAAACACTGCGCTGAAGAATCACTCTCCGGCTCTGGCTTTCATCACACCAGCTCTCTAGAGAATATTTGTAATTAGCATCATTTGCTGAATACTTCAGGTTAATTAGAATATTTAATTGAATAGCTTAGATGACTATATTATAATCAAATGAGCTTCAGCACATGGCTGGGCTGCGGCAGACTGCCGGGCTCCTCCACGCAGACACATCACTGAAAACTTTCCCAACACAACACTCTTCAATATTTAATGGTCCATTTGAACTGTGCTATCAACATTTGATTATTCTTCATTGAAGAAAAAAAGAAAAAGAAAAAAGCATAGCAGTGACAATAATTGGGGAAGTGCCCATAAAGGACTGAGCTCAAATTCCCATATGGCGACTGGAAGATTAGCTAGTGCATGAAGCTAGAGGAAGAGGAGACGAGACCCTCGAGAACACACAGATTTAATTATGCCGTTTCAAAAGCACTCGCAACATGCCTGTGATTGTGTGTCAGTGTTAATATGTACAGACGTGTGTGTGAGTGACAGGAGCAGCTGAACACATACATGTTTCTCGGTAGGAAACAAAAGGTAAATGACAAAAAAAGCAGAAATATTAGTGTCCGCTCAACAGCAGTAAACAGATGGTGCTCGAGTGAAATTATTCCGCTCTTTATGGCCTGTAGTAATCTGTACCTTTCTGCTCTGTGATAAATAAAATGATGTAGTTTATGCTTATATACCTCCAATCACATATGCAATCCATACAGAACCTGTAGAGAGCCATATGCTGCAGAGAAACCATCCTTGGGCCTTTAGTTGATGTGTTTCGATGCTGTTTCAGCTAATGTGGCACAAGGGATGTAATAAAACTGATGTGTTCCAACAACTGCATATCTATATTATCATTGTGTTCAAACATCTGTATATCTATAATATTATCAGTGTGCTTTGGCAGATGCTTGCATGAGTGTTGGAAATCAGAATTAATATAAAACAAACCAACCCAGGCAGTGTTGTAGGAAAGGAAAAAAAATCTCCTTAAATGTACACATTTGTTCTGAGTGCAGCCCAGAAAGTGGAAGAGGAAATGCAGGAGCCACTGTGTGTGTTTGAGAGGCTGAGTCCCGTGAGTGTGTGCGGCCGTGAGTGTGTGCGTCCCGTGAGTGTGTGAGGCCCGTGAGTGTGTGCATCGCTCAGCTCTGGCGTTGATAGAGTGTGTCAGTGCAATCAGCCGGGCCGCCTGAGCCTGAGTGCTTCTGCCAGCGCACAGGGAACTCTGAGCCGGCCTGATATTACTTTACCAGCGTCTGACAGCCGTCGCCGGGACAGGCCCAGACGCCCTGATTCACACAGAAAGCTCCAAAACACACAAACACACCATTTTTTGTGAAGGCCAGATATGTTAGTGCTGTGAAACGGCAAGATCCTTTGTAGAAATGTCTACAGTATGATCCAGTGTTTTTATTTTTCATTATATGTAAGACATTGGAGCACGGAATAAAATGAAATGCACACATTGTTTTAAAACGTTTTTAGAGAGCTAGTAGAAAGAAGGAATACACTTTATTTTAAGAAAATGTGTATAGCCATCACTTTTCTTCATTGAGAGTGTGTTAAGCTTGTGCTAATGCCTCTGAAAGCATACATTACAGTTGGATTTCTATTACATTTAATTGCCACTTTCATTTTCCAGTGTTCAGTATGTTATGTGTGTATTTTATGTCAATTAAATTGCAACATTTTTATTAAATGCTACTGGGGGAGAAAAGTACAAAATACTGAGTGCACACACACATACGCTCTTTTCCTCATGGGGACAAAGAAATGGTCCCCACAAGGTCAAACGTGTCTGGTATTACTATCCTTGTGTCCCCACAAGGACCGCACACACACACACACACACATACACACACACACACACACACACACACAGTGGCAAGAATATGTTTACCCTTTGAAAATATTTGTATTTTTGCATATTTTTATTTAACACAATCTGTGTTTCGAACATCCTAACAACTAACAACCAAGCACAACATTTTATAACTTTTAAGTGCATTTTTATTAAATACAGTGAGCAATATTTCACAGTGCAGAGTAGAGAAAGTAAGAGATAATTTTTTTCGGATTTTGGACCATCCCTCCCCATAAATCTGTTTGAGTTTATCAATATTTCCGGGTTGTTTTGAAAGCACACGTTTGTTTGAGTTTATCAATATTTCCAGGTTGTTTTGATAGCACGTTTGTTTAGGTTATGCCACAGCATCTGAACTGGCGTCAGAACTCGGGAAAAACATTTTTCTTCTGTTTCAGCCATTCTTTAGTTGATGTACACTCACCTAAAGGATTATTAGGAACACCATACCAATACTGTGTTTGACCCCCTTTCGCCTTCAGAACTGCCTTAATTCTATGTGGCATTGATTCAACAAGGTGCTGAAAGCAGTCTTTAAAAATGTTGGCCCATATTGATAGGATAGCATCTTGCAGTTGATGGAGATTTGGGGGATGTACATCCAGGGCACGAAGCTCCCGTTCCACCGCATCCCAAAGATGCTCTATTGGGTTGAGATCTGGTGACTGTGGGGGCCATTTTAGTACAGTGAGCTCATTGTCATGTTCAAGAAACCAATTTGAAATGATTCGAGCTTTGTGACAGGGTGCATTATCCTGCTGGAAGTAGTCATCAGAGGACGGGTACATGGTGGCCATAAAGGGATAGACATGGTCAGAAACAATGCTCAGGTAGGCCGTGGCATTTAAATGATGCCCAATTGGCACTAAGGGGCCTAAAGTGTGCCAAGAAAACATCCCCCACACCATTATACCACCACCACCACCAGCCTGCAGAGTGGTAACAAGGCATGATGGATCCATGTTCTCATTCTGTTTATGCCAAATTCTGACTCTAACATCTGAATGTCTCAACACAAATCGAGACTCATCAGACGAGGCAACATTTTTCCAGTCTTCAACTGACCAATTTTGGTGAGCTCTAGCAAATTGTAGCCTCTTCTTCCTATTTGTAGTGGAGATGAGTGGTACCCGGTGGGGTCTTCTGCTGTTGTAGCCCATCCGCTCAAAGTTGCTCTTCTATCCGCTTGAATCAGTCGGCCCATTCTCCTCTGACCTCGAGCATCAACAAGGCATTTTCGCCCACAGGACTGCCGCATACTGGATGTTTTTCCCTTTTCACACCAATCTTTGTAAACCCTAGAAATGGTTGTGCGTGAAAATCCCAGTAACTGAGCAGATTGTGAAATACTCAGACCGGCCCGCCTGGCACCAACAACCATGCCACGCTCAAAATTGCTTAAATCACCTTTCTTTCCCATTCTGACATTCACTTTGGAGTTCAGGAGATTGTCTTGACGAGGACCACACCCCTAAATGCATTGAAGCAACTGCCATGTGATTAGTTGATTCGATAATTGCATTAATGAGAAAATTAACAAGTGTTCCTAATAATCCTTTAGGTGAGTGTACTTTGATTCATTGTCTTGTTGCGTCGCCCATCCTCCCTAAAGCTTGAAGTCATTACCCGCTGTCCTGATATTCTCCTGTAAAATGTCTTCATAAACTTTTGAATAAATTGTTCAGTGATAGCGAGTGGACCCTGAGGCAGAACTAAACCCTGATGCTCTTCCAGCTGGATTCAGACACAGCGTATCTTCCTATGGATTCCTGAACAACAGGCCTTTAACAATGCTTTTGTGGCCGTTTTCAGCTGTGCATCTCTATAATGCATTTTTCAGGTTATGTAAAAGCTTTTGTGATCAAGGGATGGCTTACAAGGTCTAATGTATGTGTCACGATCCTGGTTTTGTTATGTTTTGTTAGGGCTCTTATATTGAAATGTGTCCTCAGTTACCATTGCTTCTAGGCTCACTTTCTGTGATGGGTTTCCTTTTCTTTCTGTTGCTTTTTGTTTCCATAGTTACCGTCATTGAACACACCTGCAGTTAATTATCCCTTATTACTCTGTGTATTTAAGCTGGGGCTTTTCAGTTGTGTTTTGCTAGTCGTTGAATGTATTATTGTATCATGTTTGTTTCTTGGATGTTCTTGTTTTCCTGTGAGGACTATCCCCATGGTGACTGTTTTGGATTATCAGTGTTTTGTCTTTTCTCTTTTAAAGTCATGCGTGCATGTGGATTCTCTGTCTGCCTCGTCTATCCGTGACAGTATTATTAAAGCAACTCTGCAGAAAACCATGATGTCATTATCCAGCTACGTTCTTATCCAATAGTGTCAGTGCAGTCAGGTCAATAATATTGTTGAATATTAAGGGCCAGATTTACTAACAGCTTGCGCCAGTGCAAACCCTCTTTTGATGTTAAAAAACTATTGTCAGGATTCACTAAAGACACGCAGATAAACATTAGCACTGGAAAGGCGTGGACAGGGATATTTCTGCCGCTGATCTTATGTCATATGCATTTGTAGGAGTTTCCTTTTCAGACGCAAAATTCACGGGAGGATTTGGTAACACTTTATTTCGATAGTCCACTTTAGACATTCTACTAACTATAAGTAACTTTGCAGCTACATGTCAACTAACTTTCATTAGAGGATTAGTAGAATGTCTGCTTAATATCTACTAAAACTTTTTGATGCTCCCCCAACAGACATTATACTGACTATAAGTAACTTTGCAACTACAAGTCAACTTATTCTCCTATCCCGAACCCTAACACCTCACCATAACAGTCTACTGACAGTCTACTATAGCCTACTAATACTCTAATGAGAGTTAGTTGACGTAGTTGAAAAGTTACTTATAGTTCGTAGAATGTCTAATGTGGACTATCGGAATAAAGTGTAACCGAGTATTTAAATGAATAATGCAAGTTGATTTACTAAAGTTTGCGCTCGTCAATTTACCGTTGTTTGCGGCATTATTTACCGCTCTAAAAAAGCGTGTCTTAAACCAGACGCTACCTGTTAGCGTTGGACTTTCCACTCCCATCAGCGCTATTTTGGAATTGCGCTCTCACGATAATTTGCCCTGTTTAGTAAAAAATTTCAGTAACCCACATCCAGTCTTGTGACATTCAAAAGCCCCAATTCCGGTGGTTGGATGTTTGTCAGCGACCGTTTCCCTACATGACAACGCAGTTCCTGCTACGCTCTTCATTGTGGACAACACTGTATGTGAGGATCGAAAACAATCAAGCCCTGCTATGGCATTATTTGACCCCACACTACAATTGTCTCCACAGTTTATTCTGACCATGGGCAGATTAATAGAGCATGGGGAGAGCAATACTTTCTCAGGTCAGCCAAGATGGCATTGAATAAACTGTGGCCTTTGAATCACGTACGCTGTCCACTGCGGAGTGTAAATATGCCACAAGGGAAAAGGAAGCGCCAGCATGAATTTGGGTCGTTGATAGGTAGTACGTATATCTGTGGGGCCGCCGTTTCACTCTCCGCACAGATCATCCGGCTCTGACAACCCTGATTACCTCCAAGGGTGTTGGCCGTGCTGGACTTTGTGTAGCAAGCTAGTCTGCACGTCTCATGTCATTCAATTTTGATGTGGTTTACCGCCCAAGTTCTCAAAATGCTCCTGCTGATAATCTGTCACTTTGCCCTAACCTGCTTCTCCTGCAGATAATGCTGTTGCTCCAGCTCCTGTTGATGAGGAGTTTGTTGCTTCTCTATCTGCCGCCTGTAATCCTCTGCTAGTGATGTTGATGCTGCATGTGCTTCTTGTCCTGCTCTAACCAAACTTCATACACGGATTTCTAATGGTTGGCCTCCTTCACCTAAGGGACTGGACGTTGAGTTGTTCCTCACGGCTGATTTCACCTCCTACTCTTCGATCTAAACACAGACATCAGGGAGAGGTGAGGACCAAACAATGCTTTTCTGATCTCTGTTGGTGGCCAGGGATAGATGCTCAGGTTCATGATGCTGTACGGTCCTGCCACGTGTACAGCTGCCAGATGAACCCAGGCAGAAAGTGGCTGTGGATATAGTCGGGGCATTTGACACTGCTGTATCCGAATGCAGGTTTGCTATAACCCTGGCTTTGTTTCTGTCATCAGTCTTCAGCTGCCATTGAAATCCATTGAGTATTGTTACTGATAACAGTGTTCAGTTTACCTCTGCTGCTTTCTCTGCTATTTTGGAAGGAATATTTGTCACCATTTGTCACTACCCGTCAGCTAATGGTGCTATAGAGAGGTTCAACCATGTGGTTCAACATCAGCCATGGAAACCTGTGGGAACAGACTCCTTGCAGGTGTACCGTGCCACTGCACATGATGCAACTGGTACTTCATACTTTTAGCTCCTCCATGGCAGGCAAGGCTGTCTATTATGCCATCATCTCCTGTGCACCTGCCAACTGACATGACTTTTCATCAAATAGTTACCTGACTACAACACAAAATGTACAAGTACACTCATGCTCACACTCCTTGTTTACCGGATGGGGATAAAGTGAAGGTACGTGCATGTTCCTAAGGGATATAGAAAGTTTACCAATCTTCTCAAGGTTGCCAAAAGACTTGGGCTGGGTACATACTTTCTTAGTGATGGAAAGACGTGGATTGCTTCCCATCTCACTGCATTTCTATGCACATCAACCACTCCAGCTGAGAACACTGCTCACTACACACCCACACTCATGCACTAGACCTAACTGTGATGTTCGGAAACATAGTTGGTTGAAGGACTATCACTTGAATCTGATGTGCTTTTCTGGATATGTGTGGATGTTTCTGCATTGTTGGTGCAGCTCTAATGTTCTATTCTGTTTTATAAAAAAAGGGGAAAATGTTGTGTGAATTGTATTGTGACTACTATTTAAAACAAGAAGTCTGAACTGCTGTGTTCTGACATAATGTGTGTGAGAATAGAAGTAGAGAGTAAAAAAAGATTGATGAAGTTTGTTACTCCTGTCTCGTGTACTTTGTTATTTAATAACTCCTGAGAGATACCACAGTTTTGCTTTTGTAAAATAAAGCGAATAGAGTGCACTTTCTGCCGTCTCTGTTTCTGTGAACTGCTTTCTAAAGAGCGGCACAAAAATGTCCCTCATCTGAAACTCATATACTTGCCCCACCGACATGAGAACGCCTCGGTTACGACTGTAACCTCGGTTCCCTGAAGAGGGAACGAGACGTTGCGTCGATTGACGCTAAGGGAACGCTTTGCGTGATGATGTATTGAAGCACATGTAAAATCAGTCCAATGGTGTGACGGAACGTCAGAGGCGGGTGACGTCATGAACCAGGAAACTATAAAACCTGCCAAAAAAAAACAAAGCAGCGTCAGCTTCGTAAGGTCTGAGCAAGTAGCTTACAGGCACGTAGGAGATATGGCAGGTGACGCAACGTCTCGTTCCCTCTTCAGGGAACCGAGGTTACAGTCGTAACCGAGGCGTTCCCTTTCAAGGGAACTCGCGTTGCGTCGATTGACGCTAAGGGAACGTCTATACCAACGCCACCATAGCGAGAAGTGCCTGTCCAGTGTGAAATCAAGGCGAGCAGCACTAGGACGAGAGCACTCGGGACCCTGGTGTAGAGTCCAAGTCCAGAGAATAGAACCTGACGAATGTGTGAGGTGAGGACCAGCCTGCCGCATCACAGACGTGTTGAAGAGGTACTCCAGACAATAAGGCCTTAGAGGCCGCCATACTCCTAGTTGAGTGAGACCGCACCAACATGGGTGATGGTAGTCCGGTCGACTCATAAGCAAGTGAGATAGTCTCGACCACCCACTTGCTCATTCTTTGCTTAGATGCTGGTGACCCCTTATTAGAGGGTCCAAAACAGACAAAGAGTTGTTCGGATTTACGCCACAGGGCAGCTCTGTGGACGCAAGCATCTAACGCCCTAACCGGGCACAGCAAATTGTGCTTTACCTGGTCCGCATCCTGGAAGGGAGGAGGACAGAAGGCCTGCAGCACTATAGATCGGGCCACATTAGTGGGGACCTTGGGAACATAACCCGGCCTAGGATGAAGGAATGCTTTAACCATGCCGGGCGCAAATTCCAAGCACGAGGGTGCAGCCGACAGAGCCTGGAGATCTCCTATTCTCTTCAAAGATGAAATAGCGAGGAGGAACAGCGTTTTTAAAGTAAGAAACCTGGCTGGAACCTCTACCAAGGGCTCAAAGGGAGCCTGGGAAAGACCTTGGAGGACGATGGCCAGGTCCCAGGTCGGGACCCTCGTGCGTGCAGCAGGCCTCAGCCTCAACGTGCCACGGAGGAAATGAGATACTAAGGGGTCTTTACCCACAGACATTCCACCCAAAGGAATGTGGTAAGCACCTATGGCCGCCACATAAACCTTCAACGTGGACGGGGATAGACCTGCAGTGAACCGCTCCTGCAGAAACTCCAGCACTGTACCAACCGGGCAGTTAACTGGGTTTAGCTGACGGTCACTACACCATGAAGCGAAAACCTTCCACTTCAGGGCATAAAGTTTCCTCGTGGAGGGAGCTCTGGATTGTAGAATGGTCTCCACAACCTCGGTTGAGAGACCTGACTCTATGAGCTGGGCCCCCTCAGAGGCCAAGCCCACAGGTCCCACAGTTCGGGACGAGGATGAAATATCGAGCCCTCTGCTTGAGACAGTAGATCTCTTCTGACGGGGAGCTCCAGAGGAGGCCTGTTGAGAAGAGACACTAGATCCGCAAACCATACTCTGCCCGGCCACCGCGGGGCTATAAGAAGCAGGCGCAGATGGTCCCTGCGAACTCTCTCCAGAACTCCCGGGAGCAGAGCAATCGGGGGAAATGCATACAGACGTAGCCTCGGCCACGTCTGTACCATCGCATCCAGTCCGAGAGGAGCTGGATGCGTGAGGGAGAACCAGAGTGGACAGTGAGACGTCTCTCGAGACGCAAACAAATCCACTTGTGCTTGGCCGAACTCCCTCCATATCAACTCCACCACCTCGGGGTGGAGCCTCCATTCCCCGGGCCTCGGCCCCTGTCTCGACAGGATGTCTGCTCCTATGTTCTGGGCCCCCGGGATGTAAGCTGCTCTGAGTGATAGCAACTTGCCCTGGGACCACAAGAGGATCTGGTGCGCTAGTTTGCATAGTGGGCGTGAACGCAAACCCCCTTGATGATTTATATAGGCAACCACCGACGTATTGTCTGTGTGGACTAACACATGGTGGCCCCTGAGGTCTGGGAGGAAGTTCTTGAGAGCAAGAAACACGGCCATCATCTCCAGGCGATTGATATGCCAAGAGAGATGATGGTCCCCCCACAGACCCTGAGCCGAGCGTCCCTCCAGGATCGCTCCCCAGCCCGTGAGGGAGGCATCTGTTGTTAGCATCCTGCGACGACAAGAAGCTCCCAACACGGGGCCCTGGGACAGGAACCAAGGTTTCTTACACATAACCAAGGCACGTAGGCAACGCCGCGTAACCTTGATCATGCGAAAGGGGTTGCCTCTCGGGGAAAACCCTTTGGTCCTGAGCCACCACTGCAAGGGTCTCATGTACAGCAGGCCAAAAGTTATCACGTTGGACGCTGCTGCCATCAAACCCAACAGTCTCTGAAACTGTTTCACAGTGAGTGACTGGCCTAGCTTTATCCTCTTTACGGCTGACAGAATGGACTCTATGCATGCCGGAGACAGGCGCGCCCGCATCAACATAGAATCCCATACTACCCCTAGATAAGTGGTTCTCTGTAATGGAGAAAGCACACTCTTCTTGGCGTTTAGCCGTAACCCCAACTCGACGACATCTCGATGCCGAATCGCCAACTGGTGTGACTGAGCTAAAATCAACCAATCGTCGATGTAGTTCAGTATGCGAATACCCTGCAGACGCAGTGGCGCCAGAGCTACATCTACGCATTTCGTGAAAGTGCGGGGTGATAGTGCTAGGCCAAATGGAAGAACTCGATATTGGTATGCTTTGCCCCCGAAAGCAAACCTCAGGAACTTCCTGTGATACGGAAGGATGGAAATATGGAAGTATGCGTCCTTGAGATCTATCTTGACAAACCAGTCCTCGGATCTGATCTGTGGCACGATTTGTCTCAAAGTCAACATTTTGAATTTCAGCTGCATGACTGACTCGTTCAGAACTCTTAGATCCAAAATGGGACGCAACCCCCCGTCCTTCTTCGGAACGATGAAGTATCGGCTGTAAAACCCGGTGTCCCTGCTGGAGGGAGGTACATATTCTATGGCCCCCTTGTCCAACAGGTTCTTTACTTCTTGTTCCATTACCAGAACCTGCTCGGGGCCCACCACGGTGGGAAGGACCCCCATAAACCTGGGCGGGCGAGACCCAAACTGTATTTGATAGCCCTTTTCTATGGTCTGCAGGACCCAACGAGAAATATTTGGCAGTAGCTTCCACGCTACCAAAAATTCTACTAGAGGTACCAGCCTCTCGAGACTGGCTTCTGGATTTAGTTGTTGTTGAACAATCAGCCCGTCACCCTGTAACGGCGAACCGGCAGGGAACGACTGAACTGACTGCTCTAGGACCCTCCTCGGAGGGGGCGGGCATCCCAGGGCCACTACGTTTCCGGGTGGCATCTGAGATATGTGCTCGCTGGAGACCGCTGCGCCCTGTAACACACGAGGTGGCAGGGTTAGCATAACGGTCCCCTGAGGGCACCGAAGAGAGACGGGCACCGTGTAATGAGGTGTTAACCGCTCTACTTCGGGGGGGAACTGCCCTCGATGGCCTGCGCCCTCGGATGTCAGGACCTTTTCTTTGCAGCCTTCTTTGAAGTAATGACGGTCCTCAGATCCGTCTTACCCCTAGAAGGCTGCTGCTGAGCGCGCCCCCCGTGTCCCCAGTCTTTTTGTGGGGGAGCACGGGAGGCCACGCTCTGCTTTTGAGTGGCACGGTGTGAGGAGCTGGCTTTAGATGTTTGGGGCTGCTCCCGCTCAGCAGCCCCGGAGACATGAGTTCGGCGAGGGAGAAGCTTTTGAAAAGCAGCCGCTTGTTTGGCTGACTCCTGGAACCTCTCGACGACCGAATTTACTGCGTCGCCGAAGAGGCCAGAAGAAGAGATGGGAGTGTAGCAATGTTCAGGGAAGAAGGAGGCGGGAACCGGCGAACAATCAAAATATAATTTATTTAAAATAAAACAAACAAACGAAAATACCGCCAGCAGCCCCTCGCGGACGACTGCTGGCTACCGAAAATAAATATAACTAAAATAAAATACAAAAACAAAACACAACTAAAATACAGGCCTGTTCCTCTCTCTATCATCAACGTCGTCGCTCCTCCTTTATGCTTCCGCTCCTCCGTGAGAGATGCGAGACCGGTGTGCCTCACATGTGTTGCTCATTAGCAATCGCACCACGGGCCTCGCGCCGTTCTCTCACGTCCCTCGGCCGTCCTGTTCGCCACATACCCCCATCGCCCCTCACAGGCCGGGGGGTACTCACGAGCCTGTGCCTACTCCCCCCCCGGCGGCGGCGATCCCTGGGGAGTATGGACAGACAAACCGAGGGAAACGGAGACGGAAGCATGAGGAGCGACAGATCGAGAGAGGGGTGAGAGGAAAAAAAAAATTGGTCCGGTTCCCACAACGCGCTGCCATCTGGTCCCCCACCAGCTAGGCGATCTCCTCCGCGGTGCCTGGCGGTGACGCTGGGTAGCCCTCGGTGGACGGCTCGACGCTCCTCCGCCGCCCGGTGGACGGCGACGGCTCCTCGGGTGCCTTGGGCAGACGGTAGGAGTCCCCCGCTCCCTGCTCCTCCCCTTCACTGGTGGACGGCAGCAGGCTCCGGCCCACGGCGAGCGGCGGCGACTCCTCCTCTCCCTCCCGGATGGCAGCCGCCCCTCCAATACCCAGGCGGCCGGCAGCGAGCTCGACCGTCCCACCGGCAACTCACTCCAGCGCCCCGCCTCGAGCGTCCGTGGCCGCGAGTCCCCCGCTCCCTGCTCCTCCCCTCGCTCGGCGGATGGCAGCAGGCTCCGGCCCACGGCGAGCGGCGGCGACTCGCGCACCATGCTCGATGGCACCGCGGATTCCCCACACCGGCGAGGACTCTCTGACAGCGCGTTCCTCCCTCTTCCCGGGTTTCGGCACCAGTGTAGCAATGTTCAGGGAAGAAGGAGGCGGGAACCGGCGAACAATCAAAATATAATTTATTTAAAATAAAACAAACAAACGAAAATACCGCCAGCAGCCCCTCGCGGACGACTGCTGGCTACCGAAAATAAATATAACTAAAATAAAATACAAAAACAAAACACAACTAAAATACAGGCCTGTTCCTCTCTCGATCATCAACGTCGTCGCTCCTCCTTTATGCTTCCGCTCCTCCGTGAGAGATGCGAGACCGGTGTGCCTCACATGTGTTGCTCATTAGCAATCGCACCACCGGCCTCGCGCCGTTCTCTCACGTCCCTCGGCCGTCCTGTTCGCCACAGGGAGCATCCATTAAAAAATGTTTATCTTTTTCTTTAATGTTGCTTAAATTCAGCCAGAGATGCCTCTCAGTGGCCACCAGGGCTGCCATAGACCGGCCGATAGATTTAGCCGTCTCCTTAGCGGCCCTGAGAGACAAATCTGTGGCCCGACGCAGTTCGCAAACAGCGTTCGGGCCAATACCCCCGCCTTCATCTAAGTCTCCTAACACCTCAGCTTGGTAAGCCTGCAGCAAAGACATGGTATGTAAACATGCTGCAGCCTGACCAGCCGCTGAATAAGCCTTACCCACCAGATTTGATGTTAATTTAACTGGTTTGGTGGGTAACACCTGGGCCTTAAGGGAAGATGCAGATTCGGGAGAGAGATAGCTCGCGAGCGTCTCTTCAACCCTTGGCATCTCCCCATAACCGTGCTCTTTATATTGGGATATAGAAGAATAGTGAGATGTTTGTGCACTGTAAACTCTATATGATGCTGGTTTTCCCCACGATCTCGACACCTCGGTGTGGAGATCGGGAAAAAACGGCAGACCCCGGCGTTGAGGTTGTGCGCGAGAGGGCAGGAAGCGTTCATCCAGTTTACTTTTTGAACGAACGTCCTGCTTATCTGACGGCCAATCTATATTTAATCTTTCGACCGCTCTCGTCACAACCTCAATAAGCTCCTCAAACGCGTGAGATTGAGGTGGCGAATCCTCAACATCACGTGAGTCAACACTAACAACATCTAGTTCCTCGGAACTAGATAGTTGTAGTGTTGGTGCTTGTGTCAGGGCGGAAGAAACCGCAGCGCGTGCTTCCGAACCCTGGTACAATGCACTAGATCTGTCAGGTGAAGGCAGAGATAAGGCCGGGCCCGTCTCTAACCCCGCTGACAGATCCATTTGCGAACCCCAAGTCTGAAGCCTTCGCAGTGCCTCAGCAGCTGCGGGACCTGAGCCTTGGGGAACGCGAGCCTGGGCGTCCTCGCTAAAGAACGCCAGGCGGGATCGGAGCGTCCGTAATGGAAGCACTTCACAGTGCTCACAGCCAGCGCCCTCGAGCGCTGACCGTGCATGCTCCTCTCCCAAACAATCAACACAAAGAGTGTGCGTGTCCCCACCCGTTAAATAACGTGGGCAGGGATGCACACACGCTCTGAACTGTTGCTTGCTCGCCATGCTGAATAATATATATATATATAACAGACAACACCAAATATAACAGACAGTTTCACATATAGCGCTTGTGAAGACACAGAAGCTGACGCTGCTTTGTTTTGGGCAGGTTTTATAGTTTCCTGGTTCATGACGTCACCCGCCTCTGACGTTCCGTCACACCATTGGACTGATGTTACATGTGCTTCAATACATCATCACGCAAAGCGTTCCCTTAGCGTCAATCGACGCAACGCGAGTTCCCTTGAAAGGGAACTGTGTCCATATAAAACTTTAAGTTTCTAGGTTTTGCTTACTTGACGTTGAATGCATCACATTTCAGATTATATAAAAAAAGTTTAGTACTTAAAATACTTATACATTTATTAATTTTGCAGACACTTATACACAAAGCGACTTACAAATGAGGAATACAGCTAGCGATTCATCATGAAGACGCGAATAAGCACAAGAAGTGCTCAAAAAACAAAGTTTTCAGACAATGCTTAGGGTAGCATAAGCTAGAATAGAGGGAGATTAAAGGAAAGTGAAAGCATAGGTTTTTTTATGATGAGGTTAAGTGCACACGGAAGAGATGAGTATTCAGCTTTCTTTTGAATGTTGTCAGAGATTCTACATTCCGGATGAAGGTGGGGAGATCTTTTACCAGCAAGGAACAGTGAACGAAAATGTTCTCTAGAGTGATTTTGTGCCTCTCTGAGAAATTATTTTGTGGACCCCCTGGCTATTGGTCGCGGACTCCACTTTGAGAACCACTGTGCTAAAATATTGGGATATGACTCACCGGCAGTGGAAATTAGGTGGACAGACAGACAGGTTTTTGTATGTTTTATGCATAGACTGGTCACCCACTGAAGCTAAGCAGGGCTGATTAGTATCTGGATGGGAGACTTATTTAGAAAGCCAGGTTGCTGCTGGAAGAGGTGTTAGTGAGGCCAGCAGGGGGCGCTCACCCTGTGCTCTGTGTGAGTCCTGACGCCCCAGTGTTGTGATAGGGACTCTATACTGTCAAAAAGCACCATCCTTTGTATGAGACGTTAAACCGAGGTCCTGATTCTACTGTGGTCATAAAAAAATCTGAGGATGCCTTTCAAAAAAGTGTAGGGGTGTAACCCCAGTGTCCTGGCCAAATTTGCCCACTGGCCTCTGTCCATCATGGCCTCCTAATCATCCCCATATACACTGATTGGCTTCATCACTCTGTCTCCTCTCCACCAATAAGCTGGTGTGTGGTGAGGGTGTTCTGGCGCAAAAAGAGTTATTTTTCAAGGTTTATAAACACTCAAATACACACAATTGTCAAAATGCGCTCCTTGGCGAGTATTCACGTAAACACAGTCGGTTATATCTTAACCCTCTGGGGACTAAGCCCTTTTTGGTCCGTTTTCTCTATTTTTACATTTTGGCTTATAAACCATATGTAATGGAGATGGAACACCATGTGTTTGGTATATATGGATTCAGAAGATCCTAAGCTAACATAATCATGCATGTAATGTGTTTATAAAGGAAGTATGAGTGAAAAAATTACAATAAATGAACAATAAACTAGAGGATTTCAAAAACAAAAATTTTATTCTTGTCATTTATTACTGAAAATCACAACAAAAAATATATTGTTCAAACTCTTTGCTTGACAGACATTTGTAATTGTTCAATCAAAAGTAAAATATTTCATCATCTGTGAAAAAGTTGTCAGCTTCGGATTTCAGTAATTGTTCCAGAGCTTGTTCTGAGGTAAAACTTTTACTGCTTTCCATCATAAAAGTGCTAAAACAATAAAATAATAATGCTTTAGTTGATATATCGTCGCTGCCCGATGAAACTCGCGTATGTCCAAAACGGTTACTTTTCAGGAAGTGAAAAAAACAGCGTAATTTCAAAAGAAGTTGAACGTAGCATTGTTATACTTGGAACGGCATCTTTAAATGTAACCACATTCTTGCCAGTATAATGATATATTCCACATTTGGCCAAAATCGAGTTTAAATGGACATACGTGCATATTTTACAGTAACGGTGGTCTATACGCGTTCTTCCGATCATTAATTAGAATGACCAAGTCGCGTTTCATATTGACAGATGAATAGGCTACGCTCAGTTTATTAAATACACTCAGTTTATTAAATGTCTCTTGCAAACTATGAAGGGACAATGAATCAATACACTGACATGGCAATGCTAGATTGATACTTTGTTTGCACAGTCCTACCATAATTTTGTCACTCCTTTTCCACGCCCAGTAGGCTGATCACCCGTCCCGCTTTGTTTTGCACCGCACAGCATTTTCACTCCTTGTCGCGCACGTTGCATATTGAGAAAATGTCCCGCATTGTCATCAGGCTGTTGGTTTTAAATTATATATAAAGAAAACGTGCGTTCGTTCTTTTGCCTTTTTTTCACCATTTTTAAGAAAGTATTTTATTTACTCTTTTTGCGGCATAGTTTTTAACAGCGCGTCGTCAGAAGTACAAATGCATCAGCGGTTTTTGAAATCCTATCCAATATTAAATATATATTATAATCGTTCTGTCTCTCTCTCATGTAAATCTCTGTGCGCTCTGTAATTGTTACAAACTACTCTGAGAAGAGGGTTGAGATCCAAACGCAGCTTTATTTGAGGGCAATCCAGAGGCGTAATCCAATGTACAGGCAAGGGTCATACACAGACAGGCAGTCCAAAACAGATAAACAAAGAAACAAACAAAACAGGCAGGGACCAGAGGCAAGAGAGTAATCAAGGGAACAGGGCAAGATATCCAAAACCAAGAGACAAGAAAACCACAAGAATGCTCAGAAATGCAGTGTAACACTTAAACAAGACTTCACGGTGAGTGACTGGATGAACATAGTATATATAGACAGACTAACAGGATGAGACACAGGTGAATGCAATAAGTGAATGAGGTACAGGTGAATGTGATCAGTGATAAATGATGGTGAGTCCAGGCAGTGAGTATGGGAAATGTAGTTTGTGAGTGATAATAGTCTTATCTGGAGTGCCCTCTGGTGGCTCTCAAGGGCACTCCAGCTGGTGACCGTTACAGTAATACTCCATTCCGTTCGCTTTCTGTCTCCTCCACTCGACGCTGTTTGCGTGAAATTGCGTCATATCACCACCCCTTGCAAGGCTACAGAGTCCTCTGATTACCTAGAAAACGTCATGGTAACCTTCCTCTGATTGGGTAAGAAAAATATTCCTCCCAGCGGCAATTTTTCCATTGGTCTTTGCACGTGGAATATTCCTAACGACATTGATTTCATTGGCCTTATACGCAGTGGTATAACCTAACAAGGAATTGTGTATACCATATACCACTGTTTTCAGCGGAATCTGAGGAAGACGGTAAAAAAGACCTCTCTATCATTAATAGTTTTTAAGATAATTACACATTTGTAAAAGTATGCCATTTTGGGCGGTACCGCCCAATCCGTCCCCAGAGGGTTAAGAAAACAGAAACACTTGGGATGCTGGATCTGCCCATTAGGTCTTAAAGTGACAGCAGCCTAATGCAGTATAGGCCTCCTGCTGTTGGCAATGCCATTAATGTTCATCTAAAAGCAAAAGAACAAGATAAAATCTCTCACAGCTCTTGACACTTTAATTAGAATCAGTGTACAGTATATTTAATTCATACTATGAACACAATGCAGTGTTTTATTTTTATGTATAATTTCATTTCTATAGTTTTTCTCCTGTTAGAAAGCTAGACTTACACAAATTTAATTTGAGTTTTTTATATTATATTTATTCATCCTGTTGCTTGTAATTACATTCTTTGTTCTTATTTTGTTACTGACTGTTTACTTGTTTTCAATAAGCTTGAGGACTTTTATTTTTGTAACAAACTGCTTCACTGCAAAAATTATTATATTGTGATATAATATATATATATAATTTGATTAACTTTATTGTCTGTTCAGACTTACTGGACAGAAATTCATCTTTGACACTGGCTCTACAACCATATTACACACCACATAGTAAAAATACATAAAACATACATAGTTAATACATACATGATAAGTTAAATTAATACAATATGTGCATATTCACACACCTGTAAAAGCTACCTCAATTGAGAATTGAATTTAAAACAGTAGCCGCCAATGGAACAAATGATCTTTTATAAATATTCCTCTTGGCATACGGTATACGTAGCCTACGCACCGAAGGAAGGACCTCAAAGCAGAAGTGGAGGGGATGAGTCTGGTCTGTTTTTTTTTCAACACTATTAGAAGAAAATAAACATAATCCTAGATACTTATTTGAAACAGTGGCTAAACTAACGAAAAAGAAAGCTTCAAGCACAGAAGTTTCCAAGCAACACAGTAATGACTTTATGAACTTCTTCACTTATAAGATTGATAATATCAGGGACAAAATTATAACTATGCAACCATCTACTATATTATCGCAACAGGGAGTGCATTGTAGTCTCCCTGAGGAAAATTTTTATTCATTTGTTCCTATGGGAGAGGAAGAATTCTGCAAACTCGTTAATTCATCTAAATCGACAACTTGGATGTTAGACCCTATACCGACTAAGCTATTGAAAGAGATGCTTCCAGAGATCATAGATCCTCTTCTTAATATCATTAATTCGTCTTTGTATCTAGGTTATGTAAATAAAAAGCACAACAATTTGTTTTTATTGTGAGTATACAGAAAAATAATAGACACTTAACAGGATTGAATGATGTCTAACATTTATATGTAAGATCAAAATCAACAGAGTATTTTGAGTCTCTTTAGCACTGATAAGAAAAAAAGCGAGCAGATCACGCCGGCATGATTCCCGACCCCAGAGGGTTAATATCATTAATTCGTCTTTGTATCTAGGTTACGTACCAAAAACCTTTAAGCTGGCTATGATAAAACTTCTTGTTAAAAAAACGCAACTTGATCCTTCAGAATTAGTCAATTACAGACGGATCTTAAATCTGCCTTTTCTGTCAAAGATATTAGAAAAAGCAGTATCCTCACAACTGTGTTCCTTTCTTGAAAGAAATGATATCTGCGAGGATTTTCAGTCAGGATTTAGACCGTACCATAGTACTGAGTCAGCTCTCATTAGAGTTACTCTAATGACTCTTAGAATGATTTGCTCTTATCATCCGATCGTGGTTGTATCTCTCTATTAGTGTTACTCGATCTTAGTTCTGCATTTGACACAATTGACCACAACATTCTTTTAAATAGACTAGAAAACTATGCATAAGTGGAATTGCACTAGCATGGTTTAAATCATACTTATCTGACTGTTATCAGTTTGTGGCAGTAAATGAAGAGATGTCTTATCGATCACAAGTTCAGTATGTCATACCACAAGGCTCAGTACTAGGACCGCTGCTGTTCACTCTGTACATGCTACCATTAGGAGATATCATTAGGAAACATGGAATTAGCTTTTACTGTTATGTCGATGATACTCAGCTCTATATTTCTTCAAAACCTAACGAGACTTACCAATTCACAAAATTAACGGAATGCATAGCTGATATAAAAAATTGGATGACTAGTAATTTCCTACTAGTAAACTCTGAAAAAACAGAGATTCTAATTATTGGACAAAAAACTTCCACTCGTAATAACCTAGAATACTGTCTAACACTTGATGGCTGCTCTGTTAAGTCTTCATCGTCGGTTAGGAACCTGGGTGTGCTCTTTGATAGGAATCTTTCATTTGAAAGTCACGTGTCTAGTAAATCTGTAAAACCGCATTTTTCCATCTTAAAAATATATCTAAATTACGACATATGCTCTCATTGACAAATGCGGAACAATTAGTTCATGCTTTCATGACATCAAGGCTAGATTATTGTAATGCTCTACTGGGTGGTTGCCCTGCACACTTAATAAATAACCTACAGCTAGTTCAAAACGCAGCAGCTCGAGTTCTTACTAGAACCAGGAAATATGACCATATTAGCCCAGTTCTGTCAACACTGCATTGGCTGCCTATTAAACATCGTATACATTTTAAAATATTGTTGATTACTTAAGAAGCACTAAATGGTTTAGCTCCGCAGTACTTGAGCGAGCTCTTAATGCATTATAGTCCTTCACGTCTATTGCGATATCAAAATTCGGGCCAGTTGATAATACCTAGAATATCAAAATCGACTGCTGGCGGTAGATCCTTTTCCTATTTAGCACGAAAACTCTGGAATAGTCTTCCTACCATTGTTCGGGAAGCAGACACACTCTGTCAGTTCAAAGCTAGACTAAAAACACATCTCTTTGACCTAGCATACACATAATATATTATAGACTTCTATAATTCAATGTTAGGCTGCATAGATTAGGTCAGCCGGAACTGGGAACACTTCCCTTAAATCCTGATGTACTCGTTACATCATAAGAAGAATGGCATCTACGCTAATTTTAGTGTCTTTGTTTATCCCGAGGTTTTCCCGCAGCCTACCGGATCCAGGCCGTATCCAGATCTGACTAGGAGCTTTGCCTGGACCCGATGACAACGCAGTGCTGAAGTGCCAACTAGCCTCTCCCTATGGAGGATACCTTTCCCACTCAACAGATAAAACGTTGTGATTCCGGTTCGCGTACCCAACCCGAAGTGATACAATAAAACAATTCTGTATAAAATTACATTTACTGTAAATCCAGCCTCTAGTTCATAAACACCAGAGGAGAACTGGCCCTCGACTGAGCCTGGGTTCTCCCAAGGTTTTTTTTCTCTCCATTAAGTCACCTGATGGAGTTTTAGGACACCAGTAGGTCACCTGATGGAGTTTTAGGACGCCAGTGGGTCACCTGATGGAGTTTTAGGACACCAGTATGTCACCTGATGGAGTTTTAGGACACCAGTGGGTCACCTGATGGAGTTTTAGGACACCAGTAGGTCATCTGATGGAGTTTTAGGACACCAGTAGGTCACCTGATGGAGTTTTAGGACACCAGTAGGTCACTTGATGGAGTTTTTTCGGTTCCTTGCCACTGTTGCCTTTGGCTTCCTCAGTTGGGGATATTCAAATTAATTAACCAAGCATTAATACCATTGATCAGCCCTACCAAACGTGGATGTTTTATCCACAAAGAAACAAACATTGTTATGTTATTTGATTGATACTGTGAAGCTGCTTTGATGCAATTTATATTGTGAAAAGCGCTATATAAATATACTTGACTTGGTCTGAATATACTGCTAACGCCCTTTTCTCCAGAAAATGTGAGAATAGCTCTTGCAATGTACTCTGTTTTTGGCCGATAATCTTATTTGCTTCATTAATTACTCTAGTTAGGTTGTTCTTCTGTATCACTGTTAGATTACCATACCATGAAACAATATTATAAGTTAAAACACTTTCAATCATCGATCTATAAACAATAGTTAAGATCCTCTTTTCGATGTCAAAATTTCTGAACTTCCTAAGTAGACTTAAACGCTGTCTAGTTTTCTTATGTATACAATCCACATTGTCCTGGAACGAAAGTTTATCATCAATGATTGTACCTAGGTATTTAAAATTTATCTTTACACCTTTTATGGTAACTTGTTCGTAAGGGGGGCCAACTATGGCTTTCCTATTTTGATTCCCACAGCATTGTTCCTTAGTCTTCCCAATGTGCAACCGTAGATGACTGTTGTCAAACCATTGTACAAGATTATCAATACACTCTGAGTAGATGGAACAGTTCTTGTTTGTTTGGCAAGAAATTAAAATTAAAAGGGGATAATACACATCCCTGCGGTAACCCAGAATTTAAAACTATACAGTCAGATGAGATTCCATTAACACAGACTCGTTGGGGCCTGTTACTTAAAAAATTATCAATCCATAAAATTAACCAGCTGCAAACACCTAAGTCTCGCAACCTTTCTTTTAAAATGTGTGGCTGTACAGTATTGAATGCTGATGTAAAATCCATAAAAAGCATTTTGACATGAGCATTTATTTTATCTAAATGATGTTGGGCCTTATGTAATAAGGTCAGAGAGGCATCAATGGTGCTCCGATTGGGCATGTAAGCAAATTGTAATGGATTCCTTAATTTGTGCTGAAAGTTCCTTGCTTAATAAACGCTCCATGCACTTGCATAGAACAGATGTAAGGGCAATTGGACGTAGGTCTTTAGGTGCTCTGGCATAAGAGGTTTTAGGTACTAGGATAACAGTGGTGTTTTTCCATGTTACTGGCACGAAACAATCATCTAAAAAGATCTGAAACATCCTAGTACATACATGCCCAAGTTGTGCTGCACACTCTTTCAGAACAATACCCATGAGGCCATCTGGGCCAGTATATATATCATAATTGTGAAATAAAAGTACTTTTTTCATATCACCCAACCCCTGAATGAAAAACGTTTACTTCTAAACTATTCAAACGGTAGTAACTGTAAGGAATCAAAGGGTATTTGAGTTATCATATCTGGTATCACTGTAATTTTGGCGTGCATGACCTAGTATTCATATGGGACCATCAGTGGCGGTTCTAGAGGGGGGGCCAGGGGGGCCCGTGCCCTTGTGACGACAAGCTTGGCCCCACTTGTGGCCCCCCTAAATGTGGAGTGTGAAATAATTTTTACAAAACAGTTTTTGCTATCGTTGTTATCGTTGTATGCCTATTATTTTTTTATTATTCTATCTTTGTGGATTTGCTTGTTCACGTGACAATTCGCATCACATTCGCCGGAATCGCTGCAGAATAACGTCTGTCTCCTGCACGCGAGAGAGGAGAGAAGGAGAAAGCTGGTAAATGGCAGTTCAGTTGCAAGTTCATTCTTTATGTGCGTATCGGGTGTGCGATGTGTATTGTCTATTATGATATTGTAATCAATGTTTTAACTGTATACGAGGCATTGTGAGCTGACATCGCATTTGTCTATCCTTTCACTGCTGTGTGCGGTTCATAGGTATAGGCTATGTCCCCAAATTAGTTTATGTCTTATATTTATATCATATTATGTTCTTATATTAGAATATCAAATCAGCAAGAGTGCCGTTTTCCCGTGCACAATTGCAGCTGTCATATTGATATTATACAACAGTTAAATTAACAATAAGTTAACATTGGGAGTTACTTTTTAGACATAATATTGTCAATATTGTTTGTTTTCCCTTTATTTCGCCGACTAGAATTTCAAAATGAAACCGTAGCAAAGTCTCAATGCAACAGACAGCGATGATTTATTGCCTGAAATCCGCGTTTTGAAGGAATCACTTGCTCCTTTCTCGAATGAATCAGCCGTTTGAACAAATCGGTTGAATGAATGAATCCCTCAACTCACTTATTAAGACTGTGACTTGCCGCCGCCTACTGGCGGTTTTAGTTTAATATTTAAAGTACCCTTTAATTAAAACGTTAAAATTAGAAATCATTTCATATTTAAATATTGATTTAAAAAAAATCTCATAGCTTTATTTATGCAATTATAAATGGAGTGTAAATATATTAATGCCGCTTCTGTGTCACCTCTAGATTGCACTGCAAAGATGGATTTTGATTGAATTAATTAATTTGACTGGTAACAGTGGTACTGTATAATTATTGTATAATTAAGTATTATTGTATAAATAAGTATAATTACTGAATAATTTGAATGTTAGTATTTGACATAAAAGGTGATTCATAACTCTAAATAAGTTTAGAAAGAATGTCCATATATAGGTGAAAATGCCCCTGGAAATCAATTTAAGATGGCAAATTAAATTAATTAAAAATTAATTAAAAAATTAATTTCGGTCCCTGCTGTTAACTGACCACTACATAGAATATTAAAAATATGAATATCTTTGTGAGTCAGCTGTCAAATGGTACCAGTACACAAACACAATCAGTAAAATATCATCTAATTATCAACAAAACATTGAAAATATTGAGATATATTTTTGTCAATATTGCACACCCCTAATGCACGGTATGAATTTTGATTTCTTCAGGTCTTTAAAAGCCTTAAATTTGACTTTAAAAAGTGTGCAGGAATCCTGTAAACGGTTAGACATAGTTACCTAGCAAGTCAGTTATTTTCAGTAAATTAATTAATAAGCTTCTTGGTTCCCATTGCTTTTGCTCTATAGTTCTCACCAAAATGAAGAGAAAGAAGGACATCATGTTAATTAGTTACTGTGACTAATACTGAATATGTAATGCAAATGTAAAAATAGAATGGAAATGCAAATACATTGTTGAATGATTATAAACATGGTATTTTGCCTGTTAATGCCTGCAGTGCAGTGCAGAAAATGATATGACAACAATAAGGTCTAAATATAACTGGCCCCTCTAACAGTACAACTGGCCCCCGCTTGCCGCCCCCCCCCTGTTGAAATGGTCTAGAACCGCCACTGGGGACCAGTCAACCCCGCATTCACTCTTATATACCTGCATAGTAATGGTTTATTTATTTTTTACCCCTCCCTTTTTTTTGCACTTAAACCGTATTTATTTACATCACCAAATCACACTGTCATCTCCATACAAATGAAACATGTTCTCTGCTTTAATCTTTCTCCCGTGGCCTTTGTTCTCCTGTGGCCTTCTATTGACAGGCCCCTGTGGTGAAATTTATGTCACATATTTAATATGGACATGGGGATGATTATCAAATCCATAGATGCCAGGAAAGGCTGATCAGCTGTAAATAATGGATGAGGGGAGGATGTGACTCAATTTGTGAGCAGCATAGAAGAAAAGAGCGTGCATTGACTCCCCCGCTCTGGAATGCCATTATTCGGGTCGATCTTTTCTCCTCCAGCCTGACATCACTCAGGGTAATCATCCTTCAATAAAAAAACTGCCCATAATAAACGAACAACCTGGGTCAATAGAGGAATACGGAGAGGGATGACCTCTTGTGTGCGACAGTGTATAAATGGGTTTCTTCATCAGGGGTGATAGGCCCCCCTGCACTTTAACACAAACCAGAGCCACATCACACTTATCATCACTATTGCCTGGTTTTGTCACGGTTGTGTTCGCTGCATTAATGAATCAATGCTCTAATGAGGCGGATTCCCTTCCAGTGGCTCATGTAAATACAACACCATGATGCACCAAAACGCACTATACAGAAAAGAAGATAGATGGAAGAGCAAGTATTAGTTTGTAGAATGAGGAGTGGAAACCATCAAGAACACACAAGGAATGCCCTTCTTATAATGCTAGTTATGTAGCTTGTAGCTAACCAGACCATGTGTTATACAAACCGAACCAATAGATCATCAGCAGTACCTGTATATTTATTATTGAATCCAGAGTAGACTCTAGGCATGTGCATACACAGAGATAGGTAATTCTCTAATTCAGAGATAGGTAAAAAGAGATTCTCATGGCCCAAAGTCTAGGATGCTAAATGATCGAACATCTTACTGTCATGGGTGGCTAGATAGACAACCCAGAAAGAGGTAAAACTGCACACTGGTCATGAGCACATTTACTAGTAGACCATATGAGATAAAATCAAAGGAAGGCGGGAGGAAGGAGAGGACCTGCTGGTCGGACGGCTGTAGATGCAGGTCTAGATCCTGGGCCAGAGAGCTGTACTGGACATATAGACACATACAAATGTAAAATTTACACTGACAACTGGGCAGAGAAAAGTAGATTAGACTATCAAATGTGGCTTTAAGGGAAGGCAACCCTTAAACTAGATGTCTCAGGTTGAGGAATTATATCAACTATGTCCAACTCAAGAGCGCATGTTATTTATGCAGGGGAGTCTCGGTGGACTATTTTAATAATGCTTTAATTGCCTCTTTTGCTGAACCATATAATAATGGTGTTATAATGTCTTTCCAGCCAAGCTGAATAAGCTGTCTAAGGTTATGGCACTGGTGGTTATCAACCATCATCAGCATATCTTGCAGATAGGCATATATCATTAGGTGAAGTCAAGAGTGAAATCTGGTACTGACTTGTAGCACAAAGTTCTGGTTAAATACTAATAGTTTTCTTAATTGTTTTTAAATGCTGTTAATTGGTGGTTATACTAAACATTGGTAGAATACATAAACAGACTGCAGTTACACAGAGGCTAAGAGATGGTAATTAATTTGTTTAATTTTTGCTACCTCTGAGATAATTAGAAAACATGAAGGAATACAGTTAATGATAAAAAATCAAGTTAATGATCCCTAATGAAACTGATTTGCTGGGAATACAGCTTATTAAATGTATGAAAGTGTGAACAAAAGAAACTGCTAAGATTATCTGTGTATTTGTCCGTTTTAAATCCTTATACATTGTTGGCATGTTATACTGTATGTTGTTATTCAATTCATATAAATGAGTTTTTCACAATACACATCGTTTCAAAGCAGCTTTACAGAAAATGCATGAGTCCACATTACAATATACAGTGATCTGTTATCAGAGGTATAAGAGGTATAAGGTATAAGTTATGTGTTTCAGAAATGTACATTTATAAATCACACAGTTAATGTAAACATTTATTAATTTAAACAATGTAATAATTTAAGGCAGAAACAATGTCTATATCCTGTCTAAAGTGTTAGTTTAAAAACAAAATTATCACTGTAAAAAAAAGGGATTACATCACTTTTACAAAATATTTCCTACATTTGTGTTGTATAGTCCCTGAATATTGTCAGCACCCATTACCACCAGTAGGCAAATATTTCTCTAGCTAATTTTCCAGATTCTTCCCAGCTCTTTAATTTTTTTGTTTTGACAGTGTACCTTCTTGGACCCTCATCTTGCGGTCTGTTCGCTGTTGAGGACCCGTAATGTTGCATTTTAACTTGGGTAATAATAGCTGTATATAGTTTGATCTGTGGTTTCTATAAAGGCCAATCAGAAGTGCCGATCAGAAGGCGCAAAACTTGCGAGACAATTTTTCTATGTACAGCTAAAATTGCTTCACTACATTCACCAGTCTGGCAGGTCTACCAGGGGCCTCATTTATAACCGTTGCGTACGCACAAAACAGGCCCTGAAAGAGGCGTACGCCACTTCCAACGCATAAGTTGTGATTTATGAAAACAAACTTGACGGGAAAATGTGCGCACCTGCACGCAAACTCTGACCCATGCGTACGAACATTTTGGAGACGGAGCAGTTTGGCGACACCGATGGTGAGCTGAGGGATTGATGGTAGATGAATGAAATTAAACATATTGAACTTGAAAAGTTGCGCATATAGCCTATCCATATTGCCATATACATACAAATCACTTTCAATCCTCATTATGCGTCCTAATCATAAATGCATGCTTGTTCACAGTACCAATTTAAATAAATAAATGCCAATAAAAGATCCAATAAAAGTGCATCAATTGAATTTCCTTAAATTTCATTTTGTTATGATCTAAGTGTGGGCGTATAGGTTTACCACTCATTGTCTGATTGGTATGACAAGGTGTAAAGGATTGAATGTGATCGCTGTTTACATAAATACTACGGAGACACTTCTGCATGTAGTAGCCTATTGCATGATGGATGCGCTGGCATTGCTGGAGGACTATGCCAATGGCAGACTTAGGAGAGAAAGAGTGTTTAGAGACCATGAAGATTTCCTGGCCCACGATGATGAGTGGCTAATAAGCCGATTTAGGTTACCTAGAGCCATGCTCTTGGACCTGTGTGCTGAATTGGGGCCAACATTACAAAGGCCAACTACACGAAACCACGCCATCCCGGTACCAACCCAAGTCCTTTCAGTTTTAGGATTTTTGGCAACCGGGAGTTACCAGCGGGAGTTAGCCAATAGGCAAGTTTACAAATATGATAATGCAATTTTTTTTCTGCGTAAAGCTTCTTGTGGAAACTTATAATTCTGTTAATTTGACATAGGTCTGGGATTTCACAGCCATCCCTGAGCTCCTTAATGCCTGCAGTTTTGAAAGGGATTATTAGAATGATCAATAGACGCATACAGTTTCCTTACACTATTTGGGAACAGGCCAATATCAAAAGGCAATTTGCAGCAATGTCCGGATTCCCAAATGTAATCGGCGCAATTGACTGCACTCATATTGCTATAAGGGCTCTACATGAGAACGAGTTCATTTTTGTGAATCGAAAACATGTCCATTCCATAAATGTGCAAGTTATCTGTGAGGCCAACATGATTCTTACAAACGTTGTGGCGCGATGGCCTGGTTCAACACATGACTCTTTTATTGTAATGCACAGCAGTGTAGGGAATAGACTTGAGGCAGGTGCCGTGCGTGATGGGTGGCTTCTTGGTAAGTTAAAATGACATATAATGGTTTCTAACAGTTCAAGCCTACTGTAAAATTAATCTGTTATACTGGCAGGTGACAGTGGTTACCCTCTGAGACGTTGGCTCCTCACCCCATTTCCAAACCCTCAGAGTGCAGAGCAAATGCGTTACAATGATGCCCACGCTCGTGTGCGCTCGGTAGTTGAGAGAGCCATTGGCCTTCTCAAGGGTAGATGGCGTTGCCTTGATGTTTCGGGTGGTAGACTTTTATACCAACCAAAAAAAGTCTGCCAGATCATCATGGCATGCGCCATTCTACACAACATGGCACAGAGGAATGGTGTCCCTCTCCCCGCTGACCTCCCTCACCTCCAGCATGAGGAGCCTGACCCACACCCCCCTCCCCAACATGAACGGCATCATCAGGGCGCAAGGCTCCTCGAGGAAGTAATGCGGCATTTGTGAAGGGACAACAACACACAGGTTCATTTTTTAACAAGATCTTTTAATGTAGAAGCAATGTCACCCAACACAACCTTTATTTGTTTAAGCTCATCTGCTATAACTGTAATTGCCTGAAGTGTCTGAAGGACAGCCTCAGTCAACACCCGGCCACTTCCAACCGTGCCATGGGGTCTGGACGCGCTCCTGCTGGGTACCTCCGGACACTCCACAGCTGCTGCAGACTCAGCGCTGGGAGTCTCCTCACCACCCTGTGCTCCCATACCCTCTGGAACAACAAGGCCACAATAACCTATTGTGCTATTTCTATTTTATTTAATTGTGCTCATGTAATAAAATGATTTACCTGTTTCCACCATGTCTGTGTCTCCCTCCCTGCCAGACAGAATGCCGCACACACTGGTTTCTCCTATAATAGAAGCCAGCCGAGTCTCCATGGGGGACAGATCGGGCGTCCCAGGACCCCCACCAGTCCCAGACACACTCTGTCGGTGACTGGCAAGCCTTTTTTTTGCCCCCACCTTTATGTCGGACCACTTCTTTTTTATTTCAGGTACCGTCCTGTTAGCCGAACCAACTGCATTCACCGCTGCAGTCACATGTTGCCATTCCACACTTTTTTTTTTTGTTAGTGATGCCAATGCTATGGCTACCAAACAAAATATTTTTTCTTTCCTCCACCTCCGTCACAAGAACCTCTATCTCAGTATCTGCAAAATTTCGTTTTTTCCCCTTGTTCTCAATTGCTGCCATTTTTTAGCATAAAGTAGGCTACCTTTTGCTGGCTCATTAATATGCACAGCCATTCACGAGGTGATTTGCATGGCCTATATATGGTTGAATGTGGGCGGGTAAAGGGGGGGATGTCGATTTTTTTCATGTGCGCAAATTATCAGGTAGACTGTGATTTATAAATGGAAAATTGCGTGCAGGTGTGCGTACGCACGGTTTTATAAGTCTCAATTTTAGTCTGCGTACGCTATTTTTAGCTTTTGGGCGCACGCACACTTTTAGTAAGGATCCTACGCAGAGTTTTATAAATGAGGCCCCTGGTGTCTGAAAAAGACAATACATTTTCATCGTCATAGTGGAGACATTGCAATGATAGCAACTCTACAGCAATGACAGCAAGAAACTAAGGCTGTGAAATTTTAGTGTATTGCTTTCCTTCACAATGGTGTGCTTTCGTTCCTGCCTAAAAGCCCAAACTTAGCATCCAAATCAGCTAGATCAGCGATTGTTGTAAAATACAGTCTACTGTTGCCAAACTGCAGGACGTGCTAGATAATATAAGTCAAGCATAACGTCAGTTCTGGCAGGTCACATTAGTCAAGCTTGCATCAGTGACTTTAAGCTGATCCACATCTACCTATAGGAATAGGACACCTATCACTGCATACAAATATAAGCTCCTTCAGTATTATCAGCAGCTGTCGTGTTTCTCAAGAGCTGATTACTCTCCTCCCTCCCCAGCCCCACCTGTCTCAGTCAGAATTACCCTTCTCCCTCCCCAGCTCCACCTGTCTCAGTCAGGATTACCCTCCTCCCTCCCCAGCTCCTCCTGTCTCAGTCAGAATTACCCTCCTCCCTCCCCAGCTCCACCTGTCTCAGTCAGGATTACCCTCCTCCCTCCCCAGCTCCACCTGTCTCAGTCAGGATTACCCTTCTCCCCCCCAGCTCCACCTGTCTCAGTCAGGATTACCCTCCCCAGCTCCACCTGTCTCAGTCAGGATTACTCTCCCACCCTATCTACAGTCTCTGCTGTAGATCCAACAGGATGAGGAACAGCTTCTTCCCACAAGCTATAATGACGGTGAACAGACTCCCTACCCCACATACATCCACACACACATTCAGCATACTGTACATGACACACATTCAGCGCACTGTACATGACACACATTCAGCATACTGAACATGACACACATTCAGCATACTGTACATGACACACATTCAGCAGACTGTACATGACACACATTCAGTGTACTGTACATGACACACATTTAGCATACTGTACATGACACATATTCAGCATACTGTACATGACACATTCAGCAAACTGTACATGACACACATTCAGCATACTGTACATGACACATTCAGCAAACTGTACATGACACACATTCAGCAAACTGTACATGACACATTCACCAAACTGTACATGACACACATAAAGCATACTGTAGATGACACACATTCAGCATACTCTACATGACACACATTCAGCATACTGTACATGACACAAAACAGTAATTTCACTGGCCAATAATTTCCTGTCATCAATCTGCGATGCTCGTAAGGGAAAAACAAGGACACCTCTTTGCTGTCTCTATGACTGATGGTATTAGTGCTATGACATAACAGAAACTTCTACTTGACCAGTGTTTAATAACGGAAAGAGGACCGGAGGACAGACTACAGCACGGTGGTGAGGGAGCCATGGTGTGAGTGCTAAAAGCAATGAGTTGTTTGGATATCTCAAGGTACCAGACCGGCTGAAAATGAACTCCCAAACTACTGCCATTTTCTGTAAGATACTTTTTTCAAATAGTCATACAAGAAGTCAGTAGCATTCAAGAAGAGCATGAACTTTATGTAGGCCAATATACCAAGCTTTCTTTTGCTTGAGTAAGTAAAAAAAAGCCTTCAAGTGTAATGACCTGACCCCCTTCAGTAACTGATTTAAACCTAAATAAGAACTTGTGGATCTTTCTCAAGTGTGAGATTTACAGTGAGGGAAATCAATACTCATCTTTGAATAGCATCTGGGGGGCTGTGGTTGCTGCTTCAGATTAAACTGGTCAAGAACAAATTAAGTCACTGACTGATTCTATGGATGGGCGGCTTATGAAAGTCATTTAAAAGAAGGGACAACAAATATCTTGAAAGGCTAAGGGATTAATTTGTATAATGTTATTAGTTATTTTTTGAAACATTCTTGTTGAGGCAGAGATACATATTTTAGAATAAAATTGCATAATAATGTGCACACAAATATTTGAGAATATGACTTATTCCCTATTAAACATAATTGTTGTTTTTAACAAAATAGCACTGATAGCATTGTACTTTATCTGTTTAGCAGTTAAATTATCAGGAAAAAGCTTACTAATGCAGACAGTGTGTAGTGACACAGCAAGAAGGTCTCCAGTTTGAGTCCTGGCTGAGCATTCGGGTGGAGTTTGCACGTTGTCCCCGTGTCGGGTGTGTTCCTCTGGGCTTACCGTAAAGGATTCTGCTGCTGGTGCTCTGCTTCTCAAGGAACCCAACCTTGACCCGTCAGTTCTTTCTAATTATCACCCTATTTCAAATCGACCTTTTATTGTCAAATTGCTGGAAAGTAGTACTATACTAACTGTACTTTACTGTAGTAAAGGTATAGATGACCTTTTACTCTCTGGTGACTGGCTCTCTTTCTATACTTCTACTACTCGACCTTAGCTACGCCTTTGATATTGTCTGTCACAACTTACTTATTTCTCTGGTGCTGCTTACTTTTAAATCTCTACATGGTTTGGCTCCCTGTTATCTTTGCAACCTGCTCATCCCCTACACCCGAGTCCTTCACTCCTCCTTCTCCCTGTCTCTTGGTATCGCCTCTCTTTTATGGGTGTAGATCATTCAGCGTTGCTGCCCCTAAACTCTGGAATCTCTGCCCCGGTCACTTGCTTGCATTAATAATATTTACTTAGCACTTAGCTCTATCCTATTCTATTCTATTCTTCAAATGGGTTAGTTGAAATGAGATTCTGGCGTAAGCGCTACTGGCGTGCCAGAGTTTCCTCTATTGGCCCCGATTTACTCACTGCAAAGTTCTTTTCTTTTTTTTCTTTAGGAGTAAAAAGAAGTTTGAAATACGTGACCAGCAATATACTGTTACAACCCAACACCGGCCACACTGAGAGGAAGATGGGACAGTGTTTACCAGCTGGAGCAAATTTTCCAGAAAGTTCACTTTGGCAAGCGGTTTTGAACCTCCGAAAACCACTCTAAACAGACTTTGTTTTGGCCGGATTTTGTTCTAAATGACTTCACACCAGTTCGTTTTTTGATTTCGCATTCGTTTTTTGATTTTTGATTTCGCATTCATTCATGCATTAATATCTCATGAATCATCAGGAACTAACACGTTCAACGTTTTTCATTCATGACTTCATGGATGAACAACACCTTAATTAAAACATTAACTAAGATGAGCACATCATCATGAAATATGATTTATTACTCATGATCATTATGTTTTCTTTGTTCTTTGTCTAGGCCAGTGACCTAGTCACCACTTTAGTTGAGGGGCCACACACATGATGAAGTCATTGACAGATAATGCTTAGTTAATGATGACTACTGTATTGGACAGACCACAAAATAGACCAATCACAGCTCATAGCACACAAATTCTGTTGAAATCCAAATACAGTAGTCATCATTAACTAAGCATTATCTATCAATTACTTCATCATGTGTGTGGCCCATCAACTAAAGTGGTGACTATGTCCTTTGAAACACTGATGAACAATGTGCTATTAATGGTGGCATAACTGTGAACAAAGAAAACATTATGATCATGCGTAATAAATCATAATTCATGATGATGTGGTCATCTTAGTTCATGTTTTAATTAAGGTGTTGTTTATCCATGAAGTCATGAATGAAAAACATTGAACTCGTGTTAGTTCCTGATGATTCATGAGATATTAATGCATGAATGAATGCATAATTCATGCATTAATTTCTACATGAATTCATGATAATTCATGTACCCTTACCGTAAAGAATTTAATAAAGGGAATTTACCCTGGGAATTTAATCAAGGCAGTTAATAATGTTCATCACAGGTGTGTGTTTGGGGCACAGGATAGGGTCTTTGCATACATCTCACTGTAGGTCTTACCTCATAAAGGAAAAGTTAACCAATTCCCTATTAATTGAACCATATGATCATCTACTCATGTTTTCACATTAAACAAAAATAAATTGGTTCTCTTTCGTATTCACTTCGAGTTACGTCGAATGAGGACGAAATGGGGTTTCGCTTTGAAAGCCTATCAACTTCGAGTATTACAAAACAAGCCAATGGCAAAGAAATGCCATGGGTCTGTGGAATTTGCATGGTGCAACTCCGCCCCACCTCGTGGGTATAAAAGGAGGATGCCGGCAACATGCAAATATGTCTTCGCTTCGGTGCCAAGTTTATTTCTTCACTCCACAAGCCATTTCTGATCAACTGTCAGCTACGATACGAGCGACTCTCCGGTGTTGGTGTGACGGCGTTCTCCAGCGAGTGCACACTTCCTGCTAATCTGTGCAGTGGTTTGCCAGTGAGTGTGTTTCTCCCTGGGCGCTTCAACATCCGCAGAGTTTTCCTCTCCCAAAAGAGCTTGCCATGGCACGTCTTTTGAAAGATGCCTCGCCCATGGACTTCTGGTTGCGGTAGACTCATTTCTGACTCTGATGGGCACGAGATGATGCCCATACTTTCCCGGCGCAGCGGCTGGACGATTGTTTTTTTTTTGGGTGTGGCCGCCGATGTCCAACCCCAATACCTTTCTTCCCGGACGGTCATGATGAGATCTCGAAATCCTGAAAGACCCCCATGTCTTCCCGTGATCGCTCGCTGATCTCATCCACCTTTGCTCCTCTCGATGGGGCCCCTGCCCATGGGTACACTGGGGTGCCTCTCTGCATTCCATGGCCACTCTGCAGGTCTATCAGGCCCAGATGCTCAAGGATATGCACGAGGGTAGGACAGACCCATGGCTCTTTGATGAGCTGCGCGCCACCACCGACCTCACTCTCCAAGCGACTAAGGTGACCGGACGCTCCAACTAAGGTGACCGGACGCTCCATGGGTCTGGTGATGTCCCCTGCTGTGGTCCATGGCTGAACCTGGACGATATGCGGGATGCCGAGCGGCCCCGGCTGCTCGACACCCCCATATCCCAGGCTGGCCTCTTCGGCGGTGTGGTTGAGGATTTTGCCCAACAGTTCTCAACCGCACAGAAACAGACTGAGGCCATTAAGCATATTCTGCCCCGACAGCCCACTGCTGCCTCCACCCAGCCGTCTGCACAGAATCCTCAGTCTGTTTGCCGCCGAGGCGGCCCTCCTGCGGCTCCCGCCCCTCCCGCCAGGCCCAAGCAGAGCGCCTTCACCCGGGCCCGGTCATGGAGGAAGCCGCAAGAAGGCGTCACAGCCCTCTCCAGCCCCACCCCCCGCTAAACGCTGGGCTAAGTGGCGCTCCTGAGACGGGCTGCTCAGGGACTGTCATCAGTTTTTCCCAGGAGATGGTAGTAGGACCACTCCTTCCCCCGGTGGAGGGCCAGGGGAGAATCTTTTGTTCTCCACTCCCTGCTGCCATCCACGGGTGGGTAGCACGCTAATCTGGTTAAAGAAAGAACTGACAACCCCTGAGCACACAGAGCTCTCGGATGACAGTGTGCGCCGACCCCGGGCCTCGCCACTCTCGTCCCCCTCTGTCTCAGAGTTCTCGGATTACAGTGTATGCCACTCTCTGGCCGCACCACTCTTATCCCCCTCTGTCGCCAGACCCCTGGCAGAGCAGGCCCCCGTGGAACGCTCGTCCTTCCCTGGCCTCCTCTGTCAGGTCACGGTCAATGACTGTGCAATGACCGTGCCATACTGGGCCGCAATGCCGTCCATGTCCGGCCGGTCATTCCGCTTCGCTGCACCATCACGGTCTGGGGTTCACATGACACCCCTGGCACAGTTCTTGGGAGCCTGGCTAAAGCTTCCCAACCTGTCCCGCTGGGTCGCACAAACCATGAGGCTCGGCTATGCGATTTCAGTTCGCGCGGTCTCCTCCCCACTTCAGGGAAGTCCGTTCCACTATGGTCGGTGGCAGTGCCCCTGTCATGACAGCAGAGGTTGCTACCCTACTGGCGAAGGGTGCGATCGAGACTGTCCCCCCAGCTGAAATGAGGTCCGGGTTCTACAGCCCCTACTTCATTGTCCTGAAGAAATCCGGTGGGTTACGGCCAATCATGGACTTGCGCATCCTGAACCGCTCCCTTGACAGGCTGCCGTTCAAAATGCTCACTGCCAGACGCATTTTCAAGTATGTCCTGCCCCAGGATTGGTTTGCAGCGATCGACCTGAAGGACGCCTACTTCATGTCTCCATTCTCCCTCGACACAGACTGTGCCTGCGGTTTGCTTTCGAGGGGCAGGCATACCAGTATGCGGTCCTCCCATTCAGGTTAGCCCTTTCTCCTTGCGTCTTCACGAAGGTCGTCGAGGCAGCCCTTGTTCCTCTATGGGAACACGGGGTTCTCATCCTGAACCATCTCGACGACTGGCTGATACTAGCTCACTCTCGAGACCAGGTCTGCGAAAACAGGGACCTAGTGCTCCGGCACCTAGCTCGTCTGGCCCTTAGGGTCAACTGGGAGATGAGCAAACTCTGCCCTGTGCAGAGGATCTCTTTTCTCGGTATGGAAATTGACTTGGTCGCCATGTCCGAGCAGCTTACGAGCGAGCGTACGCAGTCCCTGCTGACTTGCCTGAAACAGTTCGAGGGCAAGAGTGCGGTTCCACTGAACTTATTTCAGAGGCTCCTGGGGCATATGGCATCTGCAGCCGCGGCAACTCCGCTCGGATTGACTCATATGAGACCGCTTCAGCTCTGGCTTCATGACCGAGTCCCGAGGTGGGCATGGCAACACGGCACGCTCCTAGTACCAGTTACTCCGACCTGCCGTCAGACCTTCACCCTGTTGTCGAACCTCAGTTTTCTACGGGCCGGAGTGCCAGGCATGTGGTTGTCTCAACAGATGCCTCCACCACGGGCTGGGGCGCCATGTGCAATGGACATACTGCCGCGGGCTCCTGGACAGGACCCCAGCGCCTTTGGCATGTCAATTGCCTCGAGTTGCTGGCGGTACGCCTTGCTCTGCACTACTTTATTGCACTGCTCAAGGGTCAACACATACTAGTCCGATCAGACAATACCGCCACAGTAGCGTACATCAAATGTCAAGGTGGTTTACGCTCTCGCCGTATGTCGCAACTCACCCACCACCTCCTCCTATGGAGTCAGAAGCATCTGAGGTCGCTTCGAGCCATTTATATTCCTGGAGCCCTGAACTGTGTAGCAGTCGGTTCAGCTGATTTGGGACCACTTCGGGGACGCACAGGTAGACCTGTTTACCTCCCACGACTCGACCCATTGTGCCCTGTATTACTCCCTGACGAGGGCACGCTCGGCATGGACGCACTGGTGTCCGCAAATATGCGTTTCCCTCAGTGAGCCTTCTTGCACAAACCCTGTGCAAGATCAGGGAGGGCGAGGAGCAGGTCATTCTGGTCGCGCCTCACTGGCCCACCCAGACCTGGTTCTCCAAACTTGTACTGCTCGCGACAGCAAGGGCCTCCTTTCTCAGAGACGGGCACCCTGTGGCACCCTCGTCCCGATCTTTGGTACCTCCACCTCCTGGACGGGACGAGGCAGGTTTGAGTACCCTACCACCAGCGGTGGTAGCTACCATCACTTCCGCTGGAGCATCGTCCACGAGACATGTCTACGCGTTGAAGTGGAACCTCTTCGTCAACTGGTGCTTTTCTCACCGAGAAGACCTCCGGAGATGTTTGATTAGTGTTGTGCTTTCCTTCCTGCAAGACGGGTTGGAGTGAAGGCTGTCTCCCTCCACCCTGAAAGTATATGTTGCTGCTATTGCCGCACATCATGAAGCAGTTGAAGGTAAGTCCGTGGGAAGCACGACCTGATCGTCAGGTTCCTGAGAGGAGCGAGGAGACTAAATCCTCCTCATCCTCCTCTCGTTCCCTCTTGGGACCTCTCAGTGGTTTTAACTGCCCTGCAGAGTGCTCCTTTTGAGCCTCTGCAATCAGTGGAGCTTAAGGTCCTGTCAATGAAGACAGTAACTTTCTCCGTTGACGAAGCGTGCCTGGAATTCGGGTCGGCCTACTCTCACGTGATCCTGAGATCTCTGGGTGACCCCCACATGTGTATTTCCACTGTAAGCCTCTCTGAGCATGTGTCTTTCCCTTGGCAAGCCACCTTGCCACCCCTGGGGTTGAAATATTCCACCCTGCGGGCTGGACACCCCAGTGTTTTTCCATATGCATCCCTCCGGGTCATATGTGTATTCTGTAAGAGCTCCCTTCGGGCTGGCACTGATTGCATTTTTCCCCTGAAATATGCTTCCCAGTGTACCTTGGTATTCCTGTGTTAAGTAGGAGTCCTTCATCCGTTCTAATCTCTCGACAGGGATCTCAGACTTACGCAGGGCAATGGAAGACAGCTGTGAAGGTGGCGTGATTAAACTGGTAACCCCATTTCGACGTAACTTGAAGTGACTACGAAAAGGAACGTCTCGGTTACGTAAGTAGGGAACGGAGACGTAACGTCTTCATGCCACTTCCGCAGTACCGCGGGGACCGCCTGAGTTCAGTCTTGGCTCCTCAGCGAAGAAACATATCTGCATTGCCGGCATCCTCCTTTTATACCCACGAGGTGGGGCGGAGTTGCGCCATGCAAATTCCGCAGACCCATGGCATTTCTTTGCCATTGGCTCGTTTTGTAATATTCAAAGTTGATAGGCTTTCTAAGCGAAACCCCATTTCATCGTCATTCGACGTAACTTCTCCGTTCCCTACTCAGGGAACGAAGGATACTTACGTAACCGAGACGTTTTCTGTATATGACAAATAACAATAACAGCTGAGAAACAGCACATGGAGGTGTCTAGATGATTGCAATAACGTATTTATGGAGTAAGATTTTTCAAGTCAAGTCAAGTCAAGTGTATTTATATAGCGCTTTTCACAATATAAATTGCATCAAAGCAGCTTCACAGTATCAATCAAATAACATAACAATGTTTGTTTCTTAGTGGAAAAAACATCCACGTTTGGTACGGCTGATCAATGGTATTAATGCTTGGTTAATTAATTTGAATATCCCCAACTGAGCAAGCCAAAGGCAACGGGGCAAGGAACCGAAAGACTCCATCAAGTGACCCACTGGTGTCCAAAAACTCCATCAGGTGACCCGATGGAGAGAAAAAAAAAAAAACCTTGGGAGAACCCAGGCTCAGTCGGGGGCCAGTTCTCCTCTGGCGTTTATGAACTATAGACCGGATTTACAGTAACTGTAGTTTGATAAAGAATTTTGTTTTATTGTATCACTTTGGGTTGGGTACGCGAACCGGAATCACAACGTTTTATCTGTAGAGTGGGAAAGGGATCCTCCATAGGGAGAGGCTAGTTGGCACTTCAGCACTGCGTTGTCATCGGGTCCAGACAAAGCTCCTTGTCAGATCTGGATACGGCCTGGATCCGGCAGGCTGCGGGAAAACCTCGGGATAAACAAAGACACTAAAATTAGCGTAGATGCTATTCTTCTTATGATGTAACGAGTACATCAGGATTTAAGGGAAGTGTTCCCAGTTCCGGCTGACCTAATCTATGCAGCCTAACATTGAATTATAGAAGTCTATAATGTATTATGTGTATGCTAGGTCAAAAAGATGTGTCTTTAATCTAGCTTTGAACTGACAGAGTGTGTCTGCTTGAAGGACTATAATGCGTTAAGAGCTCGCTCAAGTACTGTGGAGCTAATCCATTTAGTGTCATGATTCTGCCATCAGGTCTGTGAGTTCTAGTATTTTGGCAGGATCATGACAGACCCATGTTCTGTGTGCAAGCACATGGCCTTGTGTTTTGGTCATGTGCTTGTGTTGTCTCGTTACCCCGCCCCCTTGTTATCCTGATTCTGTCATTAGTGTTTCACCCGTGTCACCTGTTATGTTTGGTTAGTCTTCCTATTTAATCCCCTTGTGTTTGCTGTCTTGTGTCGGTTCATTGTTATACGTTGATCGTGAGTACCCTCTGTACATCTAGTCATTGTTAGCGTCTCTTGAAGTCTTGTTTGTTTTCTTGTTCATTTGTTTCCCAGTTTAGTTTAGTCTAGTCAGTCAGGTATTCTGTGTTCCATCTGTTTTGCCCTCTCATGGGTTTTGTTTTCCTGTTTTTGTCATTAAACCGTGTCTTATTGTATACTGTCTGCGTTTGGGTTCATCTCCGTGTCTTACCGTGACAGAATGAACCGACACATTCTGAACCCAGCGGACAGTATGTCATCCTCACTAAGACAACAATCAGCTGACCAGGAACTATGGTGGCAGTCAGCTATCAACGACAGCAAGTTGGGCAAGCTTCCTTTCCCTCCCCAGGGAGAGAGGTCCCTGAGAGGATATGCTCAGGCCGTGGAGGCAAAGAGAAATTTTTTACCGGAGAGCCTGGTTAACCGTTACCTCATCGCGGGGCTCAAAGTTCCTCCACCTCTGGCGGAACGGGAGAGGCTGGCCCACCGCCCGTTCCGGGACATGGTGGACTGCTTGGTTCGTCGGGAGTCACAGGGTCCCATGGTGTCGTTACCTCCTGCCTGTCTGCCGGTGATCCCGGAGGATCTGAGGTTAGGCTTTGTGAGGCTTGGAGAACAGACTCGTCCCAGTTCGACTCCCGAGGCATCATCGGCTCCGCGAATCAGGAGGAGGAAGAGGAGACCTGCGTCTGCCCAGCCAGAGCCAGTTCACGTCCCGTCTGTCCAGCTAGAGACTGTTCACGCCCCGTCTGTCCAGCTAGAGACTGTTCACGCCCCGTCTGTCCAGCTAGAGACTGTTCACGCCCCGTCTGCCTTCCTGAGCTGGGACTATCTGGAGCGTCTGGCTCGGATCTTAGAGAGGCCGGTGTTCGGTGTTTCGGAGCTGAACCCAGTGCCCGTTCCAGTGCCCGCTACGGCAAGCGCTGTTCCAGAGCCCGCTACGGCAAGCGCTGTTCCAGAGCCCGCTACGGCAAGCGCTGTTCCAGAGCCCGCTACGGCAAGCGCTGTTCAAGAGCCGGTCGCCGTGAGCGCGGCACCCAGTCCTGTCCCATCACCAACCATGTTCCCCGTCAGAAGTCCCCGGACTGTCTCCTCGTGTGTCCCTGTCTCTACTGTCCCCGGACTCCCGTTTGTTTCCCCCGTCATGGTTCAACCTAGGACTGTTTCTCCGTCTACTCACACCACTCCACCCAAGTCCGTTCGGGTCCCCCGTCCTAAGCCCAAACCCTGTAGTTCCAAGATCACCTTCCCGCCCACCCACCCTGGACTCTCGCTCAAAGACTCTGTTGTCCCTCCGCCTCCCCTTCCTTGTTTATTTTTTCTGATGTTTCACCCTAACCCGGTCATTGTTCACGCTTGTATGCCCCTGTTATTATTTGTCATGTTTTGTTGGGTCTGGTCTATGTCTCTGTCAGTCTTGTCCCGCGTTTAATGTCTCCTTGGGGAGCGTCTGGTAGCCGCTCTTTAAGGAGGGGGTACTGTCATGATTCTGCCATCAGGTCTGTGAGTTCTAGTATTTTGGCAGGATCATGACAGACCCATGTTCTGTGTGCAAGCACATGGCCTTGTGTTTTGGTCATGTGCTTGTGTTGTCTCGTTACCCCGCCCCCTTGTTATCCTGATTCTGTCATTAGTGTTTCACCCGTGTCACCTGTTATGTTTGGTTAGTCTTCCTATTTAATCCCCTTGTGTTTGCTGTCTTGTGTCGGTTCATTGTTATACGTTGATCGTGAGTACCCTCTGTACATCTAGTCATTGTTAGCGTCTCTTGAAGTCTTGTTTGTTTTCTTGTTCATTTGTTTCCCAGTTTAGTTTAGTCTAGTCAGTCAGGTATTCTGTGTTCCATCTGTTTTGCCCTCTCATGGGTTTTGTTTTCCTGTTTTTGTCATTAAACCGTGTCTTATTGTATACTGTCTGCGTTTGGGTTCATCTCCGTGTCTTACCGTGACATTTAGTGCTTTGTAAGTAATCAACAATATTTTAAAATTTATACGATGTTTAATAGGCAGCCAATGCAGTGTTGACAGAACCGGGCTAATATGGTCATACTTCCTGGTTCTAGTAAGAACTCGAGCTGCTGCGTTTTGGACCAGCTGTAGTTTATTTATTAAGTGTGCAGGGCAACCACCCAGTAGGAGCATTACAATAATCTAGTCTTGATGTTATGAAAGCATGAACTAATTGTTCCGCATTTGTCAATGAGAGCATATGTCGTAATTTAGATATATTTTTAAGATGGAAAAATGCGGTTTTACAGATACTAGACACGTGACTTTCAAATGAAAGATGGCTATCAAAGCAATCACTCAAACCATGTGTTTATACAACAGTTGTAAACAGGGTAAACACGTCCAAAAAGCATTGGTTGACTTCTTTTAACAAATGTAGTATTTGCTAAAAAATGAAGGAAGATTCCAAGATTGCTAATGTTGTGTGTGATAGCCGGAGAGGAGAGATGAGGGCATTGGCCTGGCGTGTGTGTTGTGTGTGGCGCAGCGGGGGGCTGATGGGGTATTCAGGGCAGGGGTAAAACACCGCTGGCAGAGGAACGACACACACGCCTGAAATGAGCTGACATGATGAGAGAGGGAGCTCCATCCCAAAGTAAATCGGCCGTCCAAGAAGACCCTAACAGCAGAGAGAAATAGACTGAGCGACTCAAACTGAGTTTGCACAGATGATATCCCTCGTGGAGAGAAGATAGAGAGGTTAAGGTCATGTGTGAACGCTTTCTCAAGTCACGACATGCTGAGAAAGAAGATAAAGGATGTGCCTTCATATTCCTATTGTTTCACAAATGTAACAATTGAGACACAAAGCTCTGGGTTTGCAGAGAGCACACTTGCTGGCCTCAGTGTTCCCCTGTATTCGGGCCAGGATGAGTTGAGCTGTAGGGCATCTGCAACTTCAGATCAGCGGTTTGATTTGTAAAAGCAACCTATAAATACTACTATTGTGGTGTATATGCAGGGCCACTAAAAGCACACGATACATTATACTAGGTATACCTTCAGCAGGAGGACCGCAATTCCTCCGCAATCCAGACCGGCCCAGGACACGCCTCAACCGTAACATTTACAGCTTATTTTACTCTTTATTTAACATTATATAACTGTTATGAATTCTAGTGAATAACAGAATTCTACTGCAGCAGTGATATTTCAGTCACGAATGAATCTGTGTTTCACAACAAATATTTGGTGTGAACGAAAATTTAGAATAAAAAATTTGATCTGGTTTGTTGTGATTTGCAGGAAGCAGGACTTACACTTTATTTTAAGGATTCTGTGTTACAGTGTAATTATACATTTAAGTACTGAGTAATAATTATTAACTACATGTATTTGGGGTTGGAGTTAAGATTAGGGTGTGGTTTAGGTTTATTTGCATGTAATTATGCACAATTTATAGTAATTACTATAGTATCTACATGTAACGTGTGTAGCAATGACTGTAAAACAAAGTGTTACCAATAATTTATAAAAGATATTGCTGTACAGTCGAGTTGCAATAGTCTTCTCTATTGTGCCATATATCCAAGTGAAATGGCTTCTGGAACGAGAACAAATGTAGGGCGAAATTAATATACTGTACAATAAATAAAAAATATGAATGAATTTAATGCAATTTAGTCTCTCTGTAATCTATAACTGCTCTCTCTATCAATGATGTTCAAAATTGAGTGTTGAATCACGTGTCTCTGAGTCTGAGTTTTTGTGTAATATGATTATGATGTGTCTGCTTGTACACATGTGGCCACAACTCTAGCAGCAACAATACCTATTCTATTCTATTCTATTCAATATACTATTCATATATTACAATATTCCCGTCCCACGCTGATGATGTAAGCATAAGTCTTACAGGCGCTGTGCTCAGCGATAAATAGCCCTAACCCCAAACGGAGTTAGTCAAAAACATGGGTCCCTGATACAGCACATACCCACTCGCTGGACACTCGCGCAGAACATGATGGACCAGCACCAAAACAAGGGATTCAAGCCTCACACACACACACACACATACACACGCGCGCACACACTTACGCACGCACACTCACATGCACACACACACATTGTGTGTGTGTGTGTGTGTGTGTGTGTGTGTGTACGCAGAACATGTTGTTGGGACTCCTGTGAAAGCCATGACAGAATATAACACAGGAGAGGAAAACTCCGATCACAGGTGCTCCCAAAGGACATGTTGGAGATGTTTCGAATCGGCAGCGCAGCGGCTGATCTGTTATAACAAACACATATTAACCCTAGGTGGAAACGCTAATAGATGCGTAGTAATATATTCAAATTCTAATTAGATATTACAAATACATCATGAAATAACTATATGCATAAAATACCATCAAATGGAATATGTTTTATAGTGCTTTGTACAAAAAAAACCTTGAAAAAAACCTTGTACTTGGAAATCTCTGCTTTAGATCAAATGTTGATGAAACTGATATCTCACGAACCCCATAGGAGCCGGATCTGGAATAGACAATCTGACTTGTGTGTTTGAGTTTTTGTTTTTTCAAACTCCTCACATGCATTTAATCTCACCATGAAACTAAATTGGACAATTCTTATTTTAAAGAGTTATATAGTAGTAATACCTCGAGATTTTATTATGAATGATTAATTTGTGCACATCATCATCATCTTCATCATCATCATCATCATCATCATCATCATCATCGTCTTCATCCTTATCTTCATCATCATCATTATCATCTTCATCATCATCATCTTCATCATCTTCATCATCATCATCCTCATCTTCATTTTCATCATCATCATCATCCTCATCTTCATCCTCTTCATCATCATTTTCATCATCATCTTCATCTTTCTCATCGTGATCTTCATCATCATCCTCATCATTATCATCTTCATCTTTATCTTTATCATCATCTTCATCTTCGTCATCTTCATCATTATCATTATCATCTTCATCATCATCATCATCTTCATCAAACTGTAGCAGAAAGCAGAAGCTTTGAGAGTGTGGATGGACTCTGTATTTTAATCATTGTTCTGAATCACATCCGGACAAAGACTTTGACAAAAACATGATTTTCTCAGCGTTTTGCTCAACATGTTGCAATTTTTTTCTGAAACTTTCCCACATTCAAGTGGTAATAAATAAAGAATACATGAAGCTAGAATAAAACAGGGTTTTACATTTAAAAGTAGAGGATGTGTTATTTCTGTTCATAAATTACAGATATTCATACTACACAATATTCTGGGGGCCATGAAATTTTTGTGAAAATGATCAAAAACACTGGCGGGGAAATAGTTAATGTGTTAATGTATTTGAAAGCGTTATTTTCTTTAAAGGGTAGATTCAATTCTGTCTTAGAATTTGGCCAATATGATGTTATAAGGAATAATAAGATGTTGAAATCATTATAAGATGCTGTCTTTGTGGGTAGATCACAGGGCTGCGAACAATTTCCTGCTCCATTCAACTTTCTATTAGTATTATTAGTAGTAAGTATTATTAGTAGTAGTATTCCGATCATAAGTATTATTTTTCTGCTGTGCCTATTACAATATCAGGATTGTGTTTCAGACTGGATACTGTACAAGGCTGCTGTGTTATTGTGGACTCAGAGATGTTGAAGCTTCTGCAGTGTAGTTGCATGTAGTCCATAAAGCCGGCGAAGAACAGCGAATGAAACGATTGAAAACTTTTTGAAAGACTTCAGCATTTGTTCTGCACACTTACCTAAACACTCTGTGGGGCTGCGGCGGTAACTGGGGTCCTATTTCATCCGCAGCGTGAAGCCGCTGAGTTCCTCAGCTGTAAAATGAAAGCAGCGGAGCACAGTGAGAAAATATATTAGCCTCGCTGTGATAAGGAGAGCCCTTAGCGAGTGACGCACGCCTTCAATGGGGAAAATAACCACTGGACAAATTGTTTTTGCTACATTAAGTACCTGTTACTTTATTTCACAGATGGAAAAAAATAATGCCGGCTCTGGGGTTTGGAACCAGCATAGCATAGAGAATTGCATGCATGTAGTTTCCTATAAATATCCATGAAGTCTTTATATGGAAAGTGATTTTCTTAAGAACTTTTGAGCTCAAAGAAAGTCAGGCAATCGACTAATAAAATATACAATGATAGATGACAAAGTGCCCGGCGGGCAGTCGATCGGCTACTGAGGGAAATCACGCTGAATATCTGTTAATAAAAATAAAATAAAAAGGAGGGAATATTTTCACTCAGTGGGTGGAGCGGGGATTTTTCAATTAATGACTGCGCCACCACGCCAGAGCCGCGCAAATTAAATGAGAGTGTCAGATCTGCAGTGATTTATACATCTGGACTGATCTAACAGGCTGGCGGAGCAGCTATGACACCATGACAAGCCAACAATGGATATGAAAAATGAGCTAATACCACAGAGCTAAATCACAGATTTTCAAAGGCCAACGCAGCCTAGCTGAGAAAATCCACAAGCACTTAAAAGTATAAGAAGACAAGGCCGTGTAAATGCCCTCGATATGCGCCTGATCGCAGGGGACATGCGCTAGAGGGGTTCTATGAAGTGAACATGGTTTGGAATCTCCATCTTAAGCAGATATTGACTCATCTCTCTGGACGGCCATGAGGCGTTTATGTAGTTATGGACGTAAGCCTGTCATGTGAATCTGCTTAACCCACAGCTGCTTTCCAGAGCTCATCAGCACAGACACAACCGTGAAGACAACAGCTCTTTTTGTGTGTGATGCTTCTCTTACTTAGGCTCTGATGAAAAATAGTTCGCTTTTTTTGCACTCAGCAGATTTAGAGGAACCAATTATTGCCGTGGTGATGTGAGTGCAGCCCTCAGGTCCCGCCAACCAATGACGGACTGCGTTAAAGCGCTTTTTATGTATTAGAGGGGTTTCAATTTCAGTTTTTCATCAAATCCCATCTATTCTTTTAGCCTGTGGTTTCAGAAGCAAAAATAATCTAGTGATTTGTGGAAAAGAGAGCAACATTAGAGAATATGAAAGGGCCATCTTCACAGAACATTAGGCCACGATTAGATCTATCTACAGCGAAGGGTTAAAGTTGATTGTTGTTGTTGTTGATTGAGTCGTATTTTACCCGGACACATCTTCTCATCTCAGTCCTCCTGTACAGCCACAAACCCCGGGATGAAGAACCACAAACACTCATCCAGTGGACCAGGAGAACCTCAAGTCATGCGGAAATCACTGGGAAATAAACTTGTTTTAAGATGTGGCATGTGATCATAAACTCAAATGACATTTCTTGTGACAAAACAAGCTATATTATGATTTTTTGCTAAATTTCGACCTAAAGAGTCCTAGATCTAAAAGACTACAAAGAAAAGTTTTTTTTATGTTGGAAATATAAACTTTTCCTCATAGTCCCCTAACCCTTTTGGTCATTATATGCTTTTGATGAATAATGTTATTTCTATAGTCCATTTTAGACAACCTACTAACTACAAGTAACTTTGCAACTGCATGTCAACTAGCAGTCTTTAGAGTATTAGTAGACCGATGCTAAATATCGGCTATTGCTTTATTCTGATGCTCCTTAACAGACTTTCTACTGACTATAAGTAACTTTGATACAAGTCAACTTATTCTACCCGAACCTGACAGTCTACTAATACTCTAATGAAAGTTCACGTAGTTGTAAGTTAATGAGAGTTAGTTGACAGTACAATGTCTAAAGTAGAATATCGTAATAAAGTGTAACTATAATTTTTTTTACTTCAAGCATCTGGACAAGTACAGTGTTAGAATGTTTTTTTTAAAGATGTGGCGTATGATCATAATCTAAAATTACATTTCTTTTGACAAAATAAGCTCTATTGTGATTTTTTGCTATATTTCTGAACCTAACAGTCTTCTAATACTCAAATAATAGTTGACATGTAGTTGCAAGTTAATGAGAGTTAGTTGACATATAGTTAGTAGAATGAAGTGGAATATCGAAATAAAATGTAACTATCTATTTTTTACTTCAAGCATCTGGACAAGTGTTTTTTTTTACAGCATCGTTCAGGCCTTCGCGAACACATAAGCTGACAGAGAGAGAGAGGGAGACAGGCAGACAGCAGAGGGACACGAGAGCAAACCTGACAGCGAGCTATAAGCACTCGAGCCGAGAGAGAGCCAGTCAGGCAGCCACTGCACGCTGATTGAATGATCCCATTTCTGGGCTTTTTGTTAGACAACCGGCAGCAGTGTATGAAGATTGATACAGAAGTGCTTGACTCGCTTTGCTGGATCATCAAATGGATTGATATTACTCTCCCTCTCTGGATGAAGACAAAGTAACTGTTATGATACTCAATACAAGAGCTTGTCAGAAGCGGAAAATCATCTGGTGTCGCTGGTTATGGGAGCGTTTCACGGACTGTCATGTGAATTTATTAGGCAGATGCAGAGTTATCTGATGCTGATGCTGAAAGCCAGAATTCGCACAGAGAAATCTCAAGTGCAGATTGAATTACAGGCCCAGGCTGGTAGATGTCACAGCTTACAGCTTTATCATGATCAACACACACACACACACTGACTGACAAAAAAATAACCGTCTTATTTAAACACACACACTGACATTTTTCAAATAAATAAATGCATCGGGTTGTTCTTTGCCTCCATGTTGTACATAAAAATTGTGAATTATCCCGCTTATACCATGGTCACTTCATTGACATAAAACTGTCATTGCTATTTGGTAACATTTGTGTGTGTAAATTACCTGCATCTGTGTACCATTTCTCTACCAATAGTAAAGCAGTGAGTTTAATTAAAAACAGCAACATTAAAATAGATTGCACAGCATTAATATATATAATATAGTGCACACATGTGATAACTGCAGGGAGATAGTCAGGCTGACGGGGAAGATTTCAGAACTAGAGACACGCATCCAAACTTTAATTGAGGATAATTGTTAGAATGCAAGGGCTTTAGATACTGCTTTGGATGTGCCTAGCTTAGTGAACTCTGTACATTGTTGGGTTACGGCTGTAGAGCCCGTGCAGCAGGGCAACTGGGTGACCGTGAGACGCTGTAGTCGCGGGACAAAACAACGCTCTTCCGTTCCAAATACAACATTAAACAGATTCTCCCCACTCAGTGAAACACCCACTGAGAATCCTGTTGAATATGCCCTAGTTATTGGCAATTCTATTACATGTTTTGATGTCTATTACCACAACACATGATGTAGTCAGCCGGATCCGGGCCGTATTCAGATCAGATGGAGGACCTGTGCCTAGACACGACCACAACACATCCCTGAAGTGTCAGCAGAGATTGTGTCAACTAAACTCTCCCCTGTAAAGGCCTCATTGACACGACAGCCATCACACACAAAAAAAGCAGATTAAAAGATGGATGCTGATGCATATGATGTACTGATGCACTTTTGTACGTGGAGCAGTCAGTGCTGCGCTTTCCCTGCAAAGTCAGACAATCTTATGGACAATCTAAAACAGATCCCTGTTTGGCCCTGTCATGGACCCCTCATCACATCAAGCCCGCGTAAGTCCGGAGCACACGGACCCCTCATGACATCAAACACGCATGTGTGTGGAGCACACGGACCCTTGTGACATCAAACACACGTGTGAGTGGAGCACATGGACCCCTCGTGACATCAGACACGCAAGTGTGTGGAGCACACGGACCCCTCATCACATCAAGCCCGCGTGTGTACGGAGCACACGGACCCCTCATGACATCACACACGTGTGTACGGAGCACACGGACCCCTCATCACATCAAGCCCTCGTGTGTATGGAGCACACGGACCCCTCATGACATCAAACACACGTGTGTGTGGAGCACATGGACCCCTCATGACATCAAACACGCATGTGTGTGGAGCACATGGACCCCCCATGACATCAAACACATGTGTGTGTGGAGCACACGGACCCTCGTGACATCAAACACCCGTGTGTATGGGTTAGGGTGTGTACGGAGCACACGGACCTCTCATGACATCAAACACATGTGTGTATGGGTTAGGGTGTGTATGGAGCACACGGACCCCTCATGACATCTAACACGCGTGTGTACAGAGCACACGGACCCCTCATGACATCACGACCGCGTGTGTGTGGAGCACACGGACCCCTCATCACATCAAGCCTGCGTAAGTACGGAGCACACGGACCCCTCATCACATCAAACACATGTGTGTATGGGTTAGGGTGTGTATGGAGCACACGGACCCCTCATGACATCAAACACGCGTGTGTACAGAGCACATGGACCCCTCATGACATCACGACCGCGTGTGTGTGGAGCACACGGATCCCTCATCACATCAAGCCTGCGTAACTACGGAGCACACAGACACCTCATCACATCTAGCCTGCATAAGTACGGAGCACACGGACCCCTCATGACATCAAACATACGTGTGTGTGGAGCACACGGACCCATCATGACATCAAACACGTGTGTGTACAAAGCACACGGACCCCTCATGACATCAAGCCTGCGTAAGTACGGAGCACACGGACCCCTCATCACATCAAACACATGTGTGTATGGGTTAGGGTGTGTATGGAGCACACGGACCCCTCATGACATCAAACACGCGTGTGTACAGAGCACACGGACCCCTCATGACATCACGACCGCGTGTGTGTGGAGCACACGGATCCCTCATCACATCAAGCCTGCGTAAGTACGGAGCACACAGACCCCTCATCACATCAAGCCTGCGTAAGTACAGAGCACACGGACCCATCATGACATCAAACACGTGTGTGAATGGGTTAGGGTGTGTATGGGTGTGTATGGAGCACACGGAGCGAGAACAGCCTGATGAGACCCACTGCTGCTCTGTGTAAATGAGTGGTTCTGCTGCATTAGCTCCATAAAACCATAATCCCTTCCCCATAAACCATTACATGCGTCACAACATTTCTGATTTATGGGGTGGAGTATCGATGGAAAAAAATGAACGCTTGCCAAACATCTTAGGTACAATATTGAGCACATTTTAATTGTGATTTGATTCCCCTGGCCATTAGCCAGAAGATGAATGAGCACTAGCAACCCCTGACAGCAGCCAGAGAAAGTCTTAATATGACAATTATGTGTCTGTCTATAGATTTTATTGTACCCCTCTCTCTCTCGTATCAGTTCATCAGTACAGTGCAGCTTTTGTGTAGATTAAATTGAGACTTTTCTTTACTCCATCTCGGAACACTTACTTATGTTTTATGACACGCACTAAATCAGTTTTATGCTGCTATTGATTTTTCTGCCCTGCTCTCCTCTGAGCTCCCTCATACATACATAAACCAATACATCAAAACATTTTGCTTTTCATTCTGTCTTTTGCTTTCTGTTCCAGCGTTTGCCTTGACCTTCAGAGTGTTGGGAATGGCTATGAGAGCTGTTTTGTTTGCTATGAAACCTGCTTTCTGCTGAAGAGAGAGATGATTTGAGCGGACACACATGGCTGAGCTGCTAGTGTGTGTTTACAGATCACCCGAGGAATCAGTGGTCAGTGTGACTCCTCTGCACTGTAAAACACACTCATGCTTTTTCAGTCTGAAAATTGTTTTAGCAGAACATGTGTGAACATTTAACATTTAATTTCTTAAAACAGAAATTAAAATAATATTACAGCCATTGCCGCCAAACTAACAATGTAATTGAAATCCTAAAAAAGATATGAATAAAATTAATCTATCGATGCAAAAATAACATTTTAAAAAAAGAAATGCTTTAGCTAACATGAAAAAAATACATATTGTATTCCTCTGTGATTTCTTTCAATCTCTTTAACAAACATACTGTTTCTGCACGTGAACAGCTTGGATTATCGTAGAAAGGTCAGGGCTGTTCACTGCTGTCAATAATTTGATCCTGTGGGAACAGATTAAGTAAGCAATGTGAAACCAGTCAAATTATGCAGTCAACAGCTTAAAAAACTATTCTATATTTAATTCATTAATACAAAATTTCAAGTGTTTCTGATGAGTAAGGTGACTGTAGGTCTACACATGCACGCACACACACACATGCACACACGAAGCAGGAAAAAAAGCATTTCATGTTAAACAGATGATTTTGATTAGTTTACTAGAAAGGGGGGGGGGGGGCTGATGCATATACAGTAGATCTCCATCCAACCGTCCTTTTGTTGATAACACAGTAGGAGGCTCTACAAGTTAACAATATCTTAACTGTACAATAACAACACCAAGGAGTTTTATTAACAAAAAGGCAGGAGCAACTAACCACTACTAAATGAATAGCATGAATGGATAAGGGAGTAAAGTGCATGAGATTGATCAGTTTAAGTGGCTGAGTTAGTCGTTACTCTGGCAGTCACACGTCATTTAAGGGAAACTGTCATACAGTAAACGCTTCTTCACCCTTCCCCAACTATACAAATGAATGAACACAACCTCAGGCGATGTCAGATATTCACAATTTCGTTTTTCTCCCTTTTTTTAATCTCTGTTAAACATCAGATTATGTTTTGCCAAGTCCAGGTGATTGCAGCTACAACAGTGATGGTTAGCTGTGCGATCCCGACCTGACGACACCGACCTTACATGTTGAGTAAATACAGAACCATTTAACTATATAGTGCAACCCTTAGGGGCTGTTTACACGACATCTCTTTCAACTAAAAACGTAAAACGTTTTATGCATTTTGGCCATTCATTTAGATGAAAAGAGTGTTCCCTTTCGAGGGAACTCAACACTGCGTCGAAAATCGACTCTTTGGGGCCGCTCCCTGAGCGTGCGCCTCTGAAGTATGAATAAAACTAATCCAATCCTGATTGGTGTTGCGTCGTGACGTAACGTGACGGCATACCCGGAAGTATAAAAGTGACGCTGTCACAACACACACTAGCTTTCGCTCTTCAGCAAGCGCTCTGTGTTGAAACTGTCAGTCCTATTTGGTGTTGTTTGTCCCTATATCTATATATCTATATATATATTATGGCCAGCGAGCAGTTCAAGAAGTGTGTGCATCCTTGCCCTCGTTTTATTACGGGTGGGGATACACATTCTTTGTGTGTGAATTGTTTGGGAGCGCAGCACGCACGGGCAGCTCTCGAGGGAGCTGCTTGTGTTGACTGTGAAGCACTTCCCATTAGAGTGCTGCGCTCCCGGCTGGCGTGCTTTGATGAGCACGGTCAGGCTCGCGCTCCCCGCGGTTCTGGTCCCGCGTCTGTTGAGGCAGCGCGGCAATTGAGATCGTGGGGCTCGCAGCGGGATCTTTTAGATGAGAATGAGGCTGCTGAGGCACCTTCTCATTCTTCGTCTTAGGATCCCGTAGCCCCTGAGAGTGGTCCAGGAGCCCCCATCGCGGCTTCTCCTGCCCACGATCAGGTCCCAATGCTTGAGCTCTCTGCTTCTGAGGAAGTAGATGTGCTCAGTATTGATGCGGATGACCGTGATTTTGGCGCGCCAGTTCACGGCCAAGCGTATGAGGAGCTGGGAACGCAAGCAAAAAGTAAGCTTGATGAGCGTTTCCTGCAGCATAGAGCACAACCTCAGCGCCGGGGTTTGCCGTTTTTCCCCGATCTCCATTTTGAGATCTCGAGATCGTGGGATAAACCGCACTCGTCCCGTGTCTCCAGTCCCAGTGTGGTGGATTATAGCAATATTGTGGGGGCATGGGACAAGGGTTATGGGAAGATGCCTAAAGTAGAGGAAGCCTTAGCGGGTTATCTTTCCCCTGAATCGGCATCTTCCCTAAAAACCCCGGCGCTGCCTAGTAAGCCCTGCAGAGATACATCGGCTTTAATAGGCAGGGCTTACATGGCGGCAGGTCGGGCTGGTTCATGTCTGCACACTATGGCTGTCTTGCAGGCATACCAGGCCGACCTCCTGAAAGATTTGGATGAGGGGGAGGGGCCAACTCCTGAGGATATTGCAGAGTTGAGGAAGGCCACAGATTTGTCTCTCCGGGCCACAAAAGAGACGGCCCGTGCCATTGGCCGCTCTATGGCAGCTATGGTGGCTACGGAGAGGCATCTGTGGCTCAACTTATCTGGTATAAAGGATAAGGATAGGTCTTTTCTGCTGGATGCGCCGCTCTCGCCTTCTGGCCTGTTTGGCGACGCCATTACATCGGTCGTCGACAGGTTTCAGGAGGCGAAGAAGCAATCTGCGGCGTTCCAGCAGTACCTCCCCCGTAAGGCTAAGTCCAAATCGAGTAGGGTGGGGCCGAGCGATCAGCCCCAGCCAGCAGCCAGCTACTCACACCGGGCAGAGCAGAAAGAGAGCGTTTCCTCTAGAGCCCCTCCTCCTGGAGCTTGGCAACAGAGGAAGCGCTCTCAGAAATCGAAGTCCTCCAGCCAGAGAGGCGACCTGAGGGAAGTCATTCAGGCTAGGAGGACTTCGGGGAAGAGGTCCTGACCGGAGTGGTAGGACCTCTGAGGGCTGTCCCCTCCACTGCAGGGCAACCGAGGTTGTTCTCGCAGCGGAGCCCTCTAGGAAACGATGTAGGTTGCCCGCCGTCAACGACGCTTCGGGCCGCATCTCTTTCCAGCGAAAATTTTCTAGTAAAGCATCAGTTATGGTTAAAAGAACCGTATCGACTACAGCCTGCCGGTATTCCGCTTCAGGAAGTCGAGAAAGATGCTCGAAAAACACCAGAGGCCAGTCTCGAGAGGCTGGTACCCCTAGTAGATTTTGTAGAGGCATGGTATCATCTTCCCAACATATCTGCATGGGTCCTGCATATAATAAAATCAGGGTACAGACTGCAGTTTGCGCACCGCCCCCCCCCCCCAAGTTTTCTGGGGTGGTGCAAACTGCAGTGGTTCCAGAGCAGGCTCAGGTGATGGAACAAGAAGTACAGACTTTGCTGCTAAAGGAAGCCATAGAACGTGTTCATCCTTTAAACAGGGAGTCACATTTTACAGCCGGTACTTTATAGTTCCAAAGAAGGATGGGGGGTTAAGGCCAATTCTAGATCTCAGGGTTTTGAACCGATCTCTGAGGAGGTTCAGGTTCAAGATGTTAACCATTCCTGCAATCGTGAGTAAAATCAGATCCGAGGACTGGTTTGTCACGATAGATCTAAAAGACGCCTATTTTCACGTCTCCATCCTTCCATGTCACAGGAGATACCTGAGGTTCGCTTTCGGGGGCGAAGCTTACCAATATCGGGTTCTTCCGTTCGGCCTAGCACTCTCTCCCCGCACATTCACCAAGTGTATGGATGTAGCCCTTGCTCCACTGAGACTTCAAGGCATCCGTATATTGAATTATCTCGACGACTGGCTCATTCGGGCCCAGTCTCGAGAAATGGCAGTTCGGCATCGAGATGTCGTCCTTGGCCACATTCAGAAATTGGGGTTGAGACTCAATGCAAAAAAGAGTGTCCTAGAACCATCCCAGTGCACGATATTTTTGGGAATCGTGTGGAGCTCGATTACGATGCAGGCACGAATGTCTCCCGCACGTGTCGAGTCAATTCTGGCGATGGTATCTGGGTTAAGGCTGGGCCAGGCCATCACTGTAAAGCAATTTCAAAGAATACTGGGTCTCATGGCAGCGGCATCCAACATCATTCCTTTGGGCCTTCTGCACATGAGGCCCCTTCAGTGGTGGTTGAAAACCAAGGGGTTTTCTCCCAAGGGGAATCCGTTTCGTTTAATCAGAGTAACGCGCAGATGCCTTCGTTCTCTGCAAATATGGAAGAAATCTGGGTTCCTATCCCAAGGGCCAGTGTTGGGAGTGTCGTGTCGCCGGAAATCCGTTTCGACAGACGCTTCGCTTCCCTCACTGGCTGGGGCGCGGTCATGGACGGCCGCTTTGCCAGGGGTCTGTGGCAGGACCATCATCGTTCTTGGCATATAAACTGCCTAGAGATGATGGCTGTGTTCAGGGCTTTGAGGAGCTTCCTCCCAGACATCAAGAGTTACCATGTCTTAGTACAATCAGACAATACGTCGGTGGTAGCCTATCTGAACCGACAAGGGGGACTCAGATCGCGCCCTCTGTGCAGACTGGCGCATCAGATTATTCTTTGGTCCCAGGGGAAAATACTGTCTATCAAGGCAATGTATATTCCGGGGGTTCAGAATCGGGGAGCAGACATCCTGTCGAGGCAGGGGCTGAGGCCCGGGGAATGGAGACTTCATCCAGATGTGGTGAAGTTGATATGGGAGAGGTTTGGACCAATGGAAGTGGATCTGTTTGCGTCTCGAGAGACGTCCCACTGTCCACTTTGGTTCTCCCTCTCACTTCCAGCCCCTCTGGGGTTGGATGCCATGGTACAGGCCTGGCCGAGGCTTCGCCTGTACGCTTTTCCCCCGATCGCTCTGCTCCCGGGAGTCCTGGAGAGGGTCCGTCAGGAGGGCATCAGTCTTCTTCTGGTTGCCCCAATGTGGCCGACCCGAGTGTGGTTTTCAAACATAATATCACTCCTGATAGCTCCGCCATGGCAGATTCCTCTGAGGAGGGATCTGTTGTCTCAGGCGGGGGGCACAATATTCCACCCTCAGCCAGAGCTGTGGAAATTGTGGGTCTGGCCTCTGAGGGGGTTCAGTACCTAAATGCTGGTCTATCAGCTGGAGTGGTTGAAACTATACTTAGCTCCAGAGCTCCGTCTACTAGGAGATTATATGGCCTCAAGTGGAATGTTTTTGCCACTTGGTGTAGAGAACAAGAGTTAGATCCAGTAAACTGCCCGGTGGCTTCAGTTCTGGAATTTCTTCAAGATCGTTTCTCTGCGGGTCTCTCCCCTTCCACGCTTAAGGTGTACGTGGCAGCCATTGCAGCTTTCCACGCTCCGTTAGGTGATGGGCCTCTGGGGAGGCACCAGTTGGTCATTCGGTTTCTCCGCGGTACTTGGAGGATGAGGCCGGCAACCAGGTCTAGGGTTCCTGCCTGGGACCTGGCTATAGTTCTGGAAGGGTTATCCCTGGCCCCTTTCGAACCTCTAGAGTCGGCTTCGCCTAAGGATTTAACGCAGAAAATGTTTTTTCTCTTGGCCATTACCTCACTTAAGAGGGTGGGAGATCTCCAAGCCCTGGCAGTGACACCAGCTTCTTTGGAGTTTGCCCCTGGCAGAGTAAAGGCCTTTTTGCTCCCGAGTCCGGGCTATGTGCCTAAGGTTCCTTCGAACACGGCTCGGTCTTTAGTCCTTCAGGCATTCCATCCTCCACCTCATGTGTCGGCAGAAGAAGAGAAGCTTCATTTGCTCTGCCCCGTCAGAGCTTTGAGCGTGTACCTTGAGAGGTCCTCTTCTTGGAGAAGGTCGGACCAGTTATTAGTATATTTTGGGTCACCTAAGAAGGGGCTCCCGGCATCCAAGCAGACTATTAGTAATTGGATAGTCCAGGCTATTACTGAGGCTTACAAGGTGCGCGGTTTGCCTTCACCTTTAGCCGTCAGGGCCCATTCAACTAGAAGCATGGCTTCTTCGAGGGCCCTTCTTTCGGGAGTACCTCTACAGGAGATCTGCGAGGCAGCCGGTTGGGCTACTCCGCATACTTTTATCAGGTTCTACAGTCTCCACCTTCCTAGTACGCCTGGCGCACACGTGCTCAGTCCTTGCTGAGTGCCTAGACAGTTTCACTCCGGGACAGGCCTATTCGGTGCGTGGCCTAGTGGGCACTCGTTCCTCAAAGAGTCGATTTTCGACGCAGTGTTGAGTTCCCTCGAAAGGGAACGTCTCGGGTTATGACTATAACCCTTGTTCCCTGAGAAGGGAACGAGACACTGCGTCGTTCTGCCACGCCCCTTGAGGCCTTTGAGCCGTCTTGCTTCATCGCGAGGCTAGTGTGTGTTGTGACAGCGTCACTTTTATACTTCCGGGAATGCCGTCACATGTTACGTCACGACGCAACACCAATCAGGATTGGATTAGTTTTATTCATACTTCAGAGGCGCACGCATAGGGAGCGTCCCCAAAGAGTCGATTTTCGACGCAGTGTTGAGTTCCCTTCTCAGGGAACAAGGGTTATAGTCATAACCCGAGACGTTTTGCGTGCCTGAAAACTGGAAACGGTTTCCGTATATACAACAAAAACGTGGATCTCTGAAGACGATGACGTCATGCACATGTGTATTACATGTGTACTGTTGCATCCACTTGTGTCTCACCTGTGTCTCATTTCCTGTGTCTCACCTGTGTCTCATTACCTGTGTCTCACCTATGCCTCATTACCTGTGTCTCACCTATGTCTCATTACCTGTGTCTCACCTGTGTCTAATTACCTGTGTCTCACCTGTGTCTCATTACCTGTGTCTCACCTATGTCTCATTACCTGTGTCTCACCTGTGTCTAATTACCTGTGTCTCACCTGTGTCTCATTACCTGTGTCTCACCTGGCTGTGTATCACCTGTGTCTCATTAGCTCTGTCTCACCTGGCTGTGTATCACCTGGCTGTGTCTCATTACCTGTCTCTCATTACCTGTGTCTTACCTGTGTCTCACCTGGCTGTGTCTCACCTGTGTCTCATTACCTGTGTCTCACCTGTGTTTAATCTGTGTCTCACCTGGCTGTGTCTCACCTGGCTGTGTCTCATTACCTGTGTCTCATTACCTTGTCAGTCTCAGCCTTTTTAAACCATGTACAGTCATTAATTCCCTGCAAAGTCTTGTTTAGAGTCACACTGCAATTCCGAGGTTTCATGTCTCTTGGTTTTTAGATTTCTTGCCTGTTCCGTGGATTACTGTTTTGCCCGTGTTCCCTGCCTCGTTGTGTTGGTTTGTATGGACTGCCTGTGTTTGACCCTGTGTTTGACCCTACCTGTTTGACCCTGTGTTTGACCCTGCCTGTGTTTGACCCTGTGTTTGACCCTGCCTGTGTTTGACCCTGCGTTTGACCCTGCCTGCGTTTGACCCTGTGTTTGACCCTGCCTGTTTGACCCTGCCTGTTTGACCTTGCCTGTGTTTGACCCTGCCTGTTTGACCTTGCCTGTGTTTGACCCTGCCTGTGTTTGACCCTGCCTGTGTTTGACCCTGCCTGTGTTTGACCCTGCCTGTGTTTGATCCTGTGTTTGACCCTTCCTGTGTTTGAGCCTGTGTTTGACCCTGCCTGTGTTTGATCCTGTGTTTGACCCTGCCTGTGTTTGAGCCTGTGTTTGACCCTGCCTGTACTTTGGATTTCGTTTTTGGATTACCCTGTTCAATAAATACTGTGTTTGGATCCACAACCTTTGTGTCTCGGAGCAGTTTGTGACAGAGTCAAATCAGCACAATGACACGACAGAAAACAAGGCCAGATCCACACCGGGCCCTGCATGCAATATCATCACTCTCAGTGCGTAATCGCCATGAAGAAGTGGCAGGCTGGATCTTGGCCTCTAAGACAGCATGTTTGGTGCTTGCGTGATTATTTCTTTGTTTTTGTGAGAATGTGTGTTTGTAATGCATTTTCTCTCAGCTCCTCAGATTATGATGAGGACTGACGTGTGTCCGCTGCCTCCCCGGCCCTGTCCTTCGTTCCAGCCACCAGCTCTGACAGCACAATGATGGATTAGGAACTGTCATCCGCGGCACTTGGTGCTTGTTTACAAGACACCCATCCTTCATCTCTCGATGTAAGGCCTGTAATTCAGCAGACGAGCTCAACAGTACATCACAGAAGAGCTGAGACACTCGCATGCATTACTGTATCTTATCTGCACTGCTGAGAGAAGGACTCTTCGTTTGTCTCCAGCCACTTAACACTAGAATTATTTATTTATTTTATTTCAATCATGACAACTCTTAACATGTTATTGAATATGGCAATGTTAATGTATTTGGTCTTGGTGGACTAGATCTGCTACGGCTCAAGATGAGTAAATGCTTGCTAAAATAGTTCAAGTTGAAACAATTGTGATGTTGAATTATGCAACTAATTTTCATGCTTGGCTACTAAATCATTTCTGTCGTTATCCATTGGCTAATAAAGTGTTAGATTTCACTCGCCAGTGATAAGTCCAGTGCAGATGTTCTTAAACACTCTGAGCGTCTGAGATTCTCTCTCTCAGCGTTTACTGCACACCATTCTCATTGATATCAGTGGATGCACAGTGTATTCTGAGGCGATCGCGTCCTCACCCACTCGCCACTGATCCCGGGAAGAGCACTGGGAAACACTCCAGCGTCAGTCTTCACTTCTCCACTAACCAAATTGTACACATGAATAAATGAGCCCTACGGGCTTCCATCTAATCGTGTCTGGTGCTCTTTGTTCCCCTTTCCGGCTCACTACAATACAACACATTTAATTTATAACAGGTTGGCATATGCATTTTAACATTTAAAAAAAAAAAAGAAAACCAGTGACCTTTCTCTGGGTCACTGGTCCACAGTTCACCTGACTGGCAGGAGACAACTCTAAATGATGTACAGTACAAAACACCATTTCAGGTAGAAAAATTATATTTTTTGTTTATAATTTGATTTGTGATTATATTAATGTTCTTTAAATGACAAAACTGAAAAAAATGAGTACATATAAGTAAAAGTATTTTTGTCTCCCAGATGCATTTCACGTTTCTCTCAGTCTGTGTATGAGTGATATCACAAAATAAAATGCAAATACTTATTCAGTGATTTTTTTGAATAATACAAAAAGTACATTACACAGAATTTGAACTCCTAACAATCAAAGAGTAGAAAAGGACAATAATGTTCTGTAATTGTTCTGATAATTTTGCACATATTTCTAATTATAATGTTATCTTTTATCATCCATCACCAGGGAAGATGATGTTGAGCTGTCAGTCTGAAACTGTTGTGGCGCATCATTTGGAAAAAACTGTTGTGGCGCATCTTTTGGAAGAGCATATCATTCAACTTTAAGTGTATCAGCACAAGATATGAATGTACAATAATTACTACTATAATTATCATTAATATTATTATTAATATTTCAGTCATTGGCCCTCATTTATCAAAAGTGCGTACACCAAATTTCCAGCGTACACCTGGCGTACACCCAAAACCACGGTGACTTTGAGATTTATCAATATGGACGTTGGCTTACGGCAAGCTCAAATCCTACGCCAGCTCAGGAGGTGGTGTACATGTACGCACGTTTTGAGTTAGTGCGGAAATGCGCAGTGAAACAATTCTTAACACCACAAAACGCACTGACAAACTAAAAGATATGATATATTATGAGCCACTGTAAAAAAACAACAACATAGTAATTATAAACTTCAGTGTTTATTTTTGTGCAACATGGACTTCAATGTTTAAATTGTGTGACTTTACCAAAGCATTTGATTTGTAGGCATATGTGTTCCTTCAGTTGCGAGCCTGTGTGCTTTAACTGATGTTTCAGGGTTAGGCCCGGCAGGTGCGCACGGACTGGGTTCAGTAATGAAAGGCTTTCAATGACCAAAAAATAATTCAGACTGACAAAATAATAAATATGACATTCTTCTTCTAAATAACAATAAGCGTCATTAATAATAAAAATCATAATAATAAGAATATTACAAATTTTCATGCAATTATTAATGTGAATGAATGATTATTGTACACCCAAACACAAGTGACGTGATACAAAATTAAATGCTAATTGTTTCAAAACAAGTTCTGTAAAAAATGCATTGTGATGGTCATTTCGGCTCCACGTCGGAGAAGTTTCTATTCTTTGCCGTCTTCCGTGTGTCCATGTTGTAAAATTAGGGTGTGGGGGAAACGGAGACTTGAATATTATAGGGGCGTGTTATTCTAATGACTATCGTTTTCAGCCGCCATTTTCTCATGACAGCTCAAGTTCATCAGGGCTCTTTAAAACACACCTGAGTGTCTACATGCCTCGAGTGGGGACTGAGTGATCATGTCAATCCTCTCTCTCTCTCTCTCACTCTCTCTCTCACTCTCGTTCTATCTCACTCTCTCTCACTGTCACTCTCGCTCTATCTCACTCTCTCTCTCCTTCTCTCTCGCTCTATCTCACTCTCACTCTCGCTCTCTCTCTCACACACACACTCTCACTCTCTCTCTCACACTCTCTCTCTCTCTCTCTCTCACACACACACACACACACACACACACACACACACACACACACACACACACACACACACACACACACACACACACACACAAACAAACAAACTCTCTCTCTCTAACCCTGCCCCTAAAACTACCCATCACACACAACATTCTACATTTTTACATTTTCAAAAAAAAAATCACTTAGTATGATTTATAAGCTGTTTTCCTAATGGGGACCAAAACATATTATTGCAATCATTTTGTCCTCATAATATAGGGAATGCCTGACCCCACCCACATACACACACACACAGCTTAATGGGGACATTCCATAATTCCATAGACTTCTATTGTTGTTTTGTATAGCTAGTTATAAAAACAATAACTTATCCCTAAACCACACTCTAACCCTAATTTTGTCAGTTTTAGCTCACTACTGAGTACAAATTTGCCCCAATATATGGTTAAGTAGGTGTACACACACTCTTTTTACTTGAAATTAATCTACATTGTAGATTTAAAAAAAGCAGAAAAATGTGGGGAAATTATATAACATTTTTAGATAAATAGAGCAACAACAAAAAAAGCTGTAAAGGCAAGGAGTGCTGCAACCATCCCTGTCTCCCCAGCATTCCCACAACATCACACCACAATAATGAACGCTGTGGTCGATTGGCACGTCGAGTGGCGCTGCAACACAACAACACTTCAGTTGGCAGCATTAGTAAAAGCACAAGGAGATTTGACTTTCTCCATGGGCCTAGTTCAACCCTTCGCCAGGCTGATAATGGGCTCCTATCAGGTTTAATGATCCTCAGCTTGGACGAACAGACAACAGCAGCAGGAGGGGGCGCTTACAGGGCATCGGGAATCGTACAGCAAGCATATTGTCATTAAATATATTTTTTTTTCGAACACTCCCTTGTTCATGGCATAAATGCCGCCGTGAGAGTGATCATAATTGGCTCTGAACACATGTGTAATTGCCTTCAGCTGGCGTTCTTTTACAGTTGACATTGTTCTGTGGCGATGAGGTGACTGGCCATTTGAATAAGCAGCTTGTTTGGCGACGGCAGGCGTAATTGAAATGTCCTACGTGTGTGAACAGAAGATTACATTAAGACCCCCTGATAATCACCTGACAGGGGAATAATTGAGTCTGCAATCTGCCACAGCGTCCTCGAGAGCCCGGGAGGATGAGTCGAGTTACCGGCCGGCACTCTTGGCTGACACGCTTCCGACGCTAAGCAAAAGTGCCAACCATGCATTCCTGAGCATCAAGCCCTCTGTCTGTCTGTGTGTGTGTGTGTGTGTGGCTTCGAGAGGGGTCACTCCTCCACAAAGCTAACAGATGGGCACTTATACCCATCTTCATTGTCATGCTTAGGTTACTGAGATTGTGATCACTAATTCCCAAAAGGCTTTGTCCTTTTTACAGTTTCTTTTCATTGAAAATCTTTTATTTTAAAAGAGCTGAGCTGTTATTTACACACATTTTTTTCTACATCAGTGTGTAAGAAATTGTACATGTATGACAATGTGTGCAATAATAAATGAGGAAAGCAAGATTTTTTTTTTAGTAAATAAATGGATCTCATATACATACAACTTAAACTTAAGATAATTTGAATTTATCACTTGCTGCCTAATTACAGTAACTTTATAATATGCGATTATTGATCTGAAACAAATCTCCCCTCTGCTCAGAAAACAGCAGCTACTTACTTTGTGTTAAATCATTAATATAGTAATGATTTTTCCAGAACACTCTCAATTAAGAGCAATGTGAAAATGTACCCATGGGACTTTGAAGGCAAGCTATTAAATGTGTTATGTTCCAAACGTGTGCTCCTAATGTTTCAGCTGCAGTGTAGTGCTGTATGGGAATGTTGAACAATCAGGGAGTGTGTTTGTCCAGTGTTTTTATTCCAGTGTTCTCTGGTAAACTCAGCTTTCAGGAGTATATACTCCACTTCTCTGCCAGTCATTGTTCAAGCAATATTACAGAATAAAATGCAAACAACAAATGCAGCTCTGCCTCTTATATGTATTGAGTGACGCAGAGCTATAATAATAATAATCAGGGCTAGATATTAACTTTTTTGCTCACCAGCCACTGTGGCTAGTGGTTTTCCAAAGTTACTAGCCACTCAGCATTTTCACTGGACACAATTTTGACATCAATACCATATGGGAAAACTACCATTTAAATATTTTCTAATATATATCTTTAATATATATCTCATAATTTGGCAGCCGGTATATTAGGCTGTTGTCGCTTTAAGACCTGATGCACAGACCCATTATACTGTTTTATATAGCCAATATACTTGTCTTTATGTGCACACACTTTGGGTGTGAGCACAAAATCTGCGGGAATGAGTAAAATGCTCAATACGTGCTATCCCTCACCTAAATTCAAGCCCTGTACCACCAACAATATTCATCTGGAGCAAATGAAACGAGTGAGTAAAGGGTTTGTGTGTCAACTCGCTGTCAGAGAGGTTAGAGAGTGAGAACGTGCAGCTGGTATCTTGTGTATTTATTCTGCGGAAGTGTGTCAGATATTTCAGTATATATATACTATATTGAAAAATATATATATTTTTGACAACACTAGATTACATTTAGTTTATTATTTCAGATGCCTTTTTAAAAGACTACAACTGAAAAATGAATATTACATCAAATTAAACCCACCAAAGTGGCTAGTAGGAGTGACTGCGTTACACTCCACAGCTGAAATCCAGCCGCAGTTGGCGGGTGTTAATGTCAAGCCCTGATATTAATAATAATAAACTTAAATTACCCATGATTTAGGAATTAAAGAATGGCAGAGGCATAGCGATGAATAGTGTAAATAGCAACAAAAAAATATTTTCTTTGCATTAAATAGTAAATAGTTGATAGAGATGACACAAAGCAGGATCTAATTGCTGTTTCAGGTTCCGACTGTAATCATGGTTCCCTGAGAAGGGGAACAAGACACTGCGTCTTGGATTGACACTTTGGGGAACAAATACCCTCTCCAACACGACACGGGAATGCCTGCCTTTCTAGGCGAGAATATGCACAACATTGTGGGCATAGCATACATAGACACATCAGATTATTTTAATCTGAGAGTCAGAGCATCAACCCAGGGCGCATCCATAAAAAGATGTACAGAGACTGTCTAGTGGTAGCATGCCCTAAGCCATTATCTCCCATCTATATAGAAGATATTCCAGCTATATTCCAACTTCTATGCCTTCATAGCAAGGAATGTCTTAGCCTATACAACCTTTCTCCCACCCTTGTGGGCTATTCTAGCCATAAAAGGAGAAATCTAAGGAATAAAGTGGCTCAGTTGTGACAGCCTATTTCCGCTTGACACAGCTCTTTTAGGGAATTATTGCCACAGGGAGAAAAAAATCTGCAGCTCTCTCTAATCAACCCAACACAATAAGTGGAGAGTTCTCACACCTAGCTTGCACTCTTCCCAGAATCCAGGCAGATTTTTATCACTTTATTAAGAAAGTGCAGAATAACAAGGAGAACCACTTATTTAAGCAAAGTCCCTCTACCTGTTAGGGATTAAAAAGGGGAGCAAGGGACCCTACTTTAATAGACAGTCAGGGATCAAAGACATCATCAAAGATAGTTGGATAGTTACTCAACCCTATGTCCAAAGGGAGCCTGCGATGTTCATAAAGAAACACCTCAGCGGCTAGCATGTCTAATGTTGTGGCTAGCAAAGAGGAGCCTCAATTTAAGAGAGGCTCAACACAAAGGGTTTTTGTTTGTTTGTTTGTTTTACTAGTGCTTGCTGAAGTAAGTGACAGATAACAAGGAGAGATGCCTTCCTCAACTTGTTAACGCAGCCGTTTTGCAAATATAAGGCCAGCTAGAGATGTCTAAGAACCCACTCCTCTAAAGGAATGAATGCCACTACTTAAAGACCCAACAGTATTTTGGGAGGGAAAGCAAGCTGAGTAGAGGTGATGTAATGCCCTAACATAATTAGTTTGCTTTGCATATAGTAGGGTACCTGGGTAACATCCCGTTATATCTAGCGATTGTTTTTTCTTTAAGAATTGGACCATCTTGAGTGACAGATAACAAGGAGGGATGCCCCACAGGCAAACTTTCTCTGCTTATTAACATTGTCAAATCAAGGGTCATCCAAAGGGGAGTGATACCCCAACTTCAAGACCCAACCATAGTTGGGGAGGGAAGTGAATGAAGTAGAGGGTATTATACTGCCCAACTAGTTTATTCACCTAGCATCAACTCTCGGGCCCATCCAAAGGGGAGACATGTCACTTGTCATTACTCAGACAGGGAGGCAAACAAGGGATAGGCAAGCCACAGATTGTCCACATACTCCAACCGCAAGGAGGCCACAGAGGAGCTACCCAACTTAAAAAACCTAGTATACTGGGGGAGAGCAGCTCAGCCCTTATTTAAATAAAAGCACTTCTCCAAGACCCCCTGTAGTTAGCGCTTTAACGGGTCAATCTAGAGAGGCCTATGACGCACTCATCCAAAGAGAAGCATATATCCCTACTTTAACCCACAACAGTTAAATGTGGGAGTAAAATGAAGTAGGGGAATGTAATTGCCCTACATACTCCGTTCACCCTGCATCAATCATTGATTTAATTATCAGTTGCACCTGTTGTTAATTTCCTTGATTAGTTTGCTTTGGTATTTAAGCCCTGTGCAGTGGCGATTCTGGACCACTATTTTGCTTTTGTGGGGCACTCCTTTAAAATTCATTTGAAATTATTTTCAGTATTAATTCAAGTCATTTTTCACCATGGCATGCATCACTGCAATCTGTTTACACCTGACCACTTCATGCGTTTTCTGTGATGGGATAGCTATCCGATCGTGAAGAGACCAGGTGCAGATGCCCTCCGAAACGCATTTGAGACGGATTTGAATCCGATCGCTCAAACCACTTCAGGAGGAGATCTGGGCCGCATTCCTGACGAAACTGGACAAGTGTAAACGCACCTGGTTGTTGAAACCACGTAAATTATACTCCTCCCAAAAATGCAAAAAAATAAACGTGTGAGCGCGTGTTATAGGCTATATGTCATGTTATAGCCAGATATGACGATGCTACTGCAACACGCATCACCTTCATCAAGCCAAAGCGCAAACTATCACAAATCAAAGTGAAAGTCACAGATGCTTAAAACACAATCATCTTCATTAAAAGTAAAGAACCGAAATGATCTTACAAGGGCTGCTGCCGCTCTCTCCTATTGCGGTCTTTGATTCAGAAATTTTAGCTGATGATCAATAAAATGCAGCTCATATCGGTTGCTTTCAGTGACATGCACTCCATTAAATCTGCATATAGCGCGGGAACTGAAGATCGGATTTATATCCGTTTTTCAAAAACACATTTATGTGACCAGGTGTAAATGGAATAGTTTTGATCAATCAGAAGTGGCCAGGTGTAAACAGAAGCTAATAAAACAATTTCAACTCAAATTAAAGCTGCAAGCAGCATTGAAAGGGCCATCGCACCCGTGCCACCGCCACCCGGTGGCTTTAGGAAGACAGAGCACGGTGGGCAATGTGCATTTAAGTAGGTAAACATAGGAGGAGTATGTCAAAGTCAGTTACAAAAATGTCCTTTATTATGGGGATAATAGCATGCATTATCACTCAGATAAGTGTTGCTAGCATGTTTTAGCATGTTTCTAGCATGTTTAGAATTCAATGGCATATTTACTATGTTGCTAGTACTGCATCACAGTGTAAAACATGTCACTTCCTGTCGACAGCAGACGGCGCTATTACTTTAACTTAAAATTGTCATGTAGATGCCTTCAGGGCAGGACTCTTATCAAACGAGTGAAGTTTGGGGCAGGTTAGGGTTAGGCTTAGGGTTACTGCATCACAGTGTAAAACATGTCACTTCCCGTTGACAGTAGGTGGCGCTATTACTATAACTGAAAATTGTCATGTAGATGTGTTCAGGGCAGGACTTTTATCAAAGTGTGACGTTTGGGGCAGATTGGACATTCCTTGCCTGAGTTAAAACAACTTCCTGTTTCATGGCATTAATAGCATGATTTAACACTTAACTAAGTATTGCTAGCATGCTTTAGCATGTTTTTAACATGTTTAACACTCAATGGCATATTTTACTATGTTGCTAGTACTGCATCACAGTGTAAAACATATCACTTCCTGTTGACAGTAGGTGGCGCTATTACTATAACAGAAAATGCTCATGTAGATGTGTTCAGGCCATGACTCTTATCAAACTTGTGAAGTTTGGGGAAGATTGGACATTGCCTTCTTGAGTAACAGCAACTTCCTCTTTCATTGCATTAGCATGCTTTAGCACTTAGCTAAGAATTGTTAGCATGTTTTAACATGTTTCTAACATGTTTAACACTCAATGGCATATTTTACTATGTTGCTAGTAATGCATCAAAGTGTAAAACATGTCACTTCCTGTTGACAGTAGGTGGCGCTATTACTATAACAGAAAATTGTCATGTAGATGTGTTCAGGCCATGACTCTTATCAAACGTGAAGTTTGGGGCAGATTGGATATTGCCTTCTTCAGTAACAACAACTTCCTGTTTCATTGCATTAGCATGCTTTAGCACTTAGCTAAGAATTGCTAGCATGTTTTAACATGTTTCTAACATGTGTATAACTCAATGGCATATTTACTATGTTGCTAGTACTGCATCACACTGTTAAACATGTCACTTCCTGTTGCCAGTAGGTGGCGCTATTATTTTAACTGAAAATTCTCATGTAGATGTTTTCAGGCCATGATTCTTATCAAACGTCTGACGTTTGGGGCAGATTTGATATTCCATGCTTGAGTTACAGCAAATTCCTATTTAATTGCAGTAATAACATGCTTTAGCACATAGCTAAGTGTTTGCAAGCATGTTTAACATGTTTCTAGTATGTTGCTTGCATGTTTAACACTTGCTGGCACTTTTTTATATATTATTAGGAGTCCACAACAGTGTTAAACATGCCACTTCCTGTTACCAGCAGGTGGCGCTATGACTGTAGCTGAATTTGAGCATGGACATGTGTTCAGGACAGAACTCTTATCAAACGTGTGAAGTTTGGGGCAGATTAGACATTGTTTGCCTGAGTTACACTAACTTCCTGTTTCATGGCGAAACATCGAAATTTGTCAGGCCGCTGAGGACACGCCCTTCGACGAAAACTCAAGATCTTCGCAATTTAATGTCGCAAAGGCCTTAAGATTACACTCACCAAATTCGAAGATGATCAGATTAAAACTGTAGGAGGAGTTCGTTAAAATACGAGGCCTGAAAATGGCAAAAACTGCACAAAAATCTGAGAGGAAGTTCAAAATGGCTGACTTCCTGGTGTGTTTAGGGCTATGCTCCAAGAGACGTTTTTGTAGGTATTGGGCCATTACATGTATGTACCGAATTTCGTACACGTACGTGAAACGTAGCGGGAGGTGCGGGAGGTGCGGGAGGCGCTATCGAGCCATTTTGCCCCGCCCAATTCTGAAACGCATATCAGATGTAAATTTTCGCCAGTTCTGACGCGTGTGCAAATTTTCGTGAGTTTTCATGCATGTTTAGGCCCTCAAAAATGAGATTCATTGCGGAGAATAATAATAAATATAGCTGCGAGCAGCGATTGCGGGCCCAAGCCGGTGGCACCGCCACCCCGGTGCCTTTAGGGTTATTGTGCACGACGTGCAAAAACTTAACCACGCTTTGACTGATGAAAAGAAGTGTGATGTAGAGCTTGCATCAGTGTGGGCTCTGCAAAAGTGCACATCGAGGGCACATATCAACCACAAAGTATGCGTGAGCAACCTTCTGAAACCCAAAATGAAAAATGAGACAGCCTATGGTCTCATTGATTTAACAGACACGTGAACCACAATAGCCACATATATGAGATCATTTAAATTTAGAATAATTTTTAGGTCAATATGGTTTGCAGCACTTAAATGTGTGAATCCAGAAGCCCAGTATTTATCTGGAGGTCTTTTTCCTTTGCCTGTCAACCTAGTTTGTCTCTGCCTTTTCTGTTCTGCCCTGTTTGCCATTGTTCACCCTGCCTGTCTTGACCATTCTTAATAAAAAGCTGCAAATGGATTCCCCTGACCTGACCCTGCCTCGATACAACACACATGCTGCATCTGCTCGCTATCTGCCGAACGGCTCTGGTAGTTCCGCTTCAGCACTGATGATGTTGTAGGAATAGTGCGCTCTGGTTGGTCTGGATTATTAGGAAATTTTTATTTTATACAGAAATAAGTTATTTATAATTCATATATAAAGATAGATAGATAGATAGATAGATAGATAGATAGATAGATAGATAGATAGATATACATATATAAAGACACAGAGAATATTACTTGCCTTACCTGTTTAGTAAAATGAAAATAAAAATAAATAACTAGGGAAACCGAGATAATTATTCTGATTTGATGATACACTCAAAATATTACACAAGCAATTGTTTAAATTTAATGATATTCAGAACAGAACAAGAATTTTAAAAAACTATAAACAAGAAGTAACGGAAATAATGTAAAGCGAAAGTGAAAGTAAGTGGTGTTAGGCTCATGTAACTCTCTCATTAGAATCAAACTGTTTCAACATTTCAACATCAAGCATTTTGAAAGTGACATACTTCCTGCTGCCAGTTGGTGGCGCTATAACTTTGACTCACAATAGTCACATCCATGTGATCGGCCTCTTACAGCGAACACACTGCTGAAGTTTCATCAAGATCAGTCAATGTATGCAGAAGTTATAACACACTTCCTGTTTCCATTATTCGCAATAATTGCATTTCCTCGCCACGGCCAAACCGTTCGAGATATCAAAAATCCCCTGGCAATTTTTCATCCTCAATGTCTTGACTTCATGCACACCGAGTTTGGTGACGATCGGGTGAATTCCCTAGGAGAAGTGTTTAAAATTCCAAACAACATGAGTTTCCAAACAACCCATATGTGGCGAACAGGACGGCCGAGGGACGTGAGAGAACGGCGCGAGGCCGGTGGGGCGATTGCTAATGAGCAACACCTGTGAGGCACACCGGTCTCGCATCTCTCACGGAGGAGCGGAAGCATAAAGGAGGAGCGACGACGTTGATGATCGAGACCGGTGTGCCTCACAGGTGTTGCTCATTAGCAATCGCCCCACCGGCCTCGCGCCGTTCTCTCACGTCCCTCGGCCGTCCTGTTCGCCACACCATAATAGCCGACTTCCTGTTGGGCTGGCGTAAAAAGTAAGAGTGCAAAGGATATATGAAACGATGAGATCTATATGTGTACCGATTTTCAGATTAATTCATGCAAGCGTGTTTGATATACGGACATGTTTTCGAATCCCGTTCCAGGGGGCGCTGTCGAGCCCCCCTGCCACGCCCGGGTACCATCTTCAGCCCGGCCCTGATGGCCGCGGGTTCTGACCCGTGTGCAAAGTTTCAAGAGTTTTCGAGCACGTTAAGGGCCCCAAAAGTGCCCAAAAGGTAGTAAAATAATAATAATAAAGAATAATAAATAATCCTAAGGAAAACAATAGAGCCTTCGCCTATTCAAGGCTTGGGCCCTAATAAAGAAGAAGAAGAATAAATAATCCTAAGGAAAACAATAGGGCCTTCGCCTTTTCAAGGCTTGGGCCCTAATAAATAATCTTAAGGAAAACAATAGGGCCTTCGCCTTTTCAAGGCTTGGGCCCTAATAATAATAAACAGAGCAATTCCAAGAGGGTCCTCACACCATCGGTGCTCGGGCCCTAATTAATGTTTCATAATTGTAAGTAATTGTTTTTATTGTAGTGTGATATAATGATCAATAATGATAACACATTTTTAGTATCAAAGCACATCTAGGCACTTATTACATCTGTAAACGACACATACATAAATATCAAAAACCAAACATATCCACAAATCAATTTGAATCTGAAAATGTGTTTAACATTATCATGTATTCATTTTTATTCTTCGGTTTTTGTGGTTCCTTGCAAACACATCAACAAATTCTTAAACGTTCAAATTATTTGAGTGAATTTTAAATTTTGATAAGGTTAATTTAAAAAATTCTGGACTTATAAAACCTCATTCATTGAGTCATTAACAAATCATTTGTAATTATAAAAGACTTTGCACAGTCGAGTCTGTTTCATACCACCTACTAAAAAGGCAAGAAATTAATGTAGGCAAAACTAGACGATATAAATAAAATATTGAAATCTAAATTTCTTTAATGTGTTAACGTTGCATCTGTTCTCTGGTGGCTGCTGACTCTTTGCTAAGACTGCATAGTAGTCATGACTCATGATTACTTGATATGTAGGCATCAGCGGACATTGGATAGTTTAATATTACTTCTCACTATGTGAACATGA